>VZRO01002893.1:0-130303 GCA_013397915.1 Daphoenositta chrysoptera
TGGGCTGTTGTTAATAGATAACAATAGCTGGAAGCCAGGTGTTAAAGTTTTTTAAAATTTAGTATTATGTCATTAAAATGGTGAATATCTACAATATGAAGGAACTGTTGAAGAAAGTGATCACATGTTGATTAGATGTCTGCCAGTCAGGTAGCTCTGAGTAAGTCTTCTGACAAGAAACTACCAGCATCTGGAAGTCAGCTCTTAGACCACTGACTGAGCCTCACTGGTGTTCCATGCACTGCTCTGCAGCAGCTGAGAGGTTGCTTTTGCAGCTCCTTTCCTTTTTGGTCTCCTCTGAAAAAGGCATTCAAAACAAGGTTAACAACACCCTGTAGTTAACAGATCGAGACAGAACAACAGATCGAGAATTCAATAGAACAACAGATCGAGAATCCAAACCACTCAAAAAGTTATGAGAACGTTCAGAAGACTGAAGACAAGATGTTATTTTCTTTTGCTTTTTGTAACAGAACCAGTCTGTGGTGTAATAGACCTGGTCTCCATGTACACTTCCTATATCTTTACAGTTAATTTTTATTACAATTAAATAGTTCTTACCATTGGAGATATTCCACCTCAACTAGCCATCTGCTATCTAGTCATTCTCCTTATTTTCCTAAAAATAACCAGGATGTGAAGGGCTGGACATTCTATATGTTCTATTACTCTTGCAAATCACTCAAGCAAAACATATTCCTCTTCAAGCGGCATTATACTTAGGTTTGAGAATTAGGAAAAATTAATTTCATTACACATTAAATCAAAGAACAGCTGCTGGATCTGATAGTATTTCTTAAAACGAAACCTGTGACATCCTGAGTTTATTTTCTTCCATGCACCATCCTTTCTTCTTTTCCCCCTTCCCTCCATTTCAACAAAATAATGGTGTTTATTCTCACAAGGGAAGATGCTGGCAAAGAATGCACAGCTCCAAAAGCAAGGCAGCAGGCTCAGACTCATTTTTGTACTATACAGCTACAATAATTCTGAATAATAAAAAACATAATAAAACTGTAATTATGCACACACCTGTAGTTGCTCCATATCATCCTTCTCTCTGCGCTCAGTAGGTCTCTCTTGTTAACAGTTATATCCACTTCTCATTTTTCCCTGTTTTTCCACAAAGTTTCCACAGGGAACACTGCTATGGTCAAAGCAGTGTACAGACTTTTTGCCTGTAGGGATTGGATTTGTGTTTGAGGGCTCCTGCCCTGCCCTCAGTCCTCATGTATATCAAGAGGAAAAGATATTTAGCAAAATCTTCACAATCTTCACAGCTTAGCACATGAAATGAACAAAAAATGTGCTGTTCCCACAGCATCTGTAGCCTTTTATTGTTATAGACAGGAGATGCAAGAGGCAATTATTTCCTTATTTCTAAAATCTTTTGATCACATAATTAATAAATCCAAGGGACTCTTGCAATTGTTCTCATATTCTTTTAAAATAATCCCAAAGCAAGGCACATTCATACTGTGCAAGATCCCTCCTAATCTGTTTTGTGTAGAACTGCCATTAAGGTAATTATCTTTCAGATTGGCTACAATCAAGATGACAAATCTTTAAAACTGCAAAAAGCACAGAAAATAAAACTGAGGTTTTTCAGTTGAATCCTATTAACTGGAGATTTTGGTGCTGCTCTTGCTCTGTAACCCCAATGGATATTTTTGGGGGAAAAAATCCCATCTTTTCTTTCTCCAAGTTAAGCACATCTTAATTTAAACCATGTAAAAATCTGCCAAGTAGCCATATTTCATAGCTACAAAAAGATACTTATCCACCATGTTTCAGATGTTTCACAGGTCAATTTAATTAATGATAATGCAAATACTTGCTGAAGGAACTGTAAGAAAGTGTGTGGTAACCTTGAGAAACAGACTCAGGTCTGAAACTCTCAGGTCCTGTTTGAGCAGCATTAGGAACTGTATTACATTTTCTTTGACCACAGCTGAATGGAAGAAACAAAATATTGCTGTTAAACCTTTTCAATAAGCCAGCAATTTCCCATGCTTCCCTGCTGACATACTACTTCATGGCAGAATAAACAGCCTCAGAAAAGATATGAACAACTCACTAGAATTCACATCTAGTTGCATTAAATAGGACAGCCAGAAAGCTGTTAAGAGTTATATCAGCTATCTGTCATAAATACTGAAAAAACTCAGCATATGGATATTTGTACAATGAAGCAGAAGTAAATTTCCATTTTAAAAGCATCATCAGGAAACTGCTTGCTGGCTGGAGGAAAGTGTTTGTGATTCTACATTTTCTTCTTGCAGCAACCAGATGTATTTATCTGCCATAGTGGCAGCTATAAATGGTTACAGGACATGGGGATAGCTTATTGTTTTATTTGATAAGTCACCCTGAATGATATTTATAATGAGTGCAGCACAGAGTCCTTTGCATTAAGGAGAAGGTTGAGGATGTTCAGAGAATTTGGGATGAATACCTTCATAAGGACTTTTATTGGGGCTTCTGAACAGGAATTGGACTATACAATTTCAAGGTACATGCATCGGTTTACTTTAGTCCCAACCTAGATCTTCTTTAGAACTGCTAAGAAGCACCTTTGAAACTTTAATCCAGGATTTTAATCTATTATCTATCTACTGCTTTAGCCACACTTGAAGCAACTGACCTTTGAATGCAGCAAGGCTTTTCAAGAGAGGTTTTTCACTACCAGCATCCCAATAGCCAGGTCTTCTTTAAGACTGTGCCAAGCAAACTTACCAGCCCACTTCAGCCACAAAAAGTACTGCAAGAAAACCCCAAGCTCCCTTTTTCTTCTTCCCCCCTCTTTATTTCACCTCTTACAGCATAAATAGGTCAGTTTTATCAGCTGTGAAGGCATTCCTAATCTGGGTGGAGGTTACCACTTTCAGGTGTAACTGGGAGTGTGTGTCCACTCCTCTGCCCCCCGAGCCTGGCACAAGCAGCTCGCTGTACATCAGGTCTGGGCTGGAGGGCACTCTCAGCTGCTCGCTGCATCCAGCTGTGCTCCAGCTGTGCTCCAGCTGCTCGAGTTGTTCTGTGATCCACAGCTCACAATCACTCCCGAAAGGGTGACAATAAATCTATTCCATCCTGTAATGAAAGGAAGGAAAATGGACAGGTGAAATTTGATAGTGATGAAAAAGAAAGGCTCATGGCACAAGCAGATGCCAAACGACATATAGCAAGAAAATAATCCACCTTTGCAGTAACTGTAAAAAGCAAACAAACCCATTTCACAACATTTGTTGCAGTTTTCTATTATGTGTGGTCAATGTCCAGCGCCTTGCCTTTGTCTTTTTGTATTTTATCTATTTCCTCTAGCACTTTATTGCAGAGAACATAATATAAAGTGACATTTACTGTTTCTTGCTCCCTGTACATTTATGTTCCTCAGATCAGCAAGGAGAAAAAGAAGTTGAATGACTGTAGGAAACCCCTCCAGTTAAGCTCATTTCTCCCATGCCCTCTGTTTTATAGTGGCTGTAGCTATGACACTAAATGTCTGTAGATTATTACATTTCATAGTAACTAATTCTCCTTGATGTCTGGTGTATATTTGCACCTTGTTACACACCTGGCCTTTGGGCTGGACCAAGGAAAAAGCTGGACATGTGCAACCATTCCAAACGGCTGTGAATTTGCAGGTACATCCCATAGTGTACAAGGTGAGGAAAGTACTTAAAACCTCTACAGGTTGTGCTTGTGGAGGAGAGTTTTAAAGCCTTTCCTTCAAGATGAAGGGAAACTGGAGAAGTGCTCTTTTACTGAATCAAATCTCAACAGTGGGACTGATTTCTTTAGGGTGCTCTGCAACTTGTACCCACATTCATTTTTGTAAGAGATCTGAATGCCCCTCACATCAGAGATCCTGAAAGGACATGTGGTAGGATGTGGAAACCTTTCAGTTAAAAAGTAAAACCAAACTCTGTAGGAAAAGAGAAGTTCTGACTTTTTGTTCCCCTTCACTTTCTGCTGTCCTCTTGGGGTGATGCACTGAAGTGACAACCTCTTTCCAGGATTTCTGCCAAGTGTATCCCCAAATTCTCACAGCTGTACAGGCAGGAATAGCACCTGTATTCACTGAGAACTGGAAGACACATAGTTAAGAACTCAGTAGACTATATGTTTCAGTGAGGAACAGAATTACAATTATTAAAATAATGTACTAGATATAAATGACAGCTGTGACAGAAAAAATGTGAACAACTTTCATGTTTTTATTGCTGCCTTAGAAGCAATTGATAAACAGTACACTTCATATATAAATGAGCATGTGTCAGTATATGACAACAAAAATAAATTACAGTGACATAGTATTTAACTTTACAAGGTTGTAAAAAATTTCCAAATATGAATAAATTTCAACTTAAAAATTTGAAATAAGTTAAAACTTCAACTATTCTGAAGACTTAAAAATATACATACAATTTCACTCAATCACATCATTTACAGTATGATTTTTTTTTAAGCTGTTTAGTCTTATACACCCATATATTTTTGACTGTATTAGTGGAATATATCCTGCTATATGCAGCTTTACTGCAGTGGGATAAAGGGGTTCCCTGAGGGCACAGAACAGGCTTTGAGTGTTTATATTTTAAGTAATTTGATTATATTTGTTAGCTACAAATATAAACCCAAAGTGTAATTTATCTGTCCTATAATGAGAGACTGATTTATCTGCTCTTTCTAGAATTTCCATTGATGCTAATGAGAATTTTGAAGAAAGCTTAACAGCAGGATTGGGGTAAACTAAGTCTATTTAGCCAGGATGAATTAGGTCAAATTATTTAATGAATTATTTGAAGAATATCTGTTTTGTATTAGATGTCATTATGGCCTACATAGCTAGTCATGGCTATGCACTGACATATTTGCTTCCAAAACTAATAGGAAAATATATTTTATATGGTACTTTGAAGTCATGGGATGGATTATGGATTGGTATTTTTAACACCTCAATTATATGCACATGATTACTTTATTAAATATGAAGATTAAAAGCATTGGCCAGAACTCCTTGCCTGTTGAGTACGTGATGATTGAGAATGCCAAGGGTCGAATTCAAGCTGTAAAATAAGGTAAGGTGGAGGAAATTCATACTGCGGCTGGATCACCCCCAATAACTTAAACTAAACAGACTCTGTGCACCATCAAAAAGGCAAAGGCTTGAAAATTCAGAAACCATTAGTGAGAAAACAGATAAAGAAAGAAATTTGAACAACCTGGCACATGTGAGAAAATTGCTCTATTGTCAAAAATACAGGAAGACTCTTGTGCAGAGGTGGGCCTTAAACTGCCTGCAATGAATTTGGTAAGAAATAAAAAAGAAATCCAAGATGCCAATTTGTGAGACTGAATTTTCTCTTCTCTGAATATGTTAAAATACCTGTCAGAATGCTGCACCAGTAATCCACAATCTTTCCTCCAAACAAATAAATGTTCTGTGTACATCACTTAAATGAGAAAGAAAGAAAAGGAGTCATAAACAGGGCAGAGCTCTGCAATTCCTCATTTCCATTTTTCTCTAATGTTATTGGTAATAAAGACCACTGCAGTCTACAATTCAGCTGGAAATTATTTTAGAAGCCACTGTTTTTGTTGTGCAGATTTTTTGACATGCTGTCACTGGGTAGCAGGAAGGAGGAAGGGATCTGGAAGGATATATATATATATATTTTTTTTTTTTTTTCGTTTGTTTGGTTTTTTTTTTTCTTTTCATATAGGTGTGAAAATGGCTGGGGATGGTGTGCTCTGTTTGCTCTATATTTTCCAAGAGAATTTCTTTGCAGGCTCGTACCTAGGGGGTGCAAGGTGGGGGACACACAAGGGGAGGTCTGTAATGCTGATGGGAGGCCACACAGTCCAGCCCCACACTCTGGTGCAGGGGCCTGGCTGCCTCCTGCTCATCTGGGGAAAAATGTTCATTTCAGAAGCACAGAGGGAACCTTTCCATCAGCTGGAGCTGGGCTTGGATCAGCCCCTGGAAAAGGCTGTTTTTCACCGTCGCTAAGAGAGCACAGAGCAATTTCACTGAGCAACAGACTGGGTCATTAAGTGAATTAATAGCAGTCAAAGAATATTGTAGCATAGGAATGGAGTCAAAATTTCCTTCTCCAAATCTGCATCCAAAGGGAGTCCTCCCAGGCTGAAGAGAAGGACAGTTTCCCCAAAGGAAAGCATCTCCATGATGAAGACTTCAAAACACTTTCTAGATTGTTTACCCCTCTTGCAACTTCTAATCTCAAATTACTTCAATCAGAACAATTACATTTCTCTTAATTGCTTTTTCTGTGTTCTGCCCCTGTTTTGGCTCCCGAGAGGAAAAAAGAACATGGAAATATATCTCAAAAGTTCAAGCAACATCTAGCAGTTATGTAAACCTTACCTCACCAACTGCTTGGCACACAGTGTATTACTGTACAATCAGATATGTCTTTTATATCCCATAATTTGCTTTTTATCTTAACTAGCAAGCCACTCTATGAGCAGCAACTAAAGAAATGAGTTTATCTGCTTATATTAATGCAATTGTTATCAGGGGCATACAGGGTAAAAGTAATTTGTAGATTACAGCAATATATTTGCAGGGAAATTTCCACACGGGAAGGTGCCACCTGATTAGTTTTATTTGGAGAGTTAAAAAAAAAAAAAAAAAAAAAAAAAAAAAAAAAAAAAAAAGATGTTAAAGCATCTTGGCAGGAGAAAATCTCTTAAAAGCACAATGTTCCAACGTGATAGTTCAGTGGGAGCCAAGTTTTGACAGCACATTTTGGGCTGATACCCATGCGGTGAAAGGAGAAATGTGAATTCTTGTAGGACAGTTGACCAGGACCAATGTATTGATTGTTCTACCAACACAGAGCCATCCACCTTCTGCCCTCAGGACTGCAGTGCTGGCAGCTATTCCAGAGGGGACAACAAAGCTTTTGAGTCTCTCTCAGTACATCTTCTCTTACTCTCACTTTTATTAGCTGCAAAACTGAAGGTTCCTCTAAAACACTGAAGCCAACAAAAACGATTGCTCTTCATCATTCATTATCTGCCTCTACTCTTCCAACTACTGAGCCAGTGTTTTGCAAACTGCTGTCAATATGAGCTAGGGCCTATTATTCTTTCTGAGAATTTACCAAGACATAGAATTTATTTACTCAGCAGAAAGATTGCTGCACAGTAAGGTAGGTGTTAGCAAAAAAAGATCAACTTGGCCAATAATTTAAAAAATGTTAATATTTTGTAGAGTACCTGAATGGGTAGTTGTGACTAGATCAATAGACACCAGACTCTGAGTGAAAGCTCAAGCAGTGTCTTTTTATGTAGAAGGTGAGCGTCTCCTTTCTACGGTCTCCTGTTATTTTATGAGTTTACAGTACATTCAGCCCCACTGGTTTTGCTGAAGAAAATCAGTTTTATAAGGAGTAAAATTAAAATTCCTTTTCATGAAACCTATTTCTGAGCTGCTTAATTACTGCATGTAATTTCTCCATATATTTCAAAATCAGAAAGCAACAGGTAAAAGTCATTTTATTTAAAATTTTCAAGCCTTAAAAGTATGTGTTCAGATATTGTCTCTGGGATTGTTTTGCTCCATAACCAGCAGAACAGAAAGCTTTCAAGTAATTGGAACATATCAGGAAACACATAAAATATGTTCATCAGATTCCTGCAATGTTATCTCTATTTCTATCACAAAAATACCCGCTATCTCCAAATAGGAGCAGGAAGCTTATGGCTCTTTCTTGTAACAACTTGACTGGTGTGGCCCACACCCTTCCTGCTGTGGGGTGGCAGGGGCAGGAGTTCAGTTCCAGCTTCCTGTGAGGCAGAAGTCCCATGACTGCTGGTCAGCTTTGAGGCAGGAGGAATTGGGTTTAGAGGCAACTGGGTGAAGGGACACCTCTAGAAACCCAGGGATAATTCATATTAAAAAATTTACATCTCCTTCAGTGACATTTTCTAACATCTCTGGCTTACAACTACAAAACTTCACATTTTATTTATACTTTTCTTACTTCTTTCGGAAAACAAGGAATTGTAATTCAGGCTTTTTAAAGCTTTAACTAAGTGCTCTTGTGTGCAAGAGTATATGGACTTCAGTGATCCATCCCTACGCAGCTTCCTTTTGAGAGCAGCTGTCCATCCTTATTCTTTATATTTTACCTCTAATGATGGATTCTGTGTCAGTCAATATGCATTGCAGAGACTAAAAACCAAAATAAAACAAAACCAAAAGTGGCACCTGTGCATATTAGTTTAAGTTTCTCTTGCATTTTTCATGCTGATCCTTCCTGTCTCACAGCAGGAGAAATATGCAGCTATGTAATGTAGCTGTGCTGCTTTGAAAACAAGTCTGAAAGGACCTTCCATCATACTCAGTGAAGTGCTTGGGCAGAGCAGGAGATAAATGCTGTTCTATCCTTTACACAAGGATTTTGTTCAGATTACCCTTTGGTCAGGAAATCCCACTCATTTTGAATACAGGAATGAAACATTAACTCAGATGTACTTCTACAGCTTGAAGAGTGGAAAGTTTTGGTCCTAATATCACTTGTAAAATAAACATCATTAACGGCGATATGAGGCAACCAAATGGAATGTATTTCTGAATCAGAAACATTCATGCCAATGAAGGATAAATGCTGCTTAACTCCAGCTATATCTGATTTCATACAGCTTTGCAGACGCAAAGAAATGTCATATTTCTGTATTGATGGCAGAGGGTATTCAACAGGTATATTCAGTAGGTATATGTGATAGGAGGGGAATGATCTATGTGAAGGATAAAAGTAATGAGTGGAGAAAAGTCCTGAGCATCAGGAAATACAGCACAGGTCTATTTCTTGTGATGTATCTGCACAGGGCAGAGTGCAGCACTGTGGAGGGTTCAAAGTAAATTGGCTTATTTCTTTTGCCCCATGGTGTTAATCAGCCTGTGCCACAATGGTAATAATAATAACTCTTAATGTGGGCACATTAGGCACAAATTAATGAAGACCATTTGGCCATTTCCTCATCCCTTTGGCATCTCTAGACTAGGTAGTATTTCAGGAGTGACTACAGTTCCTTTGTTACCCAAAGACTTCAATACAGAAGAAAAAATAGGCTCAAGGAGGCTGGAAGTTTTAAAGCCACATAAGGAATCAGGTTCTTGTCCAGGGATTTTATATCCATGATATAAAGTATAAAATTTTTCAGATCTTTTGAGTGTTTTAAGTAAATTAACTATGCTTCTATGAATGAATAGAAAAATACATGTAAGTTCTCTTGGCACAACAATATCCTGTGCTTTTCTGATTGTTAGGCATGGTTGAGTGATGATTACTAGATCATTTCAGGAGTCTTTTCATTCCAGAAAGGGCACTAAATAACTTTGTTCCTGCAGTGAGTAAGAATCGCCCATCAATTTCCTGGAAAATGCATATGAACCCAGACAAACAAGCCCTGCTTACATAGTAAGGCCTAGTTATTTAGTCCTAGAGTGCTATAATAAGGATTTCTTCAGAGAGCCCTGAGTCGGGTGTCAGGCTGCTCTGCTAACAGTGTAGCTGATGGTGACGTGTGCTTTTGGCTTAGAGAGTCATTCATACACTGAACTTTTTTGGGCACTGTTTACATGTGTTTATTCACCCTTATGGAAGGAGGATGTGCACATCTTTAAAGCCTTTAAATGCCTTGGGGTTTTTTCCACACTTTCTGCCAAGTTACGTAAATTTTATAGCTTCACTCGCTTGGAAAAAAGTCACCTCTCCTCACCACTGTTATATTGAATGGTTTTATCATTATTTTCATAAGACATTCCCTTAAGCCAGCATCACACAGTCAAGGACTTATTGTTTAAAAACCCAGAAGGGGGTGAATGATCTAGATATACTGGATATTTCTTGTCCTACCAGGCAAACAAGGTTTTTAAAGCCTGCATAATTCCACCCGGGGGACTGGCAAATGAAAAGCATTATACCATGCAACAGAAAGGGCAGAGCAATAAGAAAGGATGAGGGAAAGTGGTAATTTTTTTTCCTTTCTAATGGAAGGAGTGCTGTTCTTACCTCAAAGAATTTGCGTTGGTGACGCCTTATTTTGCCTTTGTATGTTTGTGATGTTTGCCTCAGAATGTTTTCATAGTGACTGGATTTCTCTTTCAAATTTGAGAAACTGGCAGTGGTGTTCACATGGACATAGGAATTTCTCTTACATGAACCTAGATAGAATCTACTCTAAGTGGCATTTTTTTCTTATTTGAAAAAAGGCAGCGTGTATTTGGATATTTGGATAATGTAATGGATGTAAACCTAGTGCAGCACTGGTGCAATAGCTCAGTAAGTGAAATGTGTTCATGCATTTCTATATTTTGGGTTATGTCAGAAAAGCCAGCTCAGCACACTGAAGACATTACATCCAGAAATAAGGACAATGCAATTTGTAAAAATATGCACTAAGGAAAGATGTGGAAACTTTTCTTGCAGATAAGCAGAGGAGACTTAAACACATTTTCACTGTCCAGTTACAACTGATGAGGCATCAAAGGCAATGTTTACCATGGCTGACAATTTCAGCATTAGCTTGTATATGCATCTGTAAACATTGCTGTAGGTGTGGTACATCTCTCTGTATGCACATGCACAGCAGAGTCACAAGTACGTTTCCTTCTGAGATACACACAGTGCATGGAGATGTGTAAGTGCAATATACACACCATGCAATCCATGTCGGAATAGGCCATGGAATAAGTAGCACTTATCTTAATGTTTGCCTATGTTACCTGTGCTCCTTCCATGAAACGATCCCTCACAGGAATTGGCTCTCTTGAGCCAATTTAATATCTAAAATTAGGCAAAACATCCTCAAGCATATCTAGGAGTGTATCTGGAAATTACTACAATGATGTTTCTCAAGACAAAAAATTACAGTCTATGTTATATTTTGAATGTGCAGTTTGAGTGGTGAAGAGCAAAGTCCTGACTGCCAAAACAGCAGAGGTAATGAGCTTGCCAGTCAGGACTGTGAAGAACTGTCATTGACATCAAAAGCCACGATGCTCAGTCCCAGCCTGTTGCAGTGCCATGGTGTATGAAATGAAATAAACATAGTGTATAATTCCTATTCATACTCAACTTGTTCTCAACAAATAGCTTGACTCTATTATCTCTGCCCTTCTTTAAAAGGTGAAGTACAAAAATGCCCAATATCAGACATTACAAATTACCATTTTGCCCGATATCTTTCTGGCAGCTCAAAAAAGTAGCAAAGTGCAGACGCTATAAATGATCTATGCCTGCTACAAGGAAGAATATCCTAATTCAATGAAGTTTTTAATTCCATGAAAACCTGAATGTCATGCATGGTCTAGCTAAGCTTCCAAGCAGAAGTGTTTGGGTGTCAGGGGAGTGCAGTGCACGAGTCAGAAAAGGCAGTCATCATTATAAGCACCTCAGCTCCACCAGACATCTCTACATACTCCTCAGGGTAACAAGAAGCAATCTACAAATATGTATCACTTTGACCTGCTCCCAGAGGCCACTGCAGTGGTATTTGAATGTGCAAATACATAAAAGAAAGAATATAGAAAATAGAAAATCCCAGAGGCTGGAAGCAGGTTGAGAATAGGGCCAGTAGATTTGCATGGGTCAAAGAATATTCAGAACTACCCCAATGAATATGTATGGCTATTTTTAAAATTCCCAAATGCATTAAAATACATGATTTTTCATGAACTGGGTGAATTTCCATCTAGTGGGGGTTTGGGAGAACATCCTTAGGGACAGGTCAGGCTTGGTGAACAGACCACTTGTGGTACAGACCATTTCTGCCAATAAGGACCTGGCAAATGTGAAGCCTTCTCCAGTTCTTTTTGATACGTTTTATACATCCTTAGGAAAGAGACTATCAGACCTCAACACTATACAACTGAAATTAGTAAAGTGTCTTTTGATAGTGTAAGAGCAGCTAACTGCATAGGGAGACTGTGAAAGGAAAAAAAATTGCCTGATAACAAGACAGGCTTGTAGAGCATATTTTAGCATAAGAATTTAGGAGCCATCTGGAGGAAAATGAGGGTTTAGAATCTCAAATATAATTTTGAATAGGGATGCATAAATAGTCAGATGGCTAAGGGGCAAGTGAAAAGCAGTTTACAAATAGCATGACACTGCTTGACCATTCCTACTGTATATAGGGTAACATGATGATAACTGTATCTTCAAAATTATTGATGCTGCTGATCAGGGAAAAAAAAGATAAAAACTTCCTTTTGCTTTGATGTTTGCATTCTGTAGAGGCAAAGCAAGTGTACTTTGGGACCTCTACTCACTTATTAGATATATAAGGTTGATAATGAACAAAGGCTTTTTAGAATATTCTTGCAGAATAAGTAAAGAAATATAATAATGAAGACAGCAAAATAAGAAAAAGAAATTTTACATAACTGAGAAACGTCACCAACTCTCTCAGAATATCTGTGTGCATATTTTTACTGCCAGACGCTTTCAGGCCATTTATTGTTTAGGTTACACAGATCCCCAGGTTTAGATCCTGGGAACTTGTCAGGCCTTTCTTATATTTGTTTAGCTTTAGAACAGTGCCAGACTGATTTGCAGTTTACCTTTTTTGAAAGTGTGTTATGCAGGAGTAGGAAAAAGTGCTTCATGCACCACGACCCTGCCCTTGGATCTTCGGATCAGACATTTCCCACTGCCTATACCAGCACAGAAGTAATAAACTTCTATCAGTTTTACACTGAAAAAGGCAAACATACATTAAAATGTATTTTGTTGCCTGTTCAGAGGCTGACAGTGATTGGGGTCTATTCTACAAAGCTTTCTCCAGGCTACCCAATGGCTCCTGTCTGGCTATCACTTCTGACTTTTTGGTCCTCGTTATATGGAGTCTAATCTTGTATTACTGCAATTAACGGAGACTGGTCTCTGAAAAGCCAGCTTTCAGAGCTGTGAGGGGAGTTAATGGGACTGAGCTGTTTGTCTGCCACCAGAATGATTCTTTCTACTGTGTTTCTGACTTAATTTCCCTCAAAACAGATGAAATGTTACATCATTTGTAGTTCTTAAAAGTAATGCTGTGTCACTGGTCTCGCACTGTTCTTCTTCTGCAACCTATTGTGTGTGCCTGTGTTCATAAATAATATATCCACTAGTGCATACAGCTAAAATTTTTGTGTGTGCATGGGTTTAAAGCAAAAACAGAAACATATAAAATACAAATTAAATTGATGCCCACTGTACTTGTAACACAGCCAAATTCTTAATATTTTATAGTGCATATTCCATTAAATAAATAATAACTGAATTGATCTATGCTACAATATGTGTATACATACACATTTTACGATGCCTGTAAATAACATTTTAAAGCCTGTTCACACATCAAAAGACAGGTTGTTTATTTCTCTGTTAAAACAATCCAAGGATTTAACTCTTCCTATTATGTAAACAGTGGTGACAGACGCTTTCAAGGAAGCTTAACTTCAATAAAAATAATAGTTTCCCATTGTAAAATCAATACTAATATACCATAAATCCCCCGATGAACTCTTGCTTCCTTACATGCTCTCACATTTTGTGTATTAGGGGCACAGCACTACTCTAGATATCAGAATATAATAATATGGCAATATATATAGATATAGATATATATTTAAATGTTAAAACATTTGTTAGGTCAACTTGAGTAATGAATATATTTCAAATATATGCTTCTTTCAATAAATAAAGGTCATTAATTTTCTTTGCAACATGGGTGCCTTTGTATGTGGCTAGCAAACTAGCAAAACAATTCTGGTATCTTTAGTTCAAAATGCACTTGTGACTTATAGATGAAGCTTTAACTTTTTTCTGTTTTATACTAGAATTGTACTTGCAGTAGAGTTTCAACATAATTTATGAGATTACTTTAGGGTAGACATTTTAAGCAACTCATACAAAAGAGAATTTTTTTTTAATGACAAGAAAGCTAGGTATAGTTTATTCATTTCTCAAGCAGACCTTTATGAATCACTTTAAAAGGACACTACAGCTGAAGACTGAAGAGCAATATTTATCAACATTAAATAAAACATTCGGTGAAATATGTATAAATATTTCTTCATATGAACATAACACAAAATTAAATAGTTCAGATACACAGACACCATTTAATATATTTCCACTGTTGTCAAAATCATCTGTAAACACCATCTCACACTGAATACAAAAGCAGCTTTAACATCAGTTCTGTGTTCACAACACTGATGCCCCTTTGTAAAATAAGATACTTGTTTTATTTTCAGCAAAATAAGAGTTTAAGCAATAAAAAAAAAAAAAAGTTTTGGTCAGTTCAAAGGAGAATACAAAATAATCTTTCAACATGTAACTAAATCAGATTTAGAGCAACAGTTTAAAGTACAATCCTTTCCCCAGGGGACCTCTGACTTTTATAAATCATGTTTGGTGCAGACCACATCACAAATACCAGGAAATACTGGTCATGTCTAAACTATAAATATTAAAGCCCTTTTAAAATTGTCTTTATCAAAAATTGCCAGGTTACAAATTGGCAATATCACATTTTTCACACCACCGAATAACCTGGCGTCAAACGGATTTTGGTGCACTTCTCCTGATGATTTTTAAAACAGGTTGTGGAAAAGAAACACTTTTTCGTGAGCATCCTTCATGTGCAAAAATAAAGCATTTCTTTGAAACAAATCACTTGCATTTGAAGATCACCTGGGCAGACAGTGCAAGCAGCGGGGCTCCACCAGCTTTTGTCAGAAAATGAGACCTTGAGCTTCCATCGGAAGATGAGCAGGGAGGGGCATCCACACGGTGCGGCTCAGGACAAGGTGTGGCAGGAGCTGTGTGTGCTTGGACAGCAGTGCAGCCTCCCCAGCAGGACACGGGGCAGCTGCTGGGGCTGTGCCTGCCTGGCTCCTGAGCCAGGAGCATCCACAGGATGCTCAGGAGCATCCCGAGCCCTGGGAGCATCGGTGCCCTGCAGCCCAGGGCTGGGCTCGCATCGTCCTGTGCCCTACACAGACAGCTCCACGCTCTTCCCCGAATGTAGCCTTCAAGTCCTTCCCTCTGTATCCTTTAAAGAGCATGATCACTTTAAGGAGAGACTCTGTGCTCAAGATTAAGGTTTTACTGGGCGTGTACCCCATTATGAAACTCTGTAAACTGTTCAGCTGTGTTTTGGTTTTCTGCATTTCGAATGTGGACACCGTGTTCTCGTTCCAGAGATAAACTTGAGTTTCAGGTGGCAAATAATGAGCTATGTACTTATAACATGATTTTCTGACTTTTGAAAAATTTCAATCACATGATGGGGGTCCCAGTAAAACCTAGAACAATAGGTCACCTCTTTCCTGGTATGTGTGTATTTCAGAGGTGTGAATGTATGTTATGCATACATACACACTCACAGACACACATAGAACATCAGCTGCACATAGATGCTCAGAAATCAGGAATCAGGGGTACAATTAACAATATACCAGAAGAGAAGTAGACAGGAAGCTCTACCTGGACAACAAGAAGCAATTTTTCAACCTATACATTGTCTCAAATAATTTCATAATCCTGTTTCCCTAGCTTGCTACATCTGTATGTAACTTAAATTGAAAGTTGCTAAATTCCTTGGAAAAAGAAGAGTTGGGCTAGCTAGATGTGCTTACCTGAGATCCCAGAGTTGATTATAATCAAAGAGCTGGGCAGATCAGTAATGGGTTTATAATTGCTATACAGCTTCTTGCAAATTTTTAGGAAAACTTTATTAAACCTTTCACTCCTTAGTAAAAATGTTGAAGTTTCTTAGTTTTTGCTGAATGTGGATTGATTTTTATATTAAACTGGACTTATTGAAAGGATAAATAAGCCTGGCAGCTGCTTTCACATCTTGATGTTTAAATCATAGAATCAGCACCCTGGAACCACCCTCCCACCCCAACCCATCCCGTCCCATCCCTTACTATCCTGCCCATCCTGCCCTGTCCCGTGCCATCCTGTTCTGTCCTATCCCGTCCCATCCCATCCCGTCCTGTCCCATCCCATCACATCCCTGCTTCGTTATTTTTTTATTTGTTTAAAAAATACTATTCTATGAAGCCTCCCTGGGGATCCGCTTATGAAAAATGACGGACTGCCGTTGCTGATACTGCTGCTTGCGTCGTTTCCGTTTGTCACACTGGCACAGCAGCAGCATCTTGAAAGTGTTTCTGAATGTTTTGTTACACAGTGCATAGCACATGGGGTTCACTGTGCTATTGATGTAGCAAAGCCAATACCCCAGGTGCCAGAAAGTTTTGGGGATGCAGCTGCAAAAGGTGTTCACCAGAACCATGATGTTATATGGGGTCCAGGTAATGATGAAGGCAAACAAAATGGCACTGAGTGTCTGTGCTGCTTTCTTTTCTTTGATAAGTGACATTCGTTTTCGTTTTGTGATCTGACTTCTGGTCTTCAAGGCAAACTTTTTTGCCAGGGTTGCTTCCTTAAAGGACAAGGGAAGGGCTGTCGATGTCTTGGTCACTGATGAGATGCCATCAGAAGCTGTGGTTGTCTCTTCTGACTCTGGTTCAATTGGAAGCTTAGTAAAGCTCTTTTGGAAATTTCCACCATCCTGAACACTTTTGGGAGGGTGCAACTTTTTAGGTTTCTTTTCCTTCGATTCTGTGTCGGATTTCTGCAGTTCATCCCCTGACTCATGCAAATCTTCTGAGGAGGGCAGCTTTGTGGAATTGAGGATAGCACTGTGACCAGGAAGCTTCAGCACGATTGAATAGATGGCTCTGGTCTCTGCAGCAATGTCTTCTTCGTCAGAGGAGGCTGAATTTTCAAGGGAGGCAGCGGCATCGTTGTTGTTCCAGCTGTCACTGCTGCTGTGCTCCTGGTCCCCCTGATCTGTGTTGGGTTCCCAGCTCTTCATTGTGAGCCAGAAGTGGCAGCGCCTGTATTTCTTTCGGGCGGAGCGTTTGATGCTCTGCCGTTGCAGCTCGTAGCTGCTGCAGCTGCGGGAGCTGCCGGTCTGGTGCACAAAGCGCGCTGCCTCTGCTTCGCTGCCCGAGGCCTGCAGCCCTGCTAGCTCTTTGGTGCGTTTCTCCGTCTCCTTGTAGATCCTCCAGTACAAAATACTCATAATGGTGACTGGCAAATAAAAGGCAGCTATGGCAGTGCCAAAAGTGATGATAGGTTCACTTAGAAACTGGATGAAACATTCATCAGGAGGCACAGTCCTCTCCCCAACAAAATACTGCCAAAACAAGATGGCAGGGGCCCAAAGAACAAAAGAGACGATCCATGCTAGACCAATCATCACCCCAGCCCTTTTGGTTGTTCGTTTGGCTCTGTACGTTAGTGGCCTAGTGATGGAAAAATACCTGTCAAAACTAATAACAAGGAGATTCATGACGGAGGCATTACTGGCGACGTAGTCAATGGAGAGCCAAAGATCACAGGCTAAGCTTCCCAAAGCCCAGTGGTCCATGATGATGTAGGTGGTGTAAAGATTCATGGAAAGAACACCGATGATCAAATCTGCACAAGCAAGGCTCAACAAGAAGTAGTTGTTGACTGTTTTCAGTTGTTTGTTAACCTTAAACGCAACAATCACTAAGATGTTTCCTATGATGGTCACCAGTGCAAGGATCCCAGTGAGGAAAGCAATCAAAACCACTTGCCAGACAGTGTGTCCACCCAGAGGGTCTTTGCTTGTGGCATTTAGGGTCATGTTTGTTGATTCCACAGTGGAGAAGGGAAAACTCTCTGTGGTCTGAGGGAAATCATAGCTGCCAATGAGTGATGCTGCTTCATCAAGGAGTCCTGGTCCATGTGAATCTCTCTTCCAGAACGAGCTCACATTTGGAAACAGGGGCGAGGATGAACTGTTATTTTGCATGATCATTGTGGCTCTCTGACATAGTCTGTAGCGGAGAAAAACCAAACAAAAATCAAGTGAACAGGTGAAGATGTTAAATAAATAATCGTCCTCATACCTGTACATAAAATCACTTTAGCACTCTGAAAGATGTCTTTAAAAAGCCAAGCTGCCTGTGACACACTTCAAACCAAACCTGTATGTGATAGTACTCAGCTTCTGACTGTGTACTGTGACTCTGACTGTGATTAATCTGACCTCTTTGTATTGATCACATTGTGTTTCCTTACAAACATTCAATAACAGAGGAACTAAAATCCCAGGAGAATTTGAACTCACAGTAGTATTAAAATGCTCCCTAACTCTAACTCTGAATTAAAACACTCCCTGCTAGATCTACCCTGAACTCAATATCTCAACAATCCACTATCCTGGAGCCTTCAAAAACTGAGTTCCAATCATATGAAGCCACAAATCTTGCAAGTTCCAATCCATGCTGCTCCCCAGTGCTATCCTGGCTCCAGTAAAACAGAGCCCCAGCCTCTGCTGCCTCCAGCTATAGCTGATGACAAACAAACTATGGAGATACAAGCCAGCATCATTTCACTGTCAAGCTGCTCTAACCTGTGAGGCTGCAAAGCTCTTCCCATTTTCATCTACCTTTCAACTATCTGATACAAGTAGTAAAACTTCTAATTAGCACTTTTTGCACATGCCACTATTCATTTTTCATGCACATTTTTATACTGGGACTAAGGATTTTGCACATCTAATGACTTCAAAATTTCTTTGGGGGCAACACATGGTAAAAGTTCTTTTGAAACTGTGGTCTCTAGAGTCAGGAAAAAAACCTTTGGCAGATGTATGTCAAAGCAATCATTAAACACTTTAGGAAAATTGAGAAAAAAGCATGAAAGGGATTCATAATTAAGCTTTAATCTTTCCCCCTAAGTATTAACATAAAATGAAAACATGCTCAGAATAGGAACTTTCCTTTCTCTTATTTCATTGGCTTGTCTAGTCAGCTGACTGGATCCGTAGTAATAAATGAATTACTTCATCAAGAAGCAAAACTTCTGATGAAAACGTCCATTACTGACTGTAAATATTGACCAAAATATGCTGTCAATGTTTGTTTGTTTTCTAAATGTGATTCCTTTCAGGGTCAATATATTATGGCATGAGATAATAATGAATATTACAGTACACTAATCTTAAACAAAAATACTTGTAAAAAAGAGGAGGGTTTGGTTCTGTTTTTCTGAATAATTTCTAAATTCTGCTCTCTCTTGAATTGTACTTGGTTTTGTTACCAAGTCATAAGACACTGTTATTTTAAGTGGTGCAGTTTCTTTGCCATATGCAGTAAACAGATCAGCAATGCCTTTCCTTCGCTCATGCACGACAATTAACACAAATCTCTCCCCTATTTAGATGTCCACTGTAAATGAGGTATTATTGTTTTTTTTTACTGATAGGAACACAAGTCTACAATGAAGATGTCATATTATGATCTAATTCAGTCTACTTTTAATGCATTCATCATTGTATAACACAGAATATGAATACAGTATCAATGTATAAATACTGCTCTAGTAAATCACAGTTAAATTTTATGTCACTTCCTGATAGAATGATTGAAAACTCGGAGCAGCTCAACTTCTAAAGAGAAAAATGGTAAGACAGGACTGCTGGAAATCATCCTTCTTGCAATGTTTTATTTAGGAAGCAGGCATTTTTTCCAGAGCTGTCAGACAGGATGAGGTCAAAACCAGAATAGTATGAGAGAGATCTCAAATAATGATATTTGCTAAATATATGCCAGAAATTATTAATGTTATAGGGTGCAGAACTTCCTTCACTCACACTAGGGACAGAGAGCAGAGGATGAAAGCCAGAAAGCATCCGCTCTGCAGCCATAAATTTCTAAAACCTCTGTAAGGTAACAGCCAACGTAGTCAAGTAATTGTTGAGAAGTCTGACAGGTACATCAGGCAATGATATCATTATGCTGCTTCTTCATTAAAAAAGACAAGCTGGTGTCTTCTAACACACAAGAAAAGACCAGGAAGAATATATTGATAAAGGAGCTCAAATTTCCACTACAATGCATAGAATAAAAAACAGTATCACTTAGAAGTGATGGTAAAAATAACAGTATTACTAAGAAATAAAAATAGTTAACAGTTTGGTAGTAGTTCCTATTTTCATTGTGTAACACAACCATGAACTAATCTGAGTGTTAGCCTTGTAAGTCCAAAACAAATACCACATAAGAGATACAAATAATTTTGCAAAATTAATATGTAAATGCCACACTATCTATCACTAAGTCCATAAGCCAATTGTGAATTCTGTTTAATTGCAGACTTTGAAATGGAGTTTCAGTGTAAATTTCCTGATAAATCCTTTCAGAAATGCCACGTTTCAAAAGACTCATGATGAGGAGTCCTGGGAACACCGTAATTCAGCTGCAGCCTTTCAGACACTGAAGAACTGCTGGAACCAAACCTTTCTTTCTCAGGTCAGTTCTTTCATGTCTGGAATTCAAAGTGACTTCTCTAAGTTATTGTTTCAATGAAAACCTGAACAGTCCTTAGCAGTCCAGTGACTGAGGAAGAGAAGAAACCGACAATAACCCACCATGTGTCTCCTGCTGTCCACTGCAATTCTGCATCTGAAACTTGGCTTTTTAAACTCTGCAGGCATTAAAGGGAACCCTAAACTCACTTTGAATGGACTATTTGATAAAATGGAAGTGCTAGTGAGATGATTGTACAGTCTTTTGTTATTCTGCCTCTTCTACAAGCTCCTGTAATTGAACAATTTAATTCAATAAAAAATGTATTAACCATATGTTCATCTCCACAAAAAAAAAAAAAAAAAAAAAAAAAAAAAAGAAAATATCACTACCACCACAACCACTATAACAAAGCAGCTCAGCACAACTGGATTTTCTTGCTTTTAGGAAGCCAAGGCAAGCTATGTTATCCATCATTTTCCAAAGCTGCCGTGCAGTTTCTGCTTTCTGTATAAGAAGTGCTACAGGGAAAGAGTGTCCTGGGCTTGACAAGACGTCAGCAGCCACCAGCACTGCCCAGCAAGCCGAGCTCACAGAATGATGTGTGACCAAGTGGGAAAGCAGCCCCACATTCTTTGGTAAAACAAACAGTGCAGCACGGTCTGAGCCAGGCAAACAAACCAAACTGTGAAGTGATTACAGGTTTACATACCCTGGTAAGAATTTACAAATCACTGGTATGATACACTACCTTACAATTTCGAGCCAGGGAGTAGCAAGGGAAATTTCTTTTAGCCTAAGAATATATAATTACTTACCTAAGATCATAGTAATGGTATTCCCTATGGGTTTGAGTCTTTTTGTTCTTGTTTATGCTTTTTAACAGGATCTTATGAAAAGTACAGGCCAGGGAACACCAGATGCAATGTACATTTCCCAGGATTATTCAGGAGAAGTGTAGGCCTGGTGCAGGCAATGGCTGTACAGACTTTCATACACATCTATCCAGCACACTTCTGCTCTCTGCCCAGCCAGAGGGAGTGACATATTAGATATTCCACTAAGACCAGTTGGAGAGGTAGGAGAAAGCATCTACAGAAATGGTCAATGATTACAATAACTGGGTATTTAAAAGATTTTTAAAAAAATGAAAAACAATTTAAAAAAAAGATTTAAAAGCCTGAATTTCTTGACTAATCAAATTGCACAGTGCTGCAAATAGAAAGTAAAATAGAATAGACAGTAGCAACAGTCCTGTCACACATTTTCAGTGCATTTAATTTCTCTCTGCTTATTTGCTATTTAAATACTTTTGTGAATACTCCATATTTTACCAAAATTTCTCTTTTCCTTAAACCTCCCTATTCAAGAAGTCTATTTTTCTTACTGTCTTTAAAGGGCTCTAAGAAGCATTTCCTGGGAAGTGAGATGGCAATCTATGGGCTTGGCAATCTGTGAGCCCAAAACCACCAAGCCTTTATGGCTGAAGAATTTCACATTGCATCTGTTTATAGAGACAAGAAAATTGCTTACCTTATTTTTCCATTTTCTTCTGCATTGCTCTTATATACACATTAGCCTAAACAGCAGAGAGCTCCATGCAGTGATTTATAAAATTCTTTTCTAACATAGAGAAAGGAAGTCTTCAGAATGCTTAATATAGTTACCTAAACTAGACCATATACTTTGTTCCAAAACTATTATTTGGTAAAATAAGAATATATTTCTGAATTGTAAAGTCTTCTTAAGATTATTTTCAAGATTGTGTATAACAATTTTTCAAAACTTTTACAGTAGATGAAAACAAAGGACTGATTGTCATATACTTTTATAGATTTGTACACATACACATATCTACATATAAATTTATGTCACATGTAATATGACAAATATATGTATATATAGCTGCAGATGAAAGTATATGTATATATACCCTTATGGGTACACACACACACATATATCTGCAGCTACATATACACATAATTTTGTCACATTATTCCAAATATTGTTATAAGGGAAGACCTTATTTTTCACTAATTAGCTAGCCACTCGATACAGATAAAGTTCAGCCAAACATATCCCAGCAACACTTCAACCCAAGCTCTTCCATTTTGCATCCAGAAATATGTGTTGTTTACTAAAATTAAATTAAATGCTAGTGCTTTAAAATCACTTTTGTGATTAAGGAATTAGATTTGCTCATTATTTGCTTACTCTATTTCTGCTGCTTGGGTGAGGTCTAGCACGAGCAAATCAGGAACTGAATAATCATATGGATGGTTTTCATTATTTTGAAGAGCATACAAAGACCTGATCCATCTCCCTTGCAGCCCTGCAGGCAGCAGAAGGCAGCATCCCCCTGGGGGCAGAGGCAAGGGGATGCTGCCTCAGTGGTCCTGCTGGGACACCTGAGGATGCCAGACTGGGAGTACCCAAGGCTGTGGACTTGGCACAGCCAGGAAATGCATTACCTAAAGCTGGGCCACGGCAATGGCCTCCTCTGTGCCTTAATTTGCCAAATG
Source organism: Daphoenositta chrysoptera (assembly GCA_013397915.1). Lineage (NCBI taxonomy): Eukaryota > Metazoa > Chordata > Aves > Passeriformes > Daphoenositta > Daphoenositta chrysoptera. The sequence continues at coordinate 22,906 of VZRO01002893.1, forward strand.
GCTTATGCCAAACATCTCCCATCTCCTTCACTAGGACCGAGAGGCTCATGTTCATATTGCCCAGCTGTACAAGCTGTGTTTGCTTTTACTGAGTTTGCTCTTCCAAACACCTTACCTCTTGTAGTATGAACCCTTCACTGAGGGTTTTTATATTATGATAGAAATGTAACTTTGAATAGTAATGATTTTTAATGCCCAGTGGTTTCAGTGGAAACATCTGCTTCTTTACCTGGCCTCAAAAATAAGAATAAATACTGTGTTACCATTAGGACCAGAGAAGAAAAATCTCAGACGTTGCATCTGTGCAAAAATCCAGATATGCATTTCTGATCTCTTTCACTTAAGACTTGCATTAAAGATTGAATTTATTACACAACCTGTATAATTCTCTTGCATAATTTTTTTTACAAATATACCCTCTGTAACAAACATACATCCTAGTCTGCATAGTTAAAGGCCAGTGATTTTCACAGATTTACTGAATAAGTTTCTGTGCTATTTATTATTTATCTACTCAGTGACCCAATACTCATTCACACCATTACTTTTGGTTCCAAAACAATCCTGTCTTGAAATCCTCTAAAATGATTCCTAGAAGTTTCAGAAATGAGCTACTAATCTCAGTTGTGATATGGCCCCAGGGCAGTGCAGGTTTCTCACATGTAGCAGCAGCAGACTTGTGAAGGAAGGGCGCTTTTCTTTCTTGGACAAGTGCACTTAGTGGTTATTGTCTAAAGAATTCATACAGAGCAAAGTGAAATCTTCAAAAGCCTGAGCTTGGACATGTCTACAGTTTTGAAATGCTTGAAAACTGGAGCAAAGCAAGTCCTGCCTAATTAAGATTACAGTAAATATTGACTAGCAGCTCAGTTAAATCTATGAAGTGCAATTCTATAAGAGAGGAAATTATTTAATTTCCAGTCAGTTTCAGCAAGCTTTATTAGAATTACACCCTTTCTGTCTAATTCATATTGGAGGAAACAGACATGCAGCCTGACATTTGTAAGAATTACAAATACTGAGAGTTTTACTCACTTTGAGCAAACCACTGCAAACTGACTTTGCAGGTATCTGGGGACAGGAAAGTTTGGAAAAAGGGTTTATTACTACACTGAATATAAATGAGGTATTACATTTACAGGAAAGAAGAATACATGCAATTCAATTATCTCATCTATTTGTGAGTAGTGCATATTTTTTCCTTTGAATAAAACCTGTCCATCTTAGAGACTTCATTTCAATATTTTATTATATTTGCACTTTTTTAACCTAGGATTTATTAGTATTTTTTTAGTTAGTATAATGTTTTATCAGAGCCATGATCTAGATTTTCAGCTCTGTCTTTATAAAATACTGTCCATTGTCTCCACAGATAATCCTCCCAATGAGATATTTAAAGTCACATTAAAATATCGACTATGCAAAATAAAGTAATGCAAAGTCTTAGGCTTAAATATATCATTCTCCCAGCTGTCGTTAAAAACTAGAATACCTTGAATCAACATGGAAAAATAGTGTTTAAAGAGAAAAAAAGAAATCAAGCCTTGTAAGTGATTTCTCCTTTTTTTACAGAAATGGCATCCTCCTCTATAAAAATAATCATGTTTGAGCATATTGATATCGAGAAGAGCTTGTTATCAATGCTAGATAAAGCACTAAATGTTATTATGTTTCTCATCTTTCCCTACTTTTAGCAATACTTGCACACATTTAAATTCCATATTTAATGTGAATATTAGCCGTTAAGAACGTTTACAGGGAACAACAAACCTCATAAGCAGACCTCTTTACTATCTTAAATGGAACTACTTTAAAATGAAGTAATCAATTGATTATGCTTTAAAAATAAATGAACTTTTGCTTTTTGTGTTTGCTCTCTGCACAATATACCTCCAGAGAAAACTGGAACACAGTACAAACACTTTTCAAGTATCAAAGAATTCAAAGAGCCTGGAAATTGAGCTCTAAAGAAGCTCACCTGACACCTGACACAATCTTTTCAATTTCATTTGTCTGCAAGAAGAAAATGAAATGACAAAATGTCTGTCAAGTCTTGAAAGCAGAAAATTGAAAATATTTTTTTTTCTGGAAATCCTTTTCATGGAGGGAAAAGAAATAGTTCAAAAAACAACAATAACAACAAAGTGTAAAAAAGCCCCCTCAAACCACAGCTTTTCTGCTTTTCAAAACAGTATGGTTTTTATCTATGGAAACTAATTTCATTTTCTCTCAGCTTAGTACTGAATCTCAGATATTTTGCAAAGAAAAGTGCTGAAAGAAGATGAGCTTCATTCCACTGTTCATTGAGGAAAAAATTATAAAAATATCTGCATTTACATCAAGGTCTGGCATAGAGCTGTCCAAGTCTCAGGACCCAATGTCGTGTGTACCTGGTGTCAAGTCCTGTTATATGAAAGATCTCTAACATGCATCATTTAAATGTATTAAACAACATGAATTTAAAATTCCCTGCAGTATCAGAGAACGTAAACGTTTCTAAATTGAACTATTGCTGACCACCAGGTTTTCTACTGTAACTATGGCACTGCATGCAGCTACCAAAAGAGGAGACGACCTGCTTTAGCTTTTGTTGATGATGGATAGTGTGGCAATTTAACATAAGATGCAATAAAGTGAAGAATGCTAGAAAATGCTCTGTTAAGGGAAATTTATTGTTATTGGCTTTGGTGACTGAAATATTACTGCTATCTACTGTGGCAAACCCAATACTCCCACACTGGACAGATGGTTTACTTAAAAAGTGAAAGAAAAAAAAAAAAACCAGAACCCTGTTGAGAGGCTTCAGCTAGAGAAGAAAAATCACTAAGAAATAGCTACAGGCTAATGAAATCTTCATAGCTTTTTGGACACAAACTATTTATATGGAAAGGGAAATTTTATGAGAAACTTTGTGGCAGAATGTTAAGATTTTAACATAAAACACTGCTTATTATTTTGTCTAAATATTGCCTTAAAGCGTGCAATCATAATAATGTGTTAAAGCATTTTTTCTTGATGCCAAGTAAAAGTTGTCATAGTTGGTCAGAAAAGAACATTTTCAGTCTATTTATTTATTTATTTAACTGTTTTACAGAATGGAAATTCCTGTCATCTGAGATTTGGGTATATCCTTTTATATTGATTAGCTTATGAATTGTGCTAGTAATTTATTGAAATGGTTTTATTGCTGGGGAGGTAAAGAGCTCTGTGTGCATCCTTTTTATGTATTATATTTCTTTAATACAATTGCAAACAAAATGCTATGCTATGGAATATTTTTTACCTCAGTGGAACACCTTGGTAAATAATCAGGAAAAAAGGGAAAATAATTTCTGTTTCAACATGTCACTCAAAATATTTTAATAAATACTTTGCTTCTTTATTCACCAGTATGTTTAAAGTCAATCTTTCCATCTGTTTAAAACTGCAGTTTAACACTCACTAGGTGGCACAATAGTTATTCAGTAACAAAAGTCTGGACTTTGCAACAAAATCTTAACCAGTCTCTCATAAAGCCTTTGTCTTATACATAGAAATCACAAACCAAATTATATACATCCCTTGATAGGGACAGCAGCTAAAGTAAATGCATGTCATCTAGGTACTGGTCTGAATCAAACTAGCAGCCAAATTGCAGAAAACTGTGTTCTCTTCTGTAGTTAACCTAAATCATTATATTTTTTTTTCCTGGAATAGACACATCTGTGAGTCTTAGTGGAATTCTGTAGATTAATCAAAATGGCCCACTCCAAACTTCAATTCCCTTCATGCATGCTGCCAGGAATTTGTAAAGTCTCTGGGAAATCGATGGTGGCAGGCACTGTGGATTTTAATGCATGCAAGCAATTGTTCTTTACTGAGATCCAGACAAGTAATCAAATAATGCTCTGATGCTATGCTCCTGTTTTAGGCTTTGTTTGCAGGGCTTGTGGGTTTCTTTCGGTTTTGAGTTACAGAGTGCCCAAGTGGGCACTAAATGGAGACATCTCCAATGAAAACTGACTTGACAGAGGGGGAGGAGGCACTAAGGAAAAATTTGGTTTTAGTTACTCTACATAAATGCCTGTTGGTAGCCTTCACTACAGGGTCTTCTTTCTACTAAGATTTAACTAGGTTTGCTTGACTATCTCATTTTCTGCCCACTTGAAATATATTCCTATAATTTGAAGGTTTTGAACTGCAGTTTTAAAAAATCAGTGCTAGTATAGAGAATACAAATTCACAAGGCAGTGATTTTATTCTGTGTGCAAAATGGATCTGCTCCAGCAATTCACTGCAGTTATACAGCAGAGTATTGATTTTTTTAAGACCCTCTTGTCTGATGGTTGTAGGAGGTTTGTAGTAAAGGAGGCACAAGGCTGAGGAGGGAAAATTAAGGACTCAGGGTTAAGAAAGTTAAATGTGGAAGTCAAGTGTTTTTCTAATTCTGTGACAGGATCTCCATACACTACAGGAGGAGTGATGTATGCAGACCTTTAAAATAATATCACCTTACCTTGAAAGGGTAGTGCAAAGCTGAATTTAGTAAATCACAGGCATGCCTCAACTTTCATATATGCAGCTTTGTAAAATGAAGGATCTGGAACTATATCTTTGTAGGATTTTGTCTACATGATTCTAAAATTTTAAAACCATTCCATCAACAAAAAGACCATTTTTAAACTCAAAAACCATTTTTTCATCTATTACACTAAAAGTTTTCTATTCACTATCTAGCTAACACAGTCATAGTACTCTGCAGTCCCTCCTCGTTTCTGAGGATTCCTGCATTCTGTACATAGTAAAAGACATGGAGATATAATTACATTAGCTGTAAAGGTTGCTATCTAAGTAACAGGATTTTGCTCCTAAAATAAGAAGGTAAAGTGGACCAATGATTGTTTGTATTTTTTCTTTCAAGTCTATAAAAGCCTGCATTTTGCAAACCCATTACAGTCTAGAATAATCAACAAAAGACTTAAAATCAGGAGTTGTACATAAATTTGAAGGAAAATATTTCTCCTAACTCTGGTAGGGTTGCTCAAATGGAAAATATAATATGTTATTTCCAGAAAGGAAATGGAAAGCCAGAAGAAAGAGAATCTGTATCTAGAAAAAATACCTCCTGCTCTTAAAGGTCAGAAGCATTTTAATGCCTGAACTAAGAGTAGGGATATTTGCTGCACATCTTTTCATTAAGTCCCATTGCCCCCAAAAAGAAGCAAAAATGCTTCATTATTTCGTTCCATTCATCTGTATCTTCCAGCTGCCCCACTTTTATGCTTTGGTTTGCCAGTGAGCAAGGCTGCTAGGCTTCTGTGGGTCTATCTGACCAATTATTTTTTAGAATCCAAAAAGAATTCTCTATTTGGTTGCCACTCAGGAGGGTATTTTGTTTGTTGTTCTTTTAATCTTTCTTGGCAGTCCTGCAAGGATACATGTGGGTAAAAGCTCCTAGGACTGAGTAGTCTTAATTAGGAAAGTATCTGCAGCAATCTGTGGACAGACTCCAGAGAAGATGAAATTATTTTGGATTTCTACTTGTGGACATCAGAGAAGAGGACAAATTTAAACCTCAGTTGCTGCTGTTGGTACCTTCCCACCCCATTTCTTGGAGGATTTACTGTAGAAAGGCCAGGACAGGCTCTGTGTGTTCTCCTGCATGACCTGAGCAAGAGCTCTCAGGGGTGTTTCAAACTCAGTAATCACAGTTTGGTGGACTTGTGACCTGGTTCCCTGTATTCACAAGAAGTGTGTACTGCAGTGTCACTGTGTTCCTAAAAAACTGCCCCGTGGGCCAGGGTGTGCTCTTTGGAGAGAACGGGGTGTGGCTGGGGTTTGCATCCAGGGCAGGATTTGCATCCAGGAGAAGAGTGCAATGGTCAGCATGAACTGCACGTGCTTGTGAATGCTTCTGTGCTAAAAGCTGCTGCATGAAATCTCACTGCACAAATGAAACCAATCTAGATAAAGATAAAAGGAACACAAATTATAAAATACAGTAAAAAGATGCACGATGATGCAATGTTGTAACTGGTTATGGGAACCTGAAGTCAGCAGGCAAAGCAGAGAGGGCATGCAGGCAATCCTCCCTTTTTGGAATAATGATTCTTGTAACTGAAAGCAGCAGCAAAATCACTTGAAGGAAAAAGACATTTCCATTAGCTGGAGCAGCAATTCTCTGTCATCAGTTCTCTCTCTTCCTACACTGCTCTCATGGCTTACTCTAAAAAAAAGGCTGTTAAAGCCACACTTGTAGTCAGGAGAGGAGTCCAGGTATAATGGACAAGAACCACTGGGGCTTGTAACCCTGTTCTACAGAAGAAAGCATCTTCAGCAATGATTTACTCAAGACAAAGAATTGCTTGAGAATGGCTGGAAAAATGCCTCTTTCCTTAGAACCTAAATTTTTGTTTGTCATGGCAGAAATAGAGATTCAAAGAGTAGGAAGAGAAGAACAAGAGTTTTGCTAATATCAGAATTTTTAATCATAAAAAGACAACTGCACAGAGTTGTTTTGGCATATATTATAAACAAATCAATGTCTTATTTCTCATATGTCTGACAACAAAAGTGCCAGTGTTGATCTTTGTGAAGAGAAGGAAGATGCCACACTGCCTCCCAGGCTTTCAGGAAACCCACACTTTGTGTTAAAAAAATACATAAAATCCCTCACCCACTTACATCACTTTTATACCATTTCAGCTGAGACTGAGATCTGATGGCAGATGCTTGGTACAGAGCATGAAGAACAGAGCTAAAAAGAAAAACAGGTTTCCAAAGAGGCTGGGCATTACAGCAAAGCCAGGGAGGCTGTGAGCCAGAGCCAGGTGATGGCAGATAAACATGTGGGCTTCTGAGTCAAGCCCTGCTTTCTGCCACTCCAGCTGCTGCAGATAAAGCAAATCCACCATGCCTGCTCCTGAAGTAGTCAGAGCATGGGACCTCTCCAATTCAGTATCATTTTATGAGAGAAAGAAGGCAGGGGGAAGTCAATCTCAATAAAGAAGTTCGACATTAAAAATGACAGATGAGAAAAAGAAAAAAAAAATGCATTTCCAGGCCTAACCTCACATCAGTCAATGGGTGTAGCTGGGAGCATCAAGAACTTCTTGCTGCCAGGGAGGCAGTGGTTGCTGAAAGAGGAGGAGTTTAGGGTATTTCAATAAACCCATGGGCACAAGGAAAATACACTGGATTTATCTGTGTGACCTGAAATACAGGGGCAGAGGGCATGTGGAAGGAAACAAGCTGGCTCCTCAAGTGGATCCATGCTGAAATATCATGAAAGACTGAAGCTCCCATCCCAAATAGCTTCTTCATCTTTTTTTCTTGAAAGTGATATTCATGTTTTAGTGAGAACTAAAGGCAAGGGATATAGCAATGTTACTAGGAAAGTGAATATGTTAATGTTGTGCTTACATTTGAAAAACCTTGGTCTTCAGGAGGTCAAACACCTGCAATGTAGTACTGACACCACTAACCAGGCAACACTAAGCAGTGGAGGAATGTGCCTGAGCTGCTACATTTATGTGCATCATCAATACAGCACACAGCAGGATTTTCTAGATTTTTTTGCTGTATTGTGGATTTATCATCAAAATGGTGCAGGATTTCCCTGCCATTCTCAATAGTGCATGCCAAATGTAAGTTTTCTAACTAAATACTTAACGAAAATTAAAGCACTGATGTACTTATCCATTACTGAAAAGTACTGATTGACTTTGAACAGTATTTAGCATCCAGTGTTTCCAGCTTTTTCAAAAATCAAAAAATCCTATCTCAGCAAATTGTTTGAGATTAAGATTAGCTGCATTTCTGCTAAAGTTAGTGATAAATTATAAATTAATACAGGAATTCAAAGATTTTGAAGGAAGTAATACTAACTGAACTATTGACACTTCAGAACATTAACTGCTGCCAGAAAACTGGTTAAGATTTTCAAAAGGCAAAATGTATCCATGAGGGACCATATTGAATCACAGTCACTTGGATATGTATTAACGTTTACCTTAGCTTTTGAAGTAGAGACTAGTACTTAAATCTCAGTGTAGACTGTTTTGATCTGAGCTTGTTTTTCCGAATGTCTCTGTGTCCCCATTGATCCCTCTCACTAATCCTTATGGCTGCTTCACAATTTTTCCAGCTGAAAATGTATCCATGCAGGCAGTACCCTCCAAGCACTACATTATTAGTGAATACAAATAAGCTGTGACTCTTTAGGATTCATGTAAACCTATCAATATTCCCATGCTGGCTGTGCTTTCAACTGCAAGAGAAACACTCCACGCCAACAGCTGCAGCATATTAAAAAATCAAAAATGAGGGTTTTGATGGCACTTGCACATTTCTGCCCTTTCATCTGTCCTCTATCACTCATTTACTCACAGGAGGAAATGACTTTTCCTGCCAAGGTAAAGGTAAAATGTGTCAGACAAGGGCAAATTAAAAACAAAAGAAAAATTCATTAGTGAACCAGAGGAAACAATTTCTGAGCTACAAAGTGTCAGCAGAAATTAGTTTCTACTGTTGCACTACTGTGACCTTATTCAAAAAGGCATAATATACCACCTATTTTTTGCTATTAAAAAGAATTTTCAAATGATAGGACCTAGATGAATCAATGTTTCACTAGAGTCTCTCTAATTATCAATACTTGTTTTTTCTTTCACAAAAATTAGGAAAATCTTTTCTGAGAAGACAAAATAAAAATGTGTGCTCTACTTGTAAAAATCTGAAAGTTGGGAAAGAATACATATCAGTGTAATTGGAAATATTGTCCCTAATTCCAGTGCTGCAAGATTTCACACTGAGTTTATTTTAACATGCTGTGTTCGCAATTTAAACTTTTTTTCTATTAGAGTAATATAGCAATTTGCAAAGCTTCTAATTTCTCTTAGTTTGTAAATTAAGAAAGAAAGAAAAAGAAAGGAAATCAGTATAAACCAAGCCTTACTACTACTAAATTTGGACTAAAAAATTTGGCCATTAGAGGAAGGTGAACTGAAGCCATAAATACACATGCAGATTTGCTGGCATGTGCAATGAAAAGGTCAGCTGGAAATGGGGGGCCCTAACCTAAAATGGAAGAAGAAACAGAAATACTTGTATCAGAAGAGGAAAATGGAAGACATTTGCAGTTCTGATGCCTTATCTCTGTTCTTGAAATCAGAGCCGAGCACAGTTAGAAGGGAAAAAGGGGTTTTTACCTCAGTATTTATTTCAAGGATCCCTGGTGCACTCCATCCAGGTGGAACACTCCCAACATGCACATGGAAATGCCCACCCCAAAACACACACACACACACGATAGATCGGGTATAGAATTATAGATGTTACAAATGAGCACATCTATCAAAGATTCCCCAGTGAGTGAGGCCAAGTGAACCCCCCTCCCCGGAACCCTCCCCTGGCCAGACCCATCTTTGAGTTTACAAAATGTGTTCCAGAGAGGACCTCGGTGTCTGAGGCCTCCAAGATGTTCAGTCTCCTAACTCAACCAAACATTAAGTCTAGAAATGTTGGCTAAAAAGAAACACCAAGAATACAAAAGGTCACAAAGGCATACAAAAGAGGTATAAAAGAAAAGGCAAAAAACCATTATGGCATCAGTTCCAGCCCTATTACAGTCTCTAGTACAGGAGAGTTGTAGGGAATGATGGGGATGTGGCTTACAGGGAGCTCATGGTCAGAGCCAGCACACAAAATCTCTGGAGCTATTACCACATTTGCCAGCCCTCATTACCCCGAGGAGATGAAAGGCTGGGATTTTACTCGCTGTGTGTGCCAAAAAACCTCAAGGTATGAGAAGCCAGAGCAGCAGGGTCTCAGCTGTGTGCCCTGAGCTGCAGGCTCCCGAGTGCTAAATTCACTGTACTTTCCAGTTTTTCCTGGCTGCAGTTTTTCCAGGTGCACTGCTGGGTTGGGATCCTGTGCAGGAAATACCCGAATGTAACATCCCACTAACAGCCCCCACAACACAGCAGGTCCGAGCTCACTTGAGACTGCCAGTATTTGCTAGGTTTTTTCATTTATTCATTGAAACTTCTGTCCAGAAATGAAGCCAATCAGAAGAACAAGAGATCAAATCTGGAAGCCGTGTGCTTCAGTAATCAAATCTCAGATGACAACGCTTACAGTGCCTTCCTCTGGCCTAGTCAAAGGCAGGGAGCACCAGTCATAATCCAAACACGTAAGTGGAGAGAAAAACAGCATTGCTAACAAAATGTTTGGGGATAACTGATATACAGGGACACTGGGCAGGAGTTTGGGATGCATCATTTAGAATTGGGATGCCTCATTTAGTAGTTATTCAGAAGGGAATTCATGGGGCTTCCACTTTACTGTTTATATAGATATATAAATATACACACACACATTTATTTATTTATTTCTCATTAATTTTGCTGGCTGCATCAAGTACTTTGTACTTCTTCTTTCCCCAGTCTGATACACATCAGTATAACATAACTCCTAACTTTTTTTCAAAAACTCTCCATCACTATTAAATAGGAATGCCTTTTTGCAAAACCAGGAAGCTCTAAAACTTATTTTCTCTATTAGAAGGTTTCTTCAAGGTGGATTTTCCCACTAAATAATTTAACTGCAATGTATACTTAATTTAAATTAATAGCAGTGAAATGCAAGAAAATTCAGACAACTTAATTCTCTAACAGGTATATATTGAAAGTGGATGGGAATGAATTTTTCTTTCTCCAGGAAGTTTTAGCTTTTTTTTTTTTTTCTTCTAACATGTAAAGAATTTTCCAAATAGCCAACATTTTGGTTTCCCTGACGTTGTAAAAACCGTTTCATAAATCAAGACTTTCTAGTGAAAATACCCACTCAGTATATACTATAAGCACAGAGTCCTTGTGCGAGCAATATCTCATGGTTAGAGAAGTCAGTAGGCTACACTCAGCTCCCTTCTTAAAAGGAGTCACTGGTGTGCCACTCTGTAAATCACTTTAATCCCTTTTTTTTATAAATGGGTATAAAATCCATTTACCTAATCGCAATAGCCAAGCCCCAAGTGAATTATTCTGCAAGACATATTCATGCCTTTGGAAGAAAAGTCCTTAAAGCTAATAGGAAACAGCTAATAGCTATTTAATTTGACCTTTTCCTTAAAGCCAGGTAAATATCAAACCTTAGTTTGCATGTCTAAGTGAAATTTATTTGAGAGACCCAAGTGGAATAGTGATACTTCCCCAGGTCTTGAGCAATGCCATTGCACCTGATTAGAACAGCACTCGACAGGACCCTGACGCTGCTCCCTTTGCTCATCTTCAGTAGGGGACATGGACAGTGCAAGGGAACCTGGAGAGGAAATTCAGATCATTCAGCATTGCAGAACATTGCCATCAACTGGATTAATAAATCTGCACTTTTTAAATGGGACTTTGCAAGTTCTCTCTGTGTATGTGCCTCCTGCTAACCAATAAAGCCTGAAATTTAACCTCCAAGGGAGCTGCATGGGAGACTCCCTCTGGTTCTGGGTGCAGCCTGTTCCAGGTGCTCCAAAGCCTCTTGGAGTGACTTTTCTGTCCTCAGGAGGTTTCTGCCAGACCACTCATGTTCTTCACTTACAGGCTGCTGTGCACTATCACGCTCTTAACAAATTCTGATGTAGCCTTTTAAATAACAAACAGTCCTGATTTCTTGTTCATTTTTTATTCTTCTGTTTGCCATAAGATCTTCACCCTAACCTCTTCTAAATATACCCAAATGTCAGAGTTTCTTTATATCTGTGCTAATATGACTTTTCTAGAAATTTTTATTGACCTCTCATTTTTCATTCAGTTTACTTCCATCCATGCAAAACTGAAATAAAGCCCTACTGTTCTTACTAATGATTTATTCTAATAACTCACAGAGGCAAATAAGTTCAGAAAGTATAAAAGAGTGAAGAAGGATTATTTTTCAAGTATTTTTTTCTGAAAAAACAATATTAAGTCTGGATCATAGTAAATGAAGGACAGCATTTCTGTTTTCACTCAAAATACACTCAACAGGAAGCAGTAATTTCCAAATATGCTTGTCTGTAAAGAAGTGTTTGTTTCCCTACAAGTTTAACCTGCAATTTATAGAATGGGTTCTAAAAAATTAATTACTAAACTGCACAAAAATTGCATAAAACATATAATGTACCAAAATGATTTGCTGTACTTTCTACTTTTTTACTACCCAGGAAGAAAACAATGATCTGTATACTTTCTATATGCTTGGGTGATATTTGACATTATAGGTAAGCCAGGATCTGAGTGAATGTGGGATATACATAATAAACAACTTTTTTATTTTATCTTGAAAGAACTGGCAGCATATATGCACTATATGGATTTTTTTTTGGCAGTCAGAGAATGATGAGGACAGCTAGTTCTGTAGCAATTCACCACTGGGCAAACAGAGAAGGTTTAATTCTCAGCTATGTGTAGGAGTCAGGGATTAGGTGGGTGACACCTGAGTGTGGGAAACCACCTGGACCACTGGGAAACCTTTAGCTCCTCAGTGCTCTGCAGCTCAGCCCTACAAATACCTCCTGTGCTGCCCTGTGTTCTTCATGCATGTTCTTAAATCTGGTTAAATCTCCTGTGGATTTAATGTGCCTAAGTCTGCTGTATCTGTAGAGAGCACGTTGCCTGCAGAGACCACACACATGGGCATGGCTGATAAGCCTGAAAAATAAAGCAGCCTGAATGTAAAGCTATGCAATTTTAAAACTAAACAAAAATTAATTTGATTCACGTGTTGTTTTTATGCAGGTGGTTTTAAGATTCCAAGGAAATAAATTCTGCTGGAACTATGCTATACAACTGACATTCATATGAGTGTTTTATAAAATGTTGGAAGTTTATTATATAAAGCTCCCAACAGCAAGGTGTAATGTATTATTTCTCTAACTAAACAAACACTCTATCCCACACACCAAAATGGTAAAAAAACCCCATGAAGAACCCCATTCATAACCTAGAATATTTCCACTAGCCTGCAGCATAACTGATCCTAATCTCATTCAATGGATTTTATATGCAGTATTTTTTTTTTTAAAGGATTGTATGTGGTAGGCTTTTGTTGCTATTATTTTGGGGTGTTTAATCCCTTAATCTCCTGTAGTTCATTAAGGACTAGAAAAGAATACTAGAAAGAAAACATAATTGTTAAACAAAGAACAAAAAAGTTAATTCTTTTTGCTGAGGACCAAACTGACCATTTACCAGCCCTGACAACAAATAAGGTCTGTGGATCACTTTGCCCTTTCAGCATCAGCCTCTGTGCATGTCCTGCCAACATTTACATGGTAAGGAGCCATTTCTCTGTGACACATCCTTTCCTGACAATGTGATGGCACTTTGCTTGAAACACCAAATGGAAGGAGGTCTCCTCAACCAAATACAGCTGCTTTTTTACACAAACACTGTGCAGATCCTGGTGGAGGTCCCTTAACCTCCTTAGCCATTGCATAGCTGACCAGATATACTAAACAGAGAATTCAACAAATCATATCAAATCAATATCTGCTTTCTCAAATTCCATAAAAAACCTCTCCCTCATAATTTCAGTAGTTTATCTGAAAGGTATTGTTCCCACATCTCTAACATAGTTCATGTCTCCAATGAAAGAAATGACTTGAACTTACAGGAAGTCCAGCTGCTTCCAGATCTCAGCATAGAAAATATTTTTTCTCTCTGACTCTCAGTGTTACCTATTTCTACTGAAGCTTTTTAAATCTACAATCTAATTTAAATATAATTTTGTGATTGATGGCAGAGCTTCAAAATAGTGCTCTAAGAACTATGGAAAAATACTGGCTACATCTAAAGATAGTTGTAATTTTCTTAGCTCAGTAAAACTAAATTTGGTCTCCAGGTATCCCTGAGGCCATAATTAATGCATGTCTTCAGGCAAAGGCAGGGTAAAGTGCACCCGGACTTCTAAAATTATAGTTTGAAAATCAACTTTCCAATTACAGAGTTCTTCCCAGCATTCTTAATGAAACTGCAAAAACTATACGGATTTATCAGAGTAAAAATGGTAAAAAACCCCGTGACTTTGAGCAGAGAAACCTTGAAGAAGATTCATTTGTTAAAATGTTTGGAGCAGCCCAGGACAGGCCATGAATAAAACTGGGCATGTGAAAATCCCTAGTTTTTCTCAAAAGAAATTTTCTTTTTTCAATTTTTTTTTCTTGGAATGAGAAGGCAACAGTTCAAATTCAGACAGGTTTTGGGCTTTTCTTTATTTTATTTTATTTGGAATCCAAGCAGGTTTTTGTATCAACAATGTAGTAAAACTATTTCAGTGTCAAAAGACTTTACTTTGATAATGTCATTAAGTGTTTTAAATATTTAAATTTTAAAACTATCAGTAGCTAAATAATCATTAGTCTAAATAATGCATTTACACCCTTTTACATTCAAAAGATGTAAATAGAATTGCTAGATTCCAGAGAACGTCTTCCATTTCCTGAAAAATGCATTTAACAGTGGAAATTTCTATACCTGAAGCTTTCTGGCCAGCTCTCTCTGTAAGGCTTGTAAACATGAAATTATCTGTTCCTCTGGTGAGGTGCAGGCACAGCCTCATTAGACATTGTTCAAAGTAGAGTTTTCCTAAGTCCTTTTCTTTTAAAAAGGCTTGTATCAAGCATCAGACTTTGTTTCCATCAAGGACTCCTGCAGTACTGACCTGAAAGGCCCATAGGAGGTTCAGGAGAACAAACTGAATTACAAGAGAGTGTGTTTGCCTTGGTCCTCCAAATGGTATCCACACCCAAAGTGAAAAACTGATCCACTGGCACTCATTTTGATCCATCTGAAGAATCAGAAGAACTGTCACCAAAGGAATTAAAGCATCAATGCTCCAAAGATGTGAAAGAAATCTCTGTCTTGACACACAGGAGTAAACCACTAGAGGAAATATGGGAATGTTGTCTGGTGGCAGAATCAGATATAATTATACTATATATATATATAATTATACTAGTATGTTTTTAGACATCATTAACATGTGGTATATGGCATTCTAGTATTGTCCCATAACTGTATCTCATATTCACTCATATCATTCTCATTTGGATTATAATTAAAACCAAAACTTTCAAACCTCTGATAACTAGATGGAGCTGAGGTTTTTCCAAAGTCCAAGGGTTTTGGAGGATCAATTCATCAGCTTTTAAGGAAAAAAGAAGTTAGGTGATAATTTTAGGGCTAAACTCCCAAATCCCCATACGAGGGGATTCTGCCACAGAGCCTTTTGAGAAGCGAGTGCTCTCACCTGACCTTTCTAGCACTGCTGAGAGTCAGGTCAACCATTTAGTTTAGTAGTCAACATTTTTATTTTAGTTCTGACAGAGACTTTGAAACTAAGCTCCTCATGATGTAATTTTCAATGGGGCTAGCAAAGCTTTTTACCCTAAGCTATTGACTTGTGTGTATGGAAAGTCCAGAAGATTAAAGATGGCTCAAGGTGAACATCAAAATGCAGACTCATATAAATTTTATGATCATGGCTTTTTACTGATTTGTGCCTCAGTTGATCTATTCAAGTAGAATAAAAACCCAAATGTATTTAATTGTCAAGGCTATGGCTAATTATTTACAAAAACACTGAGTCTATAAAATTATTTTTTCTTTTCTTCAACTCTCTAAGAATTGCTAATTTGTCTTGAATTTTTTAGTATCTCTAAACACTAAACTACTCTCTCCAAGCAAATATAAAATATAGTTTCATATGGATTGAAAATCTTTACCTAAAACCCAGCAGAGTTATAACAAGCACCATAACAGAAGTCATGGATCATGTTTTTCAATATAGCAAAGCGTTAGATGACTAACCTTTCACAGTAAGTTAATGCTGCAAATATTGCAGCAGGGCTTTTTTTCTTTTTTTTTNNNTTTTGCGGTGGGTTTTTTTTTTTTTTTTTTTTTTTTTTTTTGACTGAACACATTTCCTGTCAAGGAAATTGGTCCTTGAATTCCTGGCTCATCTGTACTTGGCAACCTTGCCAGCTCTATACCCCATGGTGTTGGAGCTCTGCTTTACATCCAGGAGGAAACCTTTTCCTCAGAGTGACATTTTCCTGTTACCCCACTACTGCAGGGCAGCCCCACACCGGTATCTTCCAAACTTTATCTTTCACTTTTCCCATTTGGCAGGATCCATGTACCAAACAGATCACTACTTTGATTCCTGCCAGGGATCAATATATTGTGCATTTATGCATTTATACAAACACACACAGTCTAGCTTACTTAAATGAATAGGTTTTGGGCAGTTAAAAGTGCCTCATAACAGGAGTGAAGAGAGGACAGTTTGATATATTGATTATGGGATTTATCACTACCGATGTCACTACAATGTATATCTGTATTTACAGAGACTGCTGGCAAGATGGTCTCTTTTCTCTCAGACCACATCTTTAACTCCTTCTAACAACAGTTTATTATCAAAGACAGGTTTATCAAAGCTGTGTAGATCAGTTACCAGTGAAGACATGCATTTGAGATAGATACATGTATCTGTATTCATGTGCAAACACACATATGCCTTTCCATTAGAATGTTTTCTCAGTGATTATGGAATATTCGTGAAACAAGAACAGAATGGCTATCAACTGTTTTATGGCCTCCTCAATTTTCCTGTACTATTTATACACACCAGATTTTGGGGTTTCTCAAGCTATTTTTCATAGGACACGAGAGAAATGGGAAATAACTAGGAAGACAAATCAAAGACTCCAAAGATCCACTACATGCAGTCATCCAACTACAACCACGCTGTGAGCAACACTCTCTCTATATATATATCTATCTATGTATATATATGCATATATCAGTGAGCTTCTACTACAGCATTCATTCATTTTCTGTGTGCTTAAACGAGAGGAATAAATTCTCTGTAACATGAGTGCTTGCCTGTAGCACACAGTTAGCTCTCTCTCCTCCTGAGGAGGCAGTATGTACTGAGATTCCTCACTTGCTTTCTGGCACAAGAGGTTCACTGGCTGCTGAGAAACAACAGGCTTTGCTCAGCTTGTTACTTTCCAGGAGACTGGCACCTCTCTCTGCTCTGGTATCACACACATCTCACTCAGGAGTGCAGCAGCTGGACCCCCATCTCTGCACAAACAGGGGCACAGCAGCTTTTTGCAATTTCTGTCCTTCCTGCCTTGAGTGCCTGCACAAGATTAGTAATAATCCAACCTTGAATAAGATTTCAGCAACTCTGAGGAAAAAGCAATTTACATTCCCAAACTGGTCCTTCACAGTTAGGCTTGCAGTTGCCCAAGGTGCCTAATTTTATTGTGCCAGCTGTAGCATACTAAGCAGAACCTGCAATCCCCAAAAACCTGCCATTTTGAATAAACTTAGGAATTAGGCTGGGACAGATTTCTTTCATGGATACTAATTTAGCTGATAAGGATTTTCTGGGTGGTAATGGAGATCCTGTACACAAAGGCGAGGAGCTTCCCCTTTTATAGAGTGCCAAATGATAAGGATGTCAACTGGAAATGAACAAATAAACCAAACTCCAGCAGAAGTCCTGAGAGTGGTCAGTCCCCTTCATTTTAACACTCCTCTTGGTTTACTACCAATTTCTCATTTACTTTTTCCTCTGTCTCTGTATCTCCATCTGAGGTCCCCAAGGGCACTTCAGCAGAACCCCTGAAGCCTCTCAGACCTTTTCCAGCCACGTGGGGTTGCACACAGGATTCCCTGGCACAAAATGGCACCAGCCATATGTAACAAGTTTGGCTGTTTTTTTCCTGATAACAATAATTGTCAGACTGCAATCTACAGGTATGTGCAATGGTTGTTTGGGAGTAAAAGTGG
The DNA here is from genome assembly GCA_013397915.1 of Daphoenositta chrysoptera. Lineage (NCBI taxonomy): Eukaryota > Metazoa > Chordata > Aves > Passeriformes > Daphoenositta > Daphoenositta chrysoptera. Next base: position 40,719 of record VZRO01002893.1, read on the forward strand.
TTACTGACACTTTACAAAATTCTAGGAAAAAGTTCAATCAACATAAGTTTATATTTCTATTACAGCAGCATTTACGATTTATTTTTGTCTGCAAATTCCTCTTGAAGCAAATTAAACAACCAGAAATCAGACATAAGTGAAATGTGAACTTTCTCTTCCTGAAGGAATTTCTGACATGCTGATATTTAATTCTGGCCCACCTTTAGTGGACTGCAATGACCTACAGCACTTTGCATCTGTATCACAGACAAAAAAGCCATGCAGTGATTGCAAATTCCATTTTTGTTTTCTGGCTAGTACAGCTGTCTTAATATTTAGAGGCAAGAAACTTCCAGGGCATACTGAGTCCAAAAGAAAATGAAATCAAGCCACCACCTACTGAGTAAAATCTACCTGAAAAATTCATATTGATTTTTACCAAGACAACACTTCTACAGAAAATTTTAATGCAAATATTTCCACTTCTTGGAAATTGTATTTCTACATGAAAAAAAAAAAAAAGTCTTCAAAGTTTCCAGTGATCCAGAATACAACCCCAGGTGTTAAGTATTTGAGTTAGAAAACTCTTGATATCAAAGAAGCATTTTTGCATATTTTATATATGAAACACACACACTTGTGTATTATCCTACACGTAGCAAAACTAGTTTGACAGATGCTTGGAACTGAATTTCATAGAAAAATGTATTTGACTAGAAATATTAAAGGTCTTTTCTCCCATTTGTTAATGAGTCAGAATCCTTAATGCCAGGCAGTGAGTAAATTTTGGGCAAGGGTTAAAATAATGGAAAGAAAATGGACACTCAGTCATTGCTAATGGAGAGTGCATTAACTTCTTTACTATATTGGTGCAGGAACAATGGATAGTCCCTCTGCACTACCAAACTGTTTCCCAGTAGCATCTTTTGGAAAACCCACTGGTCCTGATCAGGAAAAAATACTATACAAATATCTGTGCAACTGCCAATGTGGAAAAAAAATTGTCTATGCTATTAATTTTGACTTCCGTAATAGAATATCAGTTACAAATCTGAGACTACAGAAACAGAGTATGTATAAAAAGAAAATTAGTGGGAAATGAGAAAGAATTAAAAACATCATCCTTCTGAGGAAAAATTTTTTTTACAATTGTTCTATACCTCACATTCATATTCATCTGAAATATTAACTATCTAAATTAACTTGGTAGTTCATAATATTAACCCTGAATTTTGGAGAAATTATAAAAATAAATTACTTTGGAGAGACGTCATCTTATTTTAGTATTTTTTTTACAGGTGAACTGAAAACATTTCAAGCAGGAATATGTTTCAGGCTAAAGGTTTCAAATTGATTCTGCAGATCCTGATATCCTTAACACTTTAAGTCTACATTTGTCTCACGCTACTTCAGCAGTAGTAATAATATATATTGCAGTTAAGGGAGAAAGTTCTTTCGAGGTTCTGAAGTTTTGACATATGAACAGAAAAAGAAAATTACATGATTTAATTTTTTTTACCAAACAAGATTTTACCTTTTAGTTATAAATTAATTTCAGTTTGCCTTAGACACCTTAATGATCTGCAGACTTACGTAAATTTCTATGATACTTCATATTGAGAATACTGAAAGGTTGAAAGATAGATCTGTCTCACCACAGTGTAATAGAGCTTTAGTCCAGACACCTTTATCTGTACAAGATACTTACAAAATAACTAAAGACTGAAGAAAAAAAAATAGTAAAGTTTGAGGAATATAAGTTTGAGGAATATGGGAAGAGAGTGAGGAAAGATATTGTTTAAACAAAATGAAAAATACAGGAGAAATATTTAAAGTGTAGAAGGGTACCAAGTAATTTTGGAAATTGTAACAGAATAAATGAAACATTATTATTCTCACAGGTTGTGCCTACATTTTCAAATTAATTATTCACAGCAATGAAGCCCAAGTGTCTCAGAAATAATGAAGAGGATGAGAGCAGGGGCTAAACCCCCAGGAGTGCAGCTCCAAGAAAGGGAGGACTTTATTTAGTGTTGTAAGGAGAGTACTCAATTATATACGAGCAAAGGGAAGATTATTTCCTGGTGTCCTGGTTTCAGCTGAGGGCTATACTATGACGTCTGGCACCATGAACTATTAGGTATTTTAGGATACATTGTATTTTAGGGTACATTTGAAGCTCTAAAGAAAGTTCTTAAAATTCCAAATTGGCAAAAAACCTAAACAGATTAAACTGGCAAGTGAGAAGTACTCTAAGAAAGAAACTCCTATTAGCAAAGAGATGGACTAGAGAGGAGTTTTAGCTGTCTACAGTTTTTTGAAGTCTAGAAAAATATATGGTTTTTAAATTTATTCTGAGAGAAAGATATATTTGGCACCTAAATGTTTTGCAATGGAAGAATCCAGTACCAGAGAAATTAAAGACTTGTTCTCTGCTATTATAGACTCTGAGAACATGCTTACCTTGCCAGATCAAATGTTATTTGTATCAGGAACAACTGTAATGAAAAAGGCTTACTTCATAACATTCACACCTGAAACTCAATAAAAATGTGATCACAGGTTTTAAAGTTTTCATCTTCTGAAGGTCTCTTATCTACAATAAAAAAGGTTTACAACATCTTTTGACAGGAATCACATTTTTGTGCCCTTTTGTGCTTGTAGGAGCTTGTCAGTTTTCATTTCCGATGAAAAATACTATTATTCCTTTAGGGCTTTTTTTAGTCAATTATGGTTTGCTTGCATTCATGCAAAAAGTACTAATAACAGTAATTTGAGTAATTGTTCCCACCAATGAACACTTATTGCTCACAGACTACATCCAGCAAAAAAAAATCCTGTTGCTTCAAAATCTACAGATGCACCCTTGTGCCAAAGGATAGCCAGGCTGAGACATGAAGCTCTACTGAAATAAGAGCTGAACAATGATGATAATGAGAGCTAAAACACTTCTGTACTGCGAGTAGGGACATCTAGGGACTATCATTTTAGACTATATCTACTGATGAAGATCAGTGCTTAATGATTTCATAATCCCACACTTGCTCAGATTTTTAATTCTGAGTCGGTTCCTTTCTCTCAACTGGAGCCGAGATTGCTGTGAAAACCTGAGGAATGTAATCAGAAAATATATATAATAATATATACAATAATAAAAATATTTATTTGACTGGTGGAAGTGAGGAGTTATTGAAAACCTGCCTCTGCCACAGCTTGAAAACGAGGAGAGAGTGAGAGGTGAAGATGGCAGGTCAGAAAGGCAGAGATGCTTTTCTCCTTCCTTAGGTGAGGTGAGAGTGTGAATGGAAGCATCGCAGCACCGCGGGTGGTGTGTCAGAGCTCTCCTGCTGGTACAGCCACACCTCAGCTGCCCAGGCAGCAGGAGGTTACAGAGAGGTGAAAACTCTGCTTTTGCACCAGCCCAGACAAAGGACAGCCCTCGTGCCCCAGGCACACATAAACAGCAGCAATCCTGGGAAATGCAGTTCACGTGTCTCCTGTGAACACGAGAAATCCGGATTACACGGACAGGACCCGCATCGGAGATATGATTCAGCAGCTGGTGGAACAATCCAATAAAACCAGGCGTTCTCACCCTGAGTTATGCTTCAATTAGTCTGTCAAGACAAAGGTTTAGACCACAGGCTAATTTTAATTACAAGGTCTTGAGGGTTCATTTTTTGAGAGCAGTTATTTAAAGGACCTTTGCAAATTCAATGAAGTAAGTAAAGGATGATCAATAAAAGTAACTAAAAGGCAATACTGAAACTCCAGTCATATCAGTACTACTTCATACAGCATATCTTTAAAGCAAAGCAATACTGAAGACAATTAGTAAAATACACTTGCATCAATAAAACTACTACATTAATGACAACTTTATGAACTATGGTCTTGTGTAGTAAATGACATTTGAATACAGCTATTATTGACTGCAGCAAGTCAATACAAAGTTTTACTGAGTTCATACTGGTTGCAATAAAAAAAACAGTTTATTTGTAGGAATTATCTCTAAATGCTCATAGTACTCTTGATTCTGAACACCAGAATGGCTATATTTGGAAACTAAAAAGGAAATGTATTGAGTGTCCAGGTAAAGCCTCTACTGTGCTTTATATGTGAAAAATATACATGATGAAAATAGTATAATTCAGTAATGACTCATTTTAAGCAAAATACATTCACCCTTTAAAAAAATGTTATGAATAAGAGTTTTTCTTTATTAGCATCCCCACAGACCAAATGCTCAGCATCTGATAAGTTTTGCTACCCCTTCACTCCTACTCGCCTTTCCCCCCAGTATTAGAAGCATGACATCACAGCATATAATTGTATTTTTAAATGTGGTTCTTCATAGAAAAATAACAGATATCACTAACAAAAACACTTAAAACACTAGTTTTGGCACTGCATTTCTTCTCAGAAAATTTAAACCAAAAATTATGAGCACATCTTTACTTTGGAGTCTGCGTACTGAGGGCTTTACATTTATGACCAAATTCTTACAAAGATTTTCTTCTCTGCAGGAAGATTTTTTTTTTTTCATTTGTGACAAGCTTTCTTGTTAGTTTGGTTAAAAACTTTGATCTTAGACATCCTTAATGCATTTTCTTCACAATCTAAAAATTGATTCATTCTACTGAAAGTAGCATGCTTCTTTTATCCCAGCATATAAACATACTGCTGGCCTAATTGGAAATATCCTTTAAAAAGGAAGTTTGAGATACAAAATCCCTGCAGGGATCAATTACAAGAACAAGCTATTCCCAAACAGAAGAAAAATAAAAACTGAAAGACTCTGCTGAAAATAATAATGGCTGAGAACAGTAGAATAGTCACAAAATGTCCAACGATGTTCCATTTGTAATCCTCTCTGTTAAAGCAACAATTCAAGACTATTTTCTATTTATTTGTGAAACAAAGAAAGAGGAATGTAGTTTGTTCTCTACCAACACTGTAGGGTGTGAAACTGTGTGCAGATAAGTTACGTCCATTTTTTTTTTTAATGGCAAAAGTGAAAAAAGTGGTAATCTACTAGTTTTAAGATATCAATTGACATTGTCATGTAGTAGCCTAACCTGGAGTAGATGATGAGTAGCCTGACTAGATGACATTTATTTCCAGAGATTTGCTAGGAGATGAAATGTGATCTAAACTAGATGTGAACAGTGACTGACCTCTAGCTGAGGACAGTGGCTGATTATTTGTGAGTCCAAATGCAATACATATTACTTGGATCTGCAACATTTCCTAAAGTATGGTCAACACCTTCATTGGATTTTTGGAAAGAAAAGTTGGAAACCAGTGATCCCTCACATCAGTAGTGACTCTCTTCCCTGTGTCTCTGCTGCACATAACAACCACTTTCACTGACTACAAAGGGTAAAAAATTTACTGTAAAATCCTACTTATTGCTGAAACAGTCATCAGAAGATTTTAAGTGTGTGAGTTCTCTCAGGAAGGTTTCAGAAAAGCAAGGAGAGCCCTTCAGGATACGAAATGCATTAGAAAAAAGCTCACAACCTGAGCTGTAGGGTCTATTTCACTGCATCTCACCATCTCATGTGAACATACTGCATGATTTTTATGGCTTTGGACATTCATGAACAATTGTCTGCCATTTTTTCCTGCTGGCCTTTTCACTCAAAAAACCATGTTTAGTGTGGGAAAGCCAGGCCTGAACATCAGCCAAGAGCACTTGAAGAAAGCTGTCTGCTTTTCTCTCAGTCCTGACTGCTCTCCCTACGCCTGGTCTGCTCCTGTGAGCCAAGGCTGGATATTGTGTTTTAGGAGCCCACAACACCTCAGAATAAGACAAATCCATGTATCCAATTACCTTTCAAATGAATGTGGCATCTGCACAGAGTTCACCACACTGCACAGAGCAAATGGCAATTTTCCATCTGTGAACGGGGTTGATAAAGCAGCAACGAGCCTCTCACCCAGACCCAGCTCTGCACTGTGCCTACCCAACAGCAACAGAAATTAAGGACAAGAGATGTGTATTTAATCACCTGCAGAAATTCTGGCCATTTGCAAAGTATCCAGCCAGTCTCTCACACACAAATCCTGCACTGAGTCATATTGACTCGGGCATGTATGAGTCTGCAATATCAGAACACAAACAGCATAATAGAGGTGCCTCTTTTGGGTGTCACTGGCATCTTATAAACAAAAGTTGTCAAAAGCACAAGAAGTGCCAAATTATCCGATCCCATGATGGAATTAAATGAAAAATCTAAAATATCAATAGATGTATATTTTATCAGTGTTTGACGGGTTTTTCAGGAAGAGAAGAAATATAAGAAAGATCGAGAGAGGGGTTTGTGAGTGAAAGCAAGCCAAGTGAAATGTCCTTCTAGTCCTAATGAAACAGGATTTATTTGGTTACTATAGTCTGTAAATACCTACAAGGCACTCAGTTCTGTACATTGCACTAAGATCTATATCCAAAACTGGGCTAAAGGCTTTTAATTTGTGTAAGTAAAATGAATTTATGAGGGGAATGCTGCTGGGGATGAGAGCCAGAAACAGTTCAATTTTGATGTGTTGTGCAAGATTTCTCCACCTTTCTCCCTTCAAGCTAATTTCACCTCAGCAGGGACCCAGGGGTTTTTCGTATGGATTTGAGCTGATATTAATGTTACAACAGGGCTGAGACTTGACCACAAGGTATGGGCTAGCTTAAACTTTCCCCTACTTTTGCAAATAGGTAACAGAAGCATCAAACTGGGGACTTTCCAGGGACTGCTCCCCCAGGCAGCGTGGAGGTGGGCACAGAGGGCTGTTAGGAACTGGAGGGTGTTTGAGAAGATGAGGAGGGAAGACACTTCTGCATCAATCCACCTTTAAATCTAGATCTGTGTACTGAAGTCAAGGAGGAAAGGACAGCCAGGGAGACTTGTAGATACATCTAAAATACCCCAGGAAGCAAGCAAGAGATTAATTCCTGACCTGTGGAGAGCAGAGGTGGGGAAGTGAGTGTCTCATTTTAGGGAAAGCCAGCTCCTGTGGTGCTCCTTCAGCATAGTGCCTCCTCAGGAGGCTGTGCAGCCTGAAGCAATGAGGAACAGCAGACCTCCAGCAGACCCACAACACCTTTTGTTGCAAAAAGTGAAAATGGATAGCAGCCAAATTCTGTTCTTTAAGTCTCAAGGCAGGTCCCAATAGAGTAAATCTAACTGCAAAATAATAACTAACTGTATAAGGAAATTTTAACAACTCGGGTGTTAAAAGTGCTGTACTTGATACACCTAAGGTTGTCCTTGCAAAAAATGCACTATGGAGGTTTTGTATACATATTGATTTTCCACACTTTAGGGATTTCTCCACTTCTTGAACTTAAAACACAAAATAAAAACAGAAATAGAGACATATAATTTCAATTTTAAACTCCCTTCAATTTCAAAATCAGTTTCAAAACCCAAGATCTTTCTGCTATATTTTCAAAGTGGAAAATGTGCTCATGCAGAAAGGTAGCATAAAGTTTATGCAGCAGCTAGGTCCCAATAAGGTCCCAATAAGGTCCCAATAAGACTTTGACCTAATTTTTTTTCCTAAAACAGTATTAGTCTTCTCAACAGAGCTTTTTTTCATCTTAAATGCATACTTCCATTAAGTCACTACCTAAATGTGTGTTAACAAAAATGCATTTTCTCTAAAAGAATACCAAAAGATTACCAAAACAGTACTGGTTTTTACAAGAATAGATTTTACCTTTATGAACTCCCTTCATCTTATACACTATTTATGCAGCTTATGTATGTCTCTGAAGCATATTAACTTTCTAAGATAAAAACTTCCAGATAAGAGTATAACATCTGTATTAGGGCTGTTACATACTTGGGATGATACAAGTACTGTTTTTAATTTATTTTTTTCCAAAGATATTCAAACTACATGTAATTATCACCTTGCCAAAGATGAAATAAAATTAAAAAAACCCAAAAAACAACAAAATCACCAAGACCAGCATAGCTTTCAAATATTTTATCATATGGTAATGAAAGGTCGTTGGAAATTTGAAAATTAAATTAAAAAACCAGAACCATGATAGCTAAAAACATGAGCAATTCTTTCATTTTGTTAGGAGCATAAGTTTATGTAGCAATATAAATGAATTATAATTTTTAATTCATTTAAGTTACTACATGAATGTGTCCACAAGTCCTGAATTTTGTTTCATGAAAATGTAGTTCTGGCTTCCTCTCAAGGAAGAAGGCTGGCTTACCTCATATCCAGCCAGGCTTGCTTGGAAAGTCACAGCTTTATTTGACTAGTCTGAGTTTTTCTGTAGGCTTTTCTTTATTTACATAAAAATACAGGCAAAATTGTGCAATGAAAATCTTAGAAACACTAGGAACAACTGTGACTGATAGTGCTGCTTTATTAGATTTCTGACAGCAAACTAAGTCGTAGTGAGAGACCAATTCCTTCCTTCCTGTCCCTGCAGTGATGGCCCAGCCTGTGACTGGTGTCTGCAGAACTCCAGGCACGGTTGTGCCTTCCATGTGCAACTAATGCTTCCAGCCGAAGGAAAAAAAGCTTCCTGAACCCTCATGGTGCTTCTCCAACATGTGGAAGGTGGTCAGACCTGTCATCTCTGCTTTTGTCTGAAGTGCAGAGAAGGCACAGTTACACATTTCTGAGTTCAGTTTTCAGATATGAAAAGACAAGTCTTCTGAGCTGTGATTAAAACTGTTTAATCAGTTTAACCTCCTGAGAAACAAATATTTCACCTCTTGCTGCCTACATCCTCTCTCCCCCTTCTCCCTCAGATTCCTATGCCTCTACAGAAGCAAGAGAATATTAAGAAAAACCCCATCAGTTTTCTAACAAACTTTTAAAATGCTTATGTTCTGGCTTCATTTCCCATGATTATAACTATTAACTGCCACTACATTTAAATCTTGCTCCAAATCAGAAATAGGAAGTCCACACTTTATTCTAACAGCTGTCCTGTTATTATTTTTCATCTGGTAATTAGCAGTAAGAGCTAAATAATCCAGAAGTTCTTTTAGTATCATTAAATGTCAAATTTTCCTTTGCAAACACAAATTGATCCTGTAATACACCAGATCATCTAAAACATCACTTAACTGCCACAATCAAAATAACCATTTCTTACTCATGACACAAAGACATTTTTCATTAAAAGAATGAACCAAATTGCTCTCATATGAAAATATGATGTTTTCTAAATACTTCCAATAAATATGCAATGCACACAGTGTTTCCACTTCAAGGTGTGCCTGATGGGAAAACCCCACCAAAATGTATCAAGTATTTTCTGATTTGTACAACTATCTGTTGAACTGACTGCTTGCTTTTAGAGGAATTTAGGAATCAGGCTGACAAGACCTCTGGTTAGTTTGCTGAAAAGTGAAGTCTGATAGGCAATATATCTTAGTACCTGATTGCTGAAATTGATATAACATGGGCTGAAAGGGTGACTCTAAAAACAAAGTAGCTATACAAAACTAAATGAAAAATAATTAATTTCTAAACTGAGATTAAATCACCTTCAAGGAAAGCCTAGAAGCTGTTATTTTAACATTCACATTAATTTCTCTGAATTGAATTTTAATTTTCAGGGTACTGCCAAGAAAAGCTTTGTGATATTAAAAAAAAAAAATAATAAGGACATGCAATCTCATGAGTCAATTTATTTTTCAATATGCATCACTGTATATTTAGAGCAACCTCACTAGGAAGTCAGTAGTTAGTCACTAGGAAGTCAAGTCACTCCAAGCCTATGTTGATGTGAACTAAAGTAAAATGTAGTCCCATTAACCTTTCTTTTCCTTTATTTGATTTGTGCCATAAAGAGCAGCAAAGGCTAGAGGAAGTTAAAGAAGTTATTCAGTGGATTTTATTTCCACAGGGCTCTGCAAATATGCCATTTTCAAAAGAAAAAGGAGCTGCCCTTAGTTTTCTGACCTGCTTAGAGGTAATTTGGAAGATGAGTGCTGGGAGCTGGAGAATAATCATTCTCCTAAGATGATCAGCCCTTGAAATCCCAAGATGAGCATGAATGATCACAACTGAGGGCATATGAGTATAGATAAGGCTGTGGATATATCCTCTTATATGTGACCATGGAAGATGGGACTAAAAGGCTGTAATCCATTTTGGCATCACCAGGTTTGATGTTCATGTTGCTAAGACACCTGTTTGTATCTCCCTTACAAATATTGGAACTTAAAACAGCTTTGATTTAATCTGAATTTTCAAAACATTGCTCCCTCCAGTCTAAGTTAATTATCATCAATGTCAAGCCTTGTTTGCATCATCAAGCAAAAACTGTATTTTACAGCTGCCATCACAAACAAATAATTAGTTTTGTTTCACTATCAGAATTATTAATCATTAATTTGCTAAGGTACAACTTCTGCCTATAGCTGCACCCCTCTAACTACATCCTAAAACATCTCCTGCCAGACATTGTCCTAAAATTTGCGTTCTTGACTAGGAGTCACACTCCTAACTTCTGTGTATCTGATTGCACAGTTTTCATTTAACTGATTTGGAAAGAAGGACACTCATACAAAACCTACTGCCTTCGGTATGCACTCTTTGCTTCCTTTCTCCTTCTCTCACACAGTTATATCAAATGTCCTGGGAAGACAAAATTTTAAAGTTCCATTTGGAGGTAAATGTATTTTTATCCTATACTTATGCAAACATTTTCCAAAACATATATTTTGAAATAATACAGCATTTCTTTTCTAATTTCACTAAGTCATCCAATCACCATGGAGTAACAGTACATGATACAGCAGTACATGACTGCTGACTATGGACAAAAACCAGGAATAAGGACATCAAATGTGCAACTTCCTTTCGTTTCTAAACTATCCACTCCCAGCTCTGGTGATAAAGAAGAACTGATTGGCATTAACATTTCCCTTTTCTGTCAGCAGAGAGAACTAGCCAGTCTATGTTGGATATTTTTGTGGATACACAGACCCTTTCATAGTGCAGCATTCATAACACAGACTGTGACAGCTATTTCTACAGGTTGGCAGAGCAAACAAGATTGAATATAGCAACTGTAATTGAGGTTTGTAAAGAAACTTCGTGGAGTGTTGTTCAAATAAAGAAAGGTCCTACTGTTATTTGCACTGGCTTATTCCAGGAATAATTATTTTTTTTCCTTTGAGTTATGAATTCTCCTTGGAAACACAATAGAAAAATTGGTGGGTTTTTCCCTTATTTTCATAAGGGTCATGTACAAAACTGAGAATGACAGCCCAGACTTTTATATAATTTCCTTTTATTAAATGCAAAAGCTACACACAAAGAGTCTGCCACACAGAGAATACTAATTTCATTTTCCAGACCCTAGGAAATAGTGCTTCTGGTCAGAAAAAGAGACATTACAACATACTTAAAAGTTGTACTGATATATATTAATGGCCATTAAATTACCAAAGAAGTTTCCTGGCAGGACATGCACAACTCTTCTCTCTTCTGGCAATGACACTGAAGTGTTCAGTACAAACACTGCTCCTGGAAGCAAAATACTTTCACTTTCTAGTGCAAAGATGGATTCTGTGCTTCAAAGACATCCAAAATCACCCTTTTGGATGACTCTGAGGTATTTCAATGTGATGCAGAGATTCCTGCCTCCTGATCCTTATTTATCAGATTCCCATATGATGCCTAAGAATTCACACTTGTAGGTTAGACACGTAAATATTTTGTTTGGAATGACTCAGGAGGAGATCAGCTGAAGGATCTGCAGGCACCACTCCTCCACTGCTGCTGCCTTGCTTCTCCTCCTGCCCTTCTCTTCCCCAGAGCCTGCTGCCAAAGGGATTGGGAAGTTTAAGAGCCCTCTGGAAGCAGTGCACTATCTGATGATAGCAGATGAAACCCAAATCTGTGACATTGTGGGATCTGTCTGGTGACTCTAGAAGCAAATCTGCTATCTCTGATGCATTGATCTCAGTTTTAACTATGTTGCCAGGTTTTCATGCTCAGCACACTCAGAATAAATTCTAAGTTTGGGCAGAATTCAGCTGCTTTTGAAATACCTAAATAGCAGCCAGATTTTGCTTCTGAAAAAATTGTATCCACACAGTGTTAGTTTTCCTTCAATGCTTAGATGATGTGGTTCACATGCAAATGTTGCAAAGCTCCTGTAATAAGTAATGCTTATTTTCTGAATTGTCCTTCTTAACAGGACAAAGCAGGAGGAGAATATGAAAGAAGAGGGAGTTTCTTTCTCTGCTTGGCTGGAGCACTATGTAGGAAAATGGAATGCTCCTGAAGTTTGGAAGTGGGTGTGCTACAGCATGACCCTGGCAGACTGCACAGGAGATTGCAAGAGCTCCTCCAGTCAGAGCTGACTGCTGCTCTCCAGCTCTCCAAACATTACCTTGACAGGAAATTTTTGCTGTCTTTCAAAACAAATTGAAAAATTAAAGCAGAACAAGAAGCAACGTGGAGAGGGCGTGCTGGATGATGGGGCTAGGAGGGAAAACGGGGAATGAGAGCAGAAGAGGTGAGAAAGGCTTTAACAGTTCAAAGGAATATTCTTGTCACCCTTCCTCAAGCTGCTCTTTGCAGTGAGGTCGTCAAGAATCAAGGCTATGTATCAACATGCACAAGTCACCTCAGTTTTGACACTTCCTATTTTTTCAGAGCTTTTGATACCGGAACACTAATAACAGACCTTTTAATATGGAGTTCAGCACATAATTCTGATTTCCAGCTCTTCAAAGATCAAAAGTCTGAGTTGTTTTGAAGAATCCTTTCATTAAGGATTCTTTCCTGATTTGTACATACGAAAGTGTATTTACAGTTCTACACTGTATTTTCTATATAGTGCTAGTCTCAGTATATAAGTGCTTGCTAGACAAAAGAGAGTCATACCATTGTGATTTTAATTTACTGTGAACTTAATAACAAACAATTGACAGCAAATAAATATATAAATATATAAATAAAGAAGTAGTGAAGGTCAAGGATCAAAAAGCCTGAGAGAAACCAATGCTCAGAATACTGATTTCTGATAAACAGTTATAGCATTCAAACATTTCTCAGTCCAACATTTGGCTGAGAGTTGAGTGTTTATCGAACTGAAATGATTTTACAAGCTTTTGCTGGGATAGGCAGTTCTAATCAAAAAGAGAATGAAAACCTTTAATAGGAATTTAATCTTTTCAGAAAATGAAGGATGAATGTTTCTTATACAAGCTTTTAATTATTTCTAAATTATCAGCAGTCTTTTGACAATGAAGGAGATGGATTATAATGGTTGATTTAAATGCAAAGGAAAAAATCTTTGCCATATGAAGGAAACACGCATTATTGCATGCCTGTATAGACTGTGTAGGATGAAGAAGATGTTAGAAATGACAGAGCAAATTAACCAGTTTGATAAAACATGTGACCACTCCCTGGATTTGCTGACTATTTTACATAATTACAATAGCTCTTCAACAATATCACTCTCCATAGATCTTTTTAGTAATTTTCCCAAGGCACATTATTTCTTGCTGCTTTTCCAATTTAACTCATTTATCTCATTTCTATTTTTTCAATTTCCCTTTTTTTTTCCCCCTCACCCTTGATCATTACCTACGGTTTGATGTAAGCCAGTCCTACAAATTCATGGCAGTCATTTCAGGAAAATAGAAATCACGGAATCAACTAGGTTGGAAAAGACCTTTGAGATCATCCAAGTTCAACATATGACCAAACACCATCTTGTCAACTAGACCATGGCACTCAGTGCCACGTCCAGTCCTTTCTTAAACACTTTTCTTTAAAGACTTGAAACTCCAGTGTTTTCTTAAACACTTCCACCACCTCCCAGTGTCCAATCACCCTTTCTGTGAAGAACTTCTGCCTCATGTCCGATCTAAACCTTCCCTGGCACAGCTAAAGACTGTCCTCTTATCCTAAACGTGATCCTCCACTTATGTAAATGTGGTACACAAACCTGCAGACCTGCTGCTGATGCACTGCTGTTTCCTGAGGAAATAAAGCCCTGTACCACCATTTCCAAAACTGGGTGACAAACCTATGCACTTCAGTGTACCCGTACAAACTCAAGCTGCTGATTCAGAAACTCTGAGCCACTCTGTAATTGCTGGACCTCCCACAGCACACAGAAAGCTTGTGGATCTCAACTCTTCATCCAGCCAAACCAGAAACCTCTGCTACCTTATCTGCCAACTCTGGGTTCCCAGACTACTCTGGACTCATCTTGTGCCTGTAGGGAAATGGATGGCTGGTGGTGCTGGTATTTCATGTAGCAGGAGAATGCATCATGATAACAATGTACATCCCCGTGAATTCCCAGGAAACCTCAAGGGAATTCCTGGGGCTCCTTTGGCAGTATTTTTGCCACACAACCGCAGTACACCTACTTCCAACCTCGTGACAGTCATTTAATACTCTAGAATCCCAATCCAGCATGATTTCCTTTCAGGTTATGATGACCTTGCAACTGGCTTTGTTTCTATCTGCCTTAAACAAAAGGTGACTTTTATAAAAGGAGCCATTGTTCATAGCAATATTGTGTGCTGAAAAGCTTATGGGCTCCTTCTGCTTGCCTGGCACAGTGTGCAAAACAAAAAGAAGCTGGGGCAGAACTCCACAGCTTGGAAGATGTCATATACTTGGTACAAGCAAATACTGAAATCTTTTACGCCCAAATGTAGTATTACCTCAAAAAAATCTCAGTATGTCTTGCCTAGGTTAATCATCAATTCCCTTTTCATTCAAATGCTGCCTTTTTCAAATTCACAAACTATTGGCTAAACTTTTTTTCCTAGTTTTCAGTTATCCATAGGCTGGGAACTTCATAAAATAAAATAATTGAATGGTCTAATTTGGAACAGATGAGCTAGCCCTATCACTCCATTCACTGATTGACAGAAAGCCTGACAGCAGAGAAAGACAAGAGGAAGAGTAAATAGAAGCAAGTTTCCAAGAACTCTCTCGGTATTCTTCTTACACATTGTCTTGGATATGATCTGGATTGTTTGGTGCTGTAAGCAATGTCACCAGCCTTCGTGCCAGAAATTTCAGGGCTCAGGGACCCTGCCAGTTGAGAACTTGTCATATAAATTGCTGCTTAAAAATTATCTTTATTAAAGGAAGAAGGACAGTATAGCAAGCTAAGAAACCGGATTAAGAATGGTGCAATAGTGAAGACACTTGCAATTCTTGTCCCTGCAGCCCCAAGAAATGACAATCAATGTGTGCTGTGATAAATGATTATCAAATGATAATCACAGTGGCTGCTATGGCTGTTCTTTGTAATGCCTCAATAAACAAATATGAGTAGGGCACATCATAGCAAAAGTTGCACCAAGTGCTATTTTATCTCTGAAGCTACTATGGAGGGAATGGCATTAGGGGTTAGAATTTAGAACATCATGCAGTGACCTGAAAATTATGAGTTCCAAAATATTTTCCTGAACTGAAAGAGTTTAGCTTCTACATTAAAAATCTGTGCAAAAACTGTAAAAATATGCATCTGCTAGACTTATAAACTGCTCATAACAGGCAATTTTGATAATCTAACATGCCTATCAGAATCTGTTTTGCTTATTTTGCTGTGAAATTGTGATTTCTTTTCCTCTTTAACTAGAAATCCTACTGCCATATTTCATTCCTTTCTGTCATTTTTTTCTATTGCTAACTTACATAAATTATAAATACAACTATGACATGAATTTTGGTTGAATGTTTCAAAACAATTTCCAAAGAATCATTCACTTCCTGGCAGTATTTCTTTCTGGTTCAGGCAGCTATTCAGCTTCAGTAACTCTCCTATCTTCGAACTAATCAGACCTTACTCACCTTTTTTCCATCAACAGTTAAAAGAATAATGGTGGCTTGTTCAACAGGCACAACACCAAAACCTGGTTAAATTCTACCACCATCCATGAAAGGCTCTGAGGGGCCTCTGATTTTTAACTGAAAAGGCACATACCTGCGCACACCTAAAGTACTTCAAAAAAACCTGAGATCCATTAAAAATAAAAGACTTATATGTTAACACAACATGAATAGAACATATTGCACTAACCATATTATCATTAATGTCTTCTCAAAAACTAATTTAGCAATTTAAAAAAAATAGCAAACAGAGAGCTGGTTTGAAAAATACAGGCCTCATTTTTACAGGTATCCCAGCAAATAAGTCAGAGAAGCTGATTAAAAAAATAAATTATTTTATAAAAAATAACTGCTTTGAAATGGGCTCTTGTTGCGTATCAAGGATTCGCTAAGGTGTTCTACTGTCAGTGCATTTTGACTTTCAGCTATTCTCACTACGCTGTTTAAGTATTATTATCAGTTCTGATCTCATAGCAGGAACTGTAAACTTCAGATTTACAAGAAAATGAAATGTGGGAAAATAAACAGGAAATGGTAAGTCAAAGACATCCATCTGCAGAAGGAAGGTGCCTCTCAGAATACATTTGCTTAGAAATAAATAAATGGGTATCACAGAATTTGACAATGAATGTAACTTGTATTGCAAGTTGGTTAAAAAGGGAGGCAGATCCTGGGTGAATTGGTTTATATTCAAATCTTTCGTTGGAGACATCATGGAATTAATTCAAATACAATTTCATTCAAACATCACCCATTCTACCTTTAGAGTGAGTTTTTTACCAGTTAAGCCTCAACAAGTGGTCACCCACCAACAAATAAAGATACATCTGCTGCCCAGGCAGTCATGATTTAGCGTGACATTAGAAACATACTCATATAGTGGAAAGGGATTGAGCAAACAGAAAAGAAGGACAAGTGTCATTACAATAAAATGACAGGAAGTTATCTGGAAGGTTATGTCCTAGATGTCCTAGAGAAAATGAGAACTGAAAGGCTGGAAGCAGGAAAAGGGTTAGAATGGTGTGCATCTGAGAGCTGTTTGCAAAGGAAAAAAACCAGGGTCATTCAAGGAAAAGAAGAAAGTCAAGTTGATATATTTTAATTTTGAACATCCTGTACATTCTTTTATCATTTATTGATTTTTCAATGAGATTTGCCTTATGTATGCTTATTTTATACCACATCTTACTCCTTTTGACATCAAATTTGAGACAACATCTCATATTTAATCTCACAGTGTAGCTGTATCTCAACATCACTTGCTCCTGGGCCCACCTCTCTCAGCCTCTGCCTCCAAGAATAAACTAGTCTTGGGACTGCCCAGAGTGGTGACCTGGTGATTTAACCCTGGAAAACCACAACACACTGAAAAATAAAAAGAGGCTCTGGATAATGTACTCATTTCTACTCCACTGATCTCATATAATCACCCAAAATTATAAATCTTTATGATTAGAGTTACCCTTTCTTAATGGATGGGTAGTCCAAGACACTAGGTAGGACAGCAAGGGGCTCTCTTTATTTGGCAGGCCTCATTTCAGTCTCCATTGTGCATGTTTCGTCATTTTGCATTCATTGGTACTGAAACTGTATGAAAAAGTTAATTCTAAAATTCCAAACTGTTTTACCAAATGTTACCCAGAAAGTATTGCTGGTCTTAACCTCTTGTATTTCCCCACACAGTGGTTTTTACTGAGGTAGGCAATACTTTGCTCAACACTGCAAGCATTGGAAACATCAGAATAATAAAAAAAAACAACAACAAAAAAACAGCTTTAAAAATTTCAAATATAAACTTTGCCTGAGATCATGCTAATGTATACTGTTAATGATTAAACTAATGCAGTATTTAGTCTCAGTAAGTCGCTTATTAAAGTCCATTAACATTTTAATTTTAGTCCTTCTAGCACTTCATCTTTTATTAGAATAGTAAGGCTTCTGGAAGATCTAACTGCTGTTACCTGTATCTCAACATGTTTGGCTTTTTTACATTTATAATGGCTTGGAACTTTCTTTCATTTATTACCCTGGGGTTTAAGTTGCTGTTTTACATTCTCAGTTGCAGCCTCACTTCAAATTTATGTGTGAGTGTGTGACTGGAATGTTGCTGCTTTCAAACTTCAGTGGCACACTCAAAACTTAACCTCTGTCTTGAATTAGAACACCACAACCTATGCAAACAACACTCAGTCAAACTTCAACTGACCAAGGCAAAAATTACACTCTCATTCATAAACATATTTGGCCATGCCCTGGTGTGGCAGCCTTTAGATGTGGCTGCATATTGTTGATTTTCTGGGCCCTGAAGAGGGAATGTGGAACATGAAGCACTTGAAAGAACAAGCCTTCACAGTCAGAGCTGAAACAAATCCATAGCAGAGCAGCATAGAAGTGGTTCTGAAATCCTGTCAAACGCTGATTGGCATCCTGTGGTGCCTACAAAGAAATTGATAAGTCTCACTGCAATTCCCAGAGCTGTAAAAGAAGAAAATAAATTTTGTTTTTCTTCAGCTTGATCTATCAGACTTATGGGAAAACCTGAGGATTGCAGCATTTATTTTTTTTTTCCTCTCTCTCCTCCCTCCTCCCCCTTCCCCTTTAAGAATTCCTCTGTGGGTGCAATTTGACAAACTTGTCCATTTATCTTAGCCAGTAACTAGCTGTTCTGGGCAAAGCCAGTCCAGAAAACCAAAGTATACTTCTACTGATAAGCTCCATAAAAACAGGGGTCTGCCATGTCATTCTGGAGAATAGGCTGCATGCTGAGGCTCCAAGGATTTGTCCCTGCACAAGGAGATGTCCTGCAGAGGTGAGAAAGCTGGCTGCTAGCAGGTGGTTGCCACCAGCCTGCCCTCAGTTGTGCAGCTCTAGAACAAGCCTCTCCACTTGAGTACCTCTCACTCAGTCTGCAGATGAGATGTCTTGGCTGTTCTATTAAAGAACAAGCTGCTGGCAACCTTCCTCTTCACTTCCAGCTGTGCCTTCCACCTTGTGTCAGCTATAGGAGTTGAGCAGTTGTAGATAAACTCCACGTTTCTACATGAGAGGTGAATTTGTGGCTGGATCGGGTCAGAGAGCCACTGGTGTTAGGGGACAGGGAAGGAGAGGAAGGGACAGCCAGGGCTGGCAGAGCAGCACTGCCCCTTGCAGCTCCACCTGACTCTGAACCTTGGATGCACCAATGCTCAGAAAGAGTGGAGACCTGCAGGCTGCTCCACGCTGCTGATCAGCTTTTTTCTGTCCCAGGGATCATTGTAATAAACAATATTGTGTCATGGGTAGGATTGCTACCCTTAATCAGGGACTAATAACAGTGCAGGCCAGCCCTTGACAGAAGCTTTGGAACATAGCAGGGAACACTGTCCCTGAACAGCAAAAGCTCAATGTTTTCAATGGATCAATCATTAATGTGATCTACCTTAAACCTTACATACATGACATTTGCTTTAAAACAAGAAACATCAGAGAGCAGAGACTTGGTAAAGACCTGGTAAAGACCTGCTGAAATTCATTGTTTTACAAGCTGAATAATGAAACTAAATACACTCTGTAAAACAAGAATGATGATTTCTTTTCAAATTTTAGAGCTGTTAGATATGCTACAGCAACATTTTGAAATTCATCTACATTAGCAGACTTCCAGGCTCCTGATAGGTGAAAACTAGTAATATAATAATTACATAGGTAAACAAGACAGCACTTGACATTCCAGTCAGGAACACCTAAAACAGAAGTATTCTATTATAACACTCATTCTGTGGGATTTCTGTGGACCTCATAATCAGAGAATTTTAAACATTAGGTGCTGGGACCTTCAGTGTCGGCTAAAGTGATAGCACAGTTCTGAAGTAATAAAGGAGAAAAACAGGACACTTGAAGATAAATCATCAGGCAGTGAAGTTAAGAATTGCACTAACTTTGGCTTCTCACCTGTGTTTATCTTGCAACAGCTAAGTAAGGGCTGGATGCAGCCACAAAGGTGATGGGGTGGAATTAGCCTCTTCCCTGGGATGTGACTCTTCCCTATCCCATTACCCACATACAACCACAGAGGGACCCCAGCAAGGAATGTCCAGTGTGAGGATCAGAAGATTCTTCTGAAGAAAAGTCATATCAACAGCAATGACAACATCAGGACAAAAAATGTACTATAAGATAAGAGGCACATAAGAGGCACAGTGGTACAGTAGTTACCAACTGCACAAACCATTTATGTCCCCTGAAAAATCCTTAATGTTTTGTATTTGATTTCACCCCACATTAATGAAAACAGAAAAGCTTTTCAACCCTTTTTTTAGGAAAAGTGGAAGTGTGAGAAATTACACTGTCCATGACTGCAGGCCACCAAATGACAAAGGAAATTTATCACCTTTGTCTACCTGGTTTGCAGGTTTTGGGACATGCTTTGTCTCCCCTTAAGTAGGCTTTCCATTCTGCACAAGATTAATGACTGTATTTTTAACACACTTTAGTTTACATTTCTCCAGCTCTGAAGATACAGCAAAGAACTTTAGATATGAAAAGAGAAACCTAAAACTTGTTGAGTTTGGGTTTTTTATTATTTTTTTATTTTTTGACTCTATCTAGTTCTTGTCAGCTGCTTTAAGAACTTTATCCAGTTCTTTAATGTGCTGCTCCTTCATTTTAATCATGCTGCCCCTGCATCACAATCCATTTACTTTGATTTTTTTTTTGGTGTTTGTTTTAGTTTCTAAACAATTTTCAGAATTTTCAGCCTCTAATCTTAAAATATGGTATAATCTATAGAAGAGTTTCTCTAACTTTTTGATAACCTGACTCATCTTTTTTAGTTGTCTGTATTACTCCCATAGAAGGCTTGAGCCAACTTAGAAGCTTTTCCAAAACCTTTTCAGTAAATCTCAAGGCCTTTGTGTTCTTCAGGAGGGGTTAAAGCTCTCTGCTTTAAAAACAACTTTCTGCAACCAAATATATTCCCAACTCTTCCTTAATAATTAATTGGACTTAAAATCTGATAATACAAGAAGAATGTGTCAAATTAACTTCAGGAAAAGTTAAAGAAATCCTCCAAGAAACCACTTTGATTGTTATTTAGGTTAGTCAGAGGTTTATTAATTGCCTATTCACCCACCTGATTAAAACACTTCCCTGAAATATCAATGAGGAAGCATTACAGAAAATTTTATTTCAGTCTCACATTTCCCTTTCAAAAATTTTCAGTGTTTCATCCTATGAAAATTAAATGGGATAGATTCATAAAATAGTGTAATATGGAAAACTCATCTGAGACCATTTGATTTTTAACAGCTTGTTCCCTTGTATCCGAGAGCTTGAACAGTCCTCTATTTCAGCTTTTTGATTACCACTCTGTCCTTTTGGAACCATCTATGGGGTTTATTGATTTTTTGAGAAACTATTTTCTGGTTTTCCATCAAGCAATAAAACTGTCCATGTCCTTATGATAAAATTCTTAATGGAACTTTACAAGTTGGTCTTTTTTCTCCTCCTTTAATTCCCCTTTACATGCCTCAAGAAATTTTTCCAAAGGCACTCAGATTCTTTTATCTCCAAATAACCCTGAAGTTCCTTCTGTAGCAGCCCTCAGAACTTCCAGGGTGTGACCCTGTGGGGGGAATGAATATGTGCAGGCTTTTCACCAGCAGCAGCTCCCACGACTGGAGAGGAACCTGGATGGTTTCCAGCTGCTCCAGTCAGCTCAATTCACCACTGCTTATTGCTGAGGCTGCACCTTCCCTAGAACGATTCATATTAATAAATAAAGTGTTGTGTCCTGTAAGGAGAGGATTGTACAAATTCATGGACCTTTTGGATGTCAGCTGACAACTCTCACAGTAGGCATTCCATATTGTTCAGTGCATACCAATGTCTCTCTTGGGTATCTCCAGTACAAGATCATTTCTAGGACTAAAGCAGGGTAAGAGTATTGATCCAAAAAGGGGAGAATAAAGGTCTGAGTCTGCTGAAATATTCACCTCTTCTTTTGGAGCTTCCACAATTTTCAGTTATAGGAAAAGCTAGGGAAAAAAATATGAAGGGCTCAAAAACATGTGGGAAAATATGTCCTGTCCCAGGAAATCTGGGCACCTAGCTCCAGCTAAATTGGAGAAAATCCACAGGTTGCCATCTGTGCTCCCTGCCCAGTGAGGATAGGGACCTGGCCAAGTGGAGTTGGCTGGGAGTGGAACAGATGGAGAAGAAAGGATGGTCTTTCCAAAAGACAGTACAGCTGCCTCTCTTGTCTGCACTCCCTCCAGACCCCTGAAGGGAATTCAGCCAGAACTTCTCCCATGGTCTTCACTGCAGTAATGGGAATCCCTTAAATAAATGCCATGGCATGAAGCAATTATCTAATCCTAACTGCAGTTTGGACAGATGTCTAGAGGAAATTGTTTACAACTCTACAACCAGACTAGTTTAAAAGAAACTGTGGGGATCTGAGTTGACAGAAGTCAGCAAACATTCGTTTAAACAGCAAACAATTCATTTAAGAGATGAACTTAACAGATTTTTCTTGCTATTATTCTAGTTCTTTTTTTTTTTTGTATGAATAAAATAATTTTTATAGTTCTTTTTCTTTTTATATTCAGTTTCTAGCTGGAAAAAATTAGAACGTATTCAGATATGAGATTTCCTACAATTTCTGAATGCTGTGTCTTCTGGTAGTTAAAAAGCAGTTAAGTGCTGAAAGTACTGTTTCCACAGCTGAGGTTAAAAAAAAAAGTGTCAGACAGAAAACATTTAATGATTGGTCTAAATTGTTCTAAACATCTGGAAACCTTGATGAAGCTGAAAAATTATTAATTTATAAATTAAAATTTCCCTAATTATATTTTGCATTTGAAAAGTTAACAGAGGAGAATGAAATTTTCCATGAAAAAAAAATATTTCAGCATGGCACTTTATCTTTTATTTATTTTATTTTAGAAGAAGCCCCTCAGCTGTCACTATCCATGAGTAGAAGGCTGGCTGCATTCTGTGCCTGTTTAAGAAGCTGCATGCACCAAAAAATGCCTCTTCTGACTTTGGCAGATATCATAAATGGGCTCTGTAGTAGCTGAAAATACCAATATTTCTTAAAACATGCAAACAAAAACCCTCTGCACTCTTTTTATAAGTAAAGTTTCAACTCATGTTTGATAATTATGTTGTTTCTTACACCATATATTAGTGGAGTATTTGCTGAAAGCATGATATTCCTCCTGCCTGGCACTACATAAATCTGATTCATGCAAGTCTGATTGCTCCATGCTTCACTTGAAAGAAACAGAAGAATTTAGAATGATTTTTTCTTTAAGCCTTATTTCTAAGCACTCTAGGGGCATTCCACAGATGCTGCAATGCTCTAGGTTTTGACATTAACACTAAATAAAGGTGCTGTTATATACACATTTGCAAGATGAAGTGTCAAAACCACTCATGTACAGAGAAAACAAATGTGAATTTCCTTGTGCTACATTGATCCTAGCAATAGAAACAAGAATTACAGACTCTGAAACAAAGCCCCGTATGTTTGTTTATGACTGCTTTTTCCCTTTGCTATGTTCTTATTTATTAACCAATTATATAATCTGGGGTTGAATCCTGGCTTTGTTTTTAACCACCTGCAAGTCACAGCACAAAGAGGTCTATGAACGGACTGAGAAATATCACATAGTTAAAGTTTCATCCTTGGTCTCCCTGTGGCAGAGACAAGAATCAGAACAGGGCAGCAAATATCTAGCACAGAATATTTCCTCTACAGTGGAAGCAGATCAAAGGCCCCAGGCAGCCCAGGAAGAGATGCTCTCTGTCAGTTCTGTTTTTTGACTAGGGAGGTTAGATCTAGATCTAGATCCAGACCTGCAATATGCAATTCAAACAATTAATGTTAACTATGTATCCTTACTCCCCTGTGGTGGGATGTATTCCTGATTCATAGTCTAGTGATAAAAAAAATCACTTTTTTTTACTTAACTTTAAGAGCAGCTGAGCTGGACAAAACTGGGCAACAAGTCACCTAAAGGCATGGTCTATTTTAAATCTTCAAACACAGCTGACTTCCCTATGAGCTACAGACTTTTGATAACATGTTCCCTCACCCCCTGCATATAGCAAGTTTCACTGGACAACCATATTTTTTAGAACTAAAGCCAACTAGAAACTAATTTAGGAAACAAAACAGGGATTTAGTGTACTACTCTCTAGCCATCCTAAGAATTCCCAAGCAGTGAGAGTAAATATTCTTATTCTTATTCTAATATAGAGAGAAGATTTCATCACAAACTCTATGGAAAGTCCAAGAATGAGATGCTAGATCTGCAAGGCACTATACCACCATGCAAACAACTTCATAGCAATTCCCTTCTAATGGAATTTAATATTTGAATGTTAGAACTAGGAAGTCTGTTAAATTCATCCCCCTTCAGGGGATAAAATCAACATATTTCTCCAGCTTTTGGATTAAAATTTTTTTCAGGTAGCAATCCCTCCGTTTTACATGTTTATATGGCAGCTATGTCCATACCTCTGAACAACTTCCAGATACAGTATCTTGTGAGATGGAGAAATGGTAATGCTCCCAGGTAGCAAAGATGGGTGGATGAAACCCTTGGTGATGGTTGTACAGCCAATTTCATAACAGAACTGGGAGCTATGTGTTTGGGGCAGTGCATCAGCAAGGGCACAGATCTTCCCTTCTGCACAGATTTATCCTTGGGGTTTGGCTATCAGTGTTTAATTTGGGGACCTTCTGGGAGAAACTTGGGCCCAACTGGAAAGGCATTGCTATGAGCTTGGAGCCTAACACTTTTCTGTAATTAGCTTTATACAGCACCTTCATAAAAATATGATAGAGTTTAAGTTGCAACATCATGAATTTTTCTATCCATACATACTATTTTCTCTTAAGCCAACACAAAGAATGCACTTAGCAACATCTTTAATAGAAATACTAAGAAATGCTGAGTTGAACACGTAATGCAACACAGACATCACTGGCTTTATTCAGGTGGGAAAAATAACCCTTCTGATCCAACATTGTCCAAATAGAAGTAGAATATATTGTAATAGGTCTTATTTTTTTGAGAAAGGTGAAAACCAATGCAAATGGAGAAAAAGCACGATGAAGACATTTATGTGCTGAGGAAATGAGGAATTTCCTTAATTGCTCCAACTTATGCAGCTAGTATCTTAATTTACAAAGAACACAGACATTACATAGTCTACACTAAATGTTATTAGTCATTGCTTGTCCATTCCCTTTATTGTATAAGATGTCAGGCATACTAGGGATTTTACATCTGCAAAACTTTCCCTTCAGGAAAGACTAGACAGAATAGTTGCAGTTTGATGCCATAAAGGGTGATGCTTTGCCCAAAGACATCAATATTGGCACAATTGCAGAAGCATGGTACAATTGGGAAGGGGAAATGAAAGCGTGCTGCAGCTATGTGATGTGTGGAAGCTGGTAAGTACACACTAAGTGCCAGAGATTAGAAAAAAAGTCAAATGCCAAAATATAATTTCCAAAGTAGAAATAAACTGGAAAAGAAATTGAGGGTACGGTGAAAAAAAGATGTGATATTAAAGACAGGAAATATGTTCTAAACTGAAGTAGGATTATACCTATCCAGCTGAAGAAGTAGCTGTACTTTTTTTGCTGAGCAAAACATCTGTGGTGAGGCCACATCTCAAGTGCTGTGTCCAGTTCTGGGCTCCTCACTACAAGAAAGACACTCCAGTGCTGGAGTGTGTGCAGAGAAGGGCAATGGAGCTGGGGAAGGGTCTGGAGCACAAGTCCTGTGAGGAGCAGCTCAGGGAGCTGGGGGTGTTTGGCCTGGAGAAAAGGAGGCTCAGGGAGAACCCTGTCACCATCCAGAACTGCCTGAGAGGAGGCTGCAGCCAGGTGGGGTCGGTCTGTTCTGGCAGGCAACAATCTGTGAGATAGCACAAGGGGAAATGTCCTCAAGTTGTGCCAGGGCAGGTTTAGACTGGGTATTAGGAAAAACTTCTTCATGGAAATGGCTATTAAACATTGGACCAGGCTGCCCAGAGAAGTGGTTGAGTCACCATCCCTGGAGTTATTTAAGAGATATGCAATGTGGCACTTCAGAACATGCTTTAGTGGTGGACTCGGCAGTGTTGGGTTTATTATTAGACTCAATCTAAAAGGTGTTTTCTAACCCAAAATATTCTATGATTCTACAGATTTACAAGAAATGGTTTGGAATATCTCATGTGGTTCTGGCCTCCTGTCTTCAAGGAGGAGGAACCACAAAACACAGCAGCAGCAGAGACAACCTATGAGGAGAACAAGGTGGACTCGTCCTGGGGGTGGAGTCATGGTGGAGACTAAGGAGCATGACTTATAATCATAGAATCATAGAAACATCAAGGTTGGAAGAGACTTTTAAGATCATGAAGTCCAACCATCAGCCCAGCACTATCACTAAGGAGTATTAGATAAGGGCTTCTGCCCATGAATGTAGCAACAGGTATCCTGTTCCCACTCCCCTGAAGGGGAAAATGCATAGTACAATGTTATAAAAAACATGTAAAGGGAGTTACAGCAGTATTTGAATATAAACAGAAAAAGGTCAAAATATGTTTAAATCTCCTCTCCATTATAGATCCCAAGACAGAGGGAAAATGTGACTTGATTTTATATATTGCTACCCTTTTTGCACAGTACATTTCATTTGAGTCTCTTGGTATGCATTCCACTAGATTTATACCCTTAGTTAAAAAGAATCATAACTTCTTCAGAGTGAAGAAGCATCAACTGCCTAACATGAATCTGTGCAATGATGTGATCTTTTAAGATTAAAAGATGCATTAAATGCTCTGGAGTTGAAAGAAAAAAAAAACAAACCCAAAACTAGCTAGGCCATTCATTAAAACTACTGTTCTGTTTACAAATAATATAGCAACGTAGGAGAATAAAAATAGGATATTTGTTCCCAGAAAGTCAGAGAGTCAAAAAATCATGTAAGTGCAATGGGAAAAGGAGTTGATAGCCAGTCAAATTTTTGTCTGATGATGCCTGTACATGCAGCCACGTCCACAGCATGTGAGCATATGGGGGAACCTTCTCCATGCACAGCACAGATGCCAGCACAGCCATGTGCTCTCATCCTGACATGGTCTCTGCTCTCTTGAATTTCTATTCAGTGAAATCAAGTGTGTTTCTGGGGTGGAACACATCAACTGTTTAATGACATGCAATGTTTCTCTTCAATTGCCAAGAATAAAATGCAGGAAGGAATACAATATTGTATTTAACATTTCCTAACAGGGGTTTCCCTGTAGCTTCTCTCTTGCTAAGTACAAGGAGAACCATAACCTGCACCTTTCATCCTATTTTGCATGCACAGTACTGCAGCTTGCAAACCAAAACATGACTTAATACATTTGAATTCATAGGAAAACATACAGGGGTAGGATAGAAGCACAAATATACGTGAACATCATGCCATATGACTGGCTGCCTACATCCCCTGTGAGACAACCAATTAAATAGCTATTGAAAAGAATGTTCTGAACCTTTCCTTCCTCTGACCCTTTTCCTTCATCTCCAGAATTTCAGACATATAAAGGGCCTATAAAACTGAAGAGTTAAACTAAAGCAGCTAGAAATTTATCCTCTGCTAGTAAACAAAGATGAATCTGACAATTTGTAAAATGTCACCATCTAGGGAAATGAGAAAGGTCTTATGAGGCTTGAAGTATTCTCATCTCATACTTTAAAAATGTTTTGAAACCTTAATAGCTTGGAACTCAGTTAATTCACAGCCACAAGGAAAGAGGTTACACTTCATTTAAAGCTGTAAATCTTTTTGAGGATATTTAACCACTTGAGATATGGGGCAATTTACACTCAGGGTTGACAATGGCAGTAAACTAAAAACAAACAAATAACCAAAGAAAACCCAATAAAAAACCCCTAAACCAAACTAAAATGACATACCAAATAATAAAAAAAAAAATTAAAGATACCTTTGGCTGCATTCTGGAGACATGAGCCATGGCCTCTATCATCTTGTCTCAATGCAGCATCAAGCACACAATATTAGGACAGGATGCCAGCTACAGAGAAATTTGTGCAAGTTTGTGTGTAAAAGAACTCAGAGAAAAAAGGGGGAAATGCAAAAAATATTGCAAATACCAACACTAAATTACAAAGCAGTGAAGAGAACCAGCTGCGAAAAAGAAATCCCTTCCTTTAGTTGAACAGTTAATAGCCTCTGGGACTGCCTTTTTATAAATGCTGAGGTTTCTTTTAAGGAGTGCCTCTTTATGAAAAGGAGACTTGCAAATTATTTTCCCACTGCGATGGTTTGGTATCAAAACTAGAAATGGAGGGAAGAAGCCCTGATGTGGGCACCAGTTTGATTTTGCTGTCTTATGGAGGAGGAATTTAGAGTCCTTGCCAGGAGTCCGATAGATAAAAGAAACTTTCAGCACTCTCTGCTTTAAGATAGTTTATTAAGTCTTATCAGAGAAGTAAAGTCACTAGTGTGACCCAGACACAGCACAGAGAGCAGAGAATGCTTGAGAGAACGCTTGAGAATGCTTGAGAATGCTTGTTTATCAAGATAACATGGCCTTCTTAAAGGTAAATCATCCAATTAAAACGAAATATATTTTCACTTTTCTACCAATGTTAGACAAATGCTCTTGTCACGTACACAGGAACTGCGGAATTTTTCACCCAATAACTTCAGACATCTTCTACTGCAGAATATGGCATACTAGAAGAAGAAGAAGAAGAAGAAGGTCTAGAAACAATAACAATCCTCCATTTTGGAGTTTTTGTTTTTTATCTATTTACTACATTAATAAACCCAAAATCTTTAGATTTTTCACCCTGTGATAACTTTACATAACATTCTATCATTTAGTTCACACTGGAGTAGATTCTAGTTCTTCCCAAAGAGTTGGCAGTTTTCTCCATGGATAAAGGTCAAAAACAGTGTTGTCCAGGGTGGGTAGAATCCTTCAAAACAGGCAGGGAAATATTCTCTGCATTCTGGGTTCCCACACCCTGAGTCCTCCCTTAACCCAGAATTACTCTGGTGGAGGGCTCTGCCTTGGATCCAGACCACAAGCAAACTTTGATGTGGCCAAGGTCACATGTTTGTGATGCTCCAGCATTTCTGCAGGAGGTGCTGCCATTTTCCCAGTCTGTAAAACCAGCTGTGGCTTACCATCAGACCTGCCAGCTCTAAAAGGGGTTTGCTGTGCCTGGTTTGCTCCAGAGTCAGGGCCAGCACTCTGCTTCATGCAGAACAGCTCCTGGCAAAAATATCCACTCGACTTTGCTCGAAATTGGCAAGGGAAATAGCAAAAAGTCTGTTGGGTAACCCTACCCTTTACCTTTCCCATTCCCCTTCAGCATATCAACTTATATCTATTTAAAATACAGCCAATAAAGACTATTAGTGTGCATACAAAACCATGTGCATCAGTCCAAAAAATTGATATTCAAAGCTGAAATTTTATCACAGAAAAACCCTATACCCCCCATTATCATTCAATCCTCGGCACAAGAAAAAGTCCCAAATGAGAAACGTGGTTGATGGCCTGAAGCTTGGGTTTGGTGAACAAGAGAAAAATGTCTAGTCCCTTTCAGAGAACTTTCTACCATCATGCTCCTTTAGTATTAGCTAAAGAACTATTGCCTTGCCATTTTTTTGCAGGTACAATTACTGCAAGGCATCACAGTGGCACAGGCACCATTACATTATCCAGATCACAGTGGAGACATCATACATTAATTGAAGTTCTCTCTTGGTATTGTATCTCCTGGAAATCAGTATTAATTATATGAGACAAATGTCATGTTCTTCCTATAAGAAACAATGTTTAATAGACCGAGGCTGTCAGAGAAAAAATAATTGATGGAACATTTTTCATTAGAAAATGTTATGACAGACTCGAAATATTTTGCTGGGACATAACTCTTTGATTATATCTCTGGGAACATTTCAAAACAATTTTGTTCCAATATACAGTATTCCATTTTGATCAAACTTATATTCAGCTAAAGTAGTGTATGTGATAAAGTGTATATGTTATGTTATACCTCTACTTTATTTCTATAGATTCTATACATTTTATTGCTCATTAAAATTCTATGTTACAGTACAGCCCCATTAATTCCAAGCAAAAAAAAGAATAAAGAAAAATTATAATATTTGATTTTTATGTCTGGAAGCCAAATATCAAAATATCAAAATTTGTCCACCAGCTGCTTTGAGAAAACAAGACAGGACTCATAGGACCTTTGATGCCCCCTGTCTGAGAGCCTAAATTTCCAAAGAAGAGGAGGGGAAAGAAAAAAGAGGTAGGTGTGAAACATGGAACACCTCTCCAATGAGGAAAGTCGGAGAGAATTGGGATTGTTCAGCCTGGAAAAGAGGTGGCTTTGGGGTGACCTAACCGTGGAGTTCCCTTCCTTGAAGGGAGCCTACAAGGAAGATGGAGAAAGACTTTTTACAAGAACATGTAGTGACAGGACAAGGGGGAATGGCTTCAAGCGGAAAGAGAGTAGATTTAGATTACATGTCATAAAGAAATTCATTACTGTAAAGGTGGTGAGGCACTGGAACTGACTACCCAGAGAAATTGTGGATGTCCCACCCTTAGAAGTGTTCAAGTCCAAGTTGGATAGAGCTCTGAACAACCTGGTCTAGTGAAAGGCGTCCCTGTCCACAGCAGGAGGGTTGGAACTGGATGATCAAGGTTCCTTCCAACTCCAGGCATTCTATGATTCTATGATTGTTAGTTTAGGATCTGAAATCTGTAAGGTTTTATAGCTGAAACTCACACCCTGCCAGCGCTCAGGAGCTCTTGACCAGGGTGTATCCTGCACCCCTGCACTGTAAGAAACTTCAGCCATGTAAGAAGTGGGCACCACTGGGGCAGAAAGAGTTTCTAAGGTGGGACTTGATGATTCCTCTTCTCAAACCCAGGTAAACCAAAATAAACCTTTCCAGGTGGACTGTGTCCTGGGAAGAAACACATGTTCAGAGGTACTGCTGTTTGGATTGTAGATTAAGCCAACACAGAACTTCTCAGAGATTGTTGGGAACAGCATTGCTATCCACCAACATGCCTTCTTGTTAGCAGATACCAACGTGACTTCTGCATGTGCCTCCCAAGTCTTGTGTGAAACACCACGCTGTCTTTACCTGATATGATTGTCTTAATTATACAAGCTCAGAATTTTTGTGGTAGAAAGCTGACCTTATTTTGAGGGAGCAAGTCTGCAAAAGGAAAAAACCCACTTTGATTTAAATTGAGATGCCAATTTGCCTAATTCCTAAGCTCCCTTTTGTTTTTTTGGGTTTTTTTTTGTCTTAGGAGTGACTGAAGAAAGCCAGTGGAAGATTTGACTTCAAAGCAAACCTCACCAGCAACGCTCCTCTGCACTGTAGCAGAGAACTGTGAGGAACACGGGTTACAAATGTACTTGATAGAATGGAGAACTAATAACAGGGATTGTTGGACGTAAAGACCCTTGAATTTCCAGCTGAAGGAGGTGGGTTACTGCACCTCTGCTCTGCATTGGAGCTATACCACACTGAGCAACAGATGCAGGTCTGAGACCAAAACCTGAGTGACACAAGGCTTTAACTGATTAGACAAATAAAGGCATCATATAATTTCCATAATTCTTCTAATTTCTGGACTTCACACTTAATAGGAACAACCAGTGGTTTTGGATTGAAAATAATTTTATAAGACTTGAGCTCTCTGTACTTACTTTCTAGTTATAGCTGACCTAAATATTATAATATATGCAAATCTGCAGTCACAGCACAACAATGCTTGAATCACTTAGGTGCTGTCTCTAGTTTCTCAAGGTACTTTGGCCTAAGTAATTAACCAATATCATAATCATTTGTTGTTAAGTAGTATTCTTGTTTTTCTTAGTCTCTTCATTGCCTTTCTCTAGCACACAGGAAGAACAAATACATTAAGGACAGAACTGGATTTGCAAGGACCAAAGGCATTTAAGAACTCTTTTTTTTTAGTGCCGTTTCTAGCCTTGCTTCTTAGACAGACATGGCTTAAGTATGAAACTGTATTTATGTGTAAGTACGTGTGCTTTTTCTGTCCTCCTCTTGCTTTGAATCGTCTGCTAACTTAATTCCCATTTGATAAGGAAGAGAAGACCTCAGAGGCATGAAATGCCAACAAATTTCATGAAAAATTTGTGTCTATTAAAAAAAGACCCCACTACATGGTATGCAGGGGAAATAGGACCCTAAACTCTGATTGCAAAGAGGTGTTAAAAATGTATCAACTCTAGGAAAAACATCAGAATCCCTATCTTAGAGAATCTCATCTGAACACATGTATCAATTGGATAAAAGCTTCATTCAACTTCTTATAAATTTTTTCTTTCTCCTGCTAATATGTATACCATATTCACTCTTTGTTCAGTTGGATAGCATACAACTATAAATGAAGCATGTATTTACCATGTGGCATCAGTTCCAAATTCTCCAGGAATTTAAAATCAGACTCCTATATGACAGCAGGGCTCATTTCAATTTGGTATCATTCGGTGCTATGCTGATCATAACTTCAAGGAAGACAACAGTCAAGCATAAAACTTTGCCTTGCATATTTAATATTTCATTGCACAGAGATAGTGTGAAAAGTGATCAAAAAGCATTAAAAACCTGAAGTCTTGAAGAATCAAAAGTCTTCATCATAAAAATGGGGGAGGAAATGCAAAAAACTGCTTAGCAACTCGAGAACAGATAGCAAATGTGATGGACCAAACATGGAACTGTCAGAATAAATTTTCATACAAAGACCTGAAAAAACCCAAAAATCTGTTACAGTGGAAAAGCTGTCTAACTAGCTTAATATGTAGGAAGGCATGCTTTGCTAATAAGAACAAGTCCCCAAAGTTAATAGAAGATTATTTCGTCAGATGCAATATTAAATATATTAGAAGTAAATGTCTACTTCCAAGGACCAATGTAATCTCTAATTATTACTTCCTTTTTTTTCCTCAGAAAACAGAGAATTGTTCAACTCTTCATTAGTTTGTATCAGAGTAAGTGAGGATGGAATATAATGATCTCAAGAAAATTAAAATGCTTTAGGTCTAATGAACACCATGTTATTAGCCAGTGAGTCAGCTCTCTCCACCTCCATTTCCGTCCAGCCTTAAATGTACCTACAACTGACCTCTCCCAGAGTTCTCTTGGATTTTAACTTCAAACATGTATGTAGACCCAGTAATATATTTCTACAGATATACAGATATACAGAGTGCCTGTATCTCTGCCCACAACAGGAAGATCCAGGCTTTATTAGGGGAATCAAAGCAACAGCTGTGCAGCTTGCTTTTGCACAGTCCTGGTGCTGATTCAAGGACAGGAGGATCTGGGTTCTGAATCCTTCTCACACCTACATGATTTAGATCTGAACCTTCTTTAATCTGACTCCTCAAAACTCACAGTGCTGCTCCCTAGCACTTCTAGACACAGGTCATGAACTCTCATAAGGAAAATAATATTTTGATTACTTAGGAGTTACCTAATCAGAGATATAATATTATCAGAAAATCATCTCAGTCCTCCTCTGGCTGTATAAAATTAATCCTCTCACATGCTCTACTTTTAAATAAAACTTTAATGATAAAACTTCTATTATTTTTATAAGTAGACAGTTAAACACCTTGAAAATCTCATACCTAAAAAAATTCCCTTCCCTGTCAAATTCAAATTCTTTTTGTCTATCCCATTGCATCTAGCCACATCCATTTGGAGTATTCTAATCAGTTATTTTAAAGCTTACACCCTTCAAATGCTTTCAGATCTTATCTTCCTCTTAGAAAGTACATTTGTGATTTGGTTGGGTATCCCCCTGAATTACTGTGATTTTTATTAATAAATTCCATTAGAAAGCTTGCAAAAATCCACTCTGGATCAGGGTAAAATATGGTATAACACACCAGCATCTGATCAAATAGTGATAAAAACCAAAAAGCAAATAGATAGAAAATAATGTCAAATTAAAGACAGGAAGAAAGTGTACAATTAGGAAAAATCCCCACAGGTGTAAGATCTACAAGATAACTTTTAAACTTGCCTGTTGGGTGGAAAGAGACTCTGTATCTCAGTGCAATGATTTTATTTAGGAAAAAACCAGAACACTGCAGCTAGAGAAAAGACACACAGCTCCCCCTCCCACACTCCCCACTCTTTGAGCCAAAGTACAGCCAAGAATAATGTGTGATATTATCAGCAAGTATTACTGCACTTCTCTTTAGGTGGCGAACATAACACAAGCATTGGCAACTCAGCAAATAAACTAAGGGCAATTTTCAAATGCTGCAATGGAAATGCCAGCATAATTAAAGAAAGGTCAGTAAAACATATACATGCTGGCAAGGATCCTAACACTTATAAAATAGCTTGGGAAAGATATTAGAGAGGTTCTATTAACTCTCTGAATATACTATCACTGAATGACAATCATAAAATGATTAAAAAATGATGAAAACATATTTATTAATTTATGCATAAGCCTAGTTTTCACAGGAATGTTTCAAGGATCTGATTATTTTTTGCATTTTCAAAAAGAAAGGCTTTGGACATGAAACCAGTTGTGACCTCTTTTAATTTTTAAGCCCTGATATGGTTAGAGCTGGTGTCTGCAATATGCCAAAGAGAAAGATGGACAAAGCTAAAGTTAACAGATCCCCAATTCTCCTTTAATTGTGGATCTAAGGATGGTATTCCAAGATTTCATACTGTTTAATTACACTTTGCTGTAGTTGGTTTTGAGTCAAATCTATCCCCTGCGTTTTCTCTCACACAGCTCACAATACATTTTTCCATCAGGGACTGACTCATTGGCCTCTTTTGCCCACAGGGACGAATTAAAAAGGGCACTCAAGGAACACCTGACTTCCCTTTGGGCGTGCAGGCTTTAGGAAGTGTGCAGAGGTGTTTTCCTCAGGGCTTGGCCTTTGGCTGCTGTGCCACTGCAGCTGAGGGACAGCTCCTGCATCCACCTCCCCTGCTGGGAACTCCCTCCCTCCCTCCCTCCTCGCTCGGTGGATGAAGCATCTCCCTCATCACCACACATACCCAAACAACCTGTCTGGGCTTAGTTTCTCTCCTCTTTTAATAAAGAATGATGTCGCTCTATTGTATGGAAAGCATAAAGGAAATTTGCCACAGGAAAGTCCCAAAACAAAAAACCCTCCTCTGCTGGTCATTAGACTCAGTGAGTTCTTTGGCGTATAGGTCTCATGAAAGACACAGTAATAAAATAAAAATATGAGCTGACATTTTACAAAACTAAAGAAGTCCCCAGTAAGACACAGCTGCTAAAAAGTTAAACCATCTTCCTTCTCATTGTTCCTCCTGAAGTTTCAAATTTTCTGTAGTATCCCTGTATATAGTTGAGGTACTCCATGCACTTCTGTGAAGGGTAACCTCACCAATTTTGCATATCTGATAGATGTGGTTTGAAAAACAGTTATGCAGAGTAAGAGAAGGAAGTATCCTGAATCTAAATACATAAGACAAACATGTACAGAGTAAATGTGGCACTGTGTAAACGTGCCATGTGACACTGTAAATGAAGATACAAGAGGTTTAAAGCAAAAACAACAGTTAAAAATGCTAAAGAAATCATTTTCATCAACTAAAAAACTCTGTCAAATAATGTAATACAAATCTACGAATTCTAAATTAACTGCCAATTTTTTTTAATCCGTTCCAACGTTACCAACATTTTTATATTTCTTTTTAAAAAGATGCATTGAAAGTATTAAAATAGTCAGTTATAATATATCCCAAATAAAATGAAGTGGTTTTCAGTTTGGCTTTATATCTGTTTTTGATGCTTTCATTACATGTTAAATTATAAACATTAGAGAACCCATCAAAATGTTAGATGATAATGCTGATCATTTCAAAGCAGATTTTATATTTACTGGGAAGTATGAAGAATTTGGAGAATCAATTCTGATAGAAAATCAAACTACAATTCAAGGCCCTCAGTATTCTTCAGAACAGGTTTTTCTGCCTTTTATATAGTAGCTTTTAATGTCATTGGAAATGGGCTGGCGTTCAATCACATAAAACTTTTAGATATTCTAGTATATTTAAATATGAACTGTCTTACCGGACAATCATTGTTTTCAAATTTATTTGAATATATTCAAAATAAAGAACTATAAAACAGGAAAGGAAAAAAGTGGGAAATTATTTAGAGTAAGAGGAAAGAACATGGGTGGAAATCAATGAGGACAAAGTAGAAAACGTGAGTTTAGTTGGGATTTTCAAAATTGTTCATTGTTAAAAGTACAAGTCTAACGTGGAAAAACTCAGCATCTAAGCTAATTTTGCAACTAAGAAGAGCAATCAAAATAAACAGATACTAATTTTCATTATTTTTAAAAATCATTGTGATAGGAAAATAATTTAATTTACCTTTGCATAGTCTTTGAAGAGAGGGTGGTGCACTTGGAAATCAGATTCAGCTTATACACATCCGCATACCAGAAAATCTGCCAGACAGGGACAGCTGTGGCACGAGGGGGGAAAGGGGAAACAGCCTTCACATGGGAGCCACACAGCAAAGAGCCCCAGCTGCTCCCCCCCTTACCACCTGGATATTGCAGATATTGCACCAAACCTCTGCCTTTTCCTCAGTAAACTCAGCCCTTGAGTTTAAAACACTTGCTGTGTTTCTCTTTCTAAAAGAAAAGAAAAGAGCCTAAAAATCATAGGGCAGACACACAAAAATGCATCAATAACAGAATTAGATTAGTGACTGCTGACAGGAAAAGTAACTGATTTCATATTACTGACCTTACACTAAGAATTGAATCAATGCTGATATGAAGTAAGCTGCACGAGATGTACCCATTACTAAGTTAGATGTTCATAATATGGGATTACAGCTCCAACCTCCTGTGATTTTATCTGAGATGAGAAATGCAAGTAAGGATTACGAGCAAGCACAACGTGTTTTGAAACAGTTTGCAGGAGATGTTTAGTAAATCTGCATACATTTTTACATCCATATCAATAGTGGGAAAGGTACTACTGAAAGTAAGCACAACAAAGTTTGGATCTGTGAATCTTAAGACACCTGCAAAAATAAAATACTGAACATACCTGCTATTAAACAAAATATGAATTTATAAAATATCCACCTTTTTATTCAACAAGTATGGGTCTTTTGCTATTAAAATTATAATTTATCTGAAAAAAAAAATTAGATTTGAAGAACGTTTAAATTTTTGTTCTTTAACATAGCTTTTCTGCAGCTGTGATGGTATAAGTATAGACAAGAAACAGCCTGAAGACATAGGTAATCTCTTTATTTTCTAATCTTCTATTAGACAAGTTGAGATAGTTAGGAAAAGCAGGTAACTTTCAGATTCAGGGTTACATGAGGCATTTCCTTTGTCAAGAAAGATAGTGGGAAAAATATCTTTTGCCTATATTGCAACTCCTCACACTCATCACTGCTGCACTGCAAATGTGTCACATGGTGCATTTTATCATTGAAGTAATCCAGGTTAAAAAAATACCCCTGTTGAGGAAAGGTGTCTTTTCTTTAGTTCATGGGTTTTTCTTCTGGATAGTTTGATTTGTTTTTCTTAACTGATTTACTACATGGTTAAGATATTTTGTTAATCTCATCCAAGATAATTGGATGAAGTGAAATCCCAGGTTGGAACAGGTCAGGCAAACGAGTCCTTGCTAAAATTACAATGTTCTTCAGTTCCTTGGGTAAAACAAGCACGTTTAAAGGAGAGAACTGATAGGCTAAGAGACTTTGTGACACAGAAGGAGATTTTTTTGGTATCAGAGATTAAGGGATGTGGCAGCAGAAAGACTGTAAGTAGACATAAACCCATGGTCTATGCCAAGTCCATTACTTTTTGGTTATGTGGGAATGCTTGAATTTCACTTCCCAGCCTCATCTACTAAAAAACATTTATATGCATCTCATAGTGATGATGGTTGGGTTTAACCTCAGTAGAAGGTGTTTATCTGGGGGGAATAACCCTCCAACAGTAGCTAAGTATTTTTATTCTTTTTAAGTCAATTGTCTGTAGAAGTCCATAGGTGGTCATAGTTGATGTTTTTCTAAAATTTCCAGGAGGACACTGAATATACAAGACATAGCATAACCGCTTTGGGTCGAGCATATGTAGGATTCATGGATTTTAAACATTCTTTTATAGGGAATGCGTGTTCATAGATTTTGGGTTACGGCTCTGGTGATTTAATTCACTACATAAACAATTAAAGCAGTTCAAATAAATATTTCTTTAGGCTTCAGTGACCACTGGCAAGATCACCACTGGCCGTAGTAGGAGATTACCTGTTTCATTCATATGAAGTCAACCACCCACCTAAATTTACGTTGTCCTACTCTCATTACTCATAAGCACATTGAGTATGCTTTTTCTTATAATTTTAAATAGCTTTCTTACAGCATGAATAGACATGACTCTTGAAGAGGCACCACAGCACTGGAGCCCACCAGATCTGACACTGAACTCCTGGGACAATCTCAGAGCACCGTGCAGAGGTGGGGACACCACAGGCTGCCAAGCCACATCTGCACACGCCTGCAGGGATCTACCCAGCAGCATAAAAACCCTCGAGTGGGAAGACAGGTGGGAAACAAAATGCTCAATCTCATGCCTTTCAAACTGGCATGATGTATAGCTATCCGGGAAGAGCTAGGAAACAACCAAAGTACACAGGGGCTTTAAAACATCATTTTTAAAACACGGACTTGCAGTGCAGAGTGAGACTTTACAGGAGGAAGTTTTTCTTTTGGGTTATCTTTTGTTCTCAGTGATTTCAGATAATGGAGGCTCATTATGCAACTTTTGAGTTACTTTCAGCACAAAACCTCACTGGAATTGGAATCGTGTCTTTAATTAGCTTCTTGATTTGCTACTTGGAATTTCTGTGAATTAGAAGCGAGATTAAGAACTGCTAATACTCTTCCATGTAACCTTCACTCTCACATTTTAGTGGCCTTTTTAAAGGACAAAACAAGGAAATGTGAAGGGGGGTTATAAATGTATTTATGGAGTTTCTGTTTTATCTTCTGAAGTAGGCTTACTCTTTCTACTTACAGCATTTAATTGCTAGTAGTTCCCCATTCCAGTTGTTCTAATTTCTAGACATAATGCAACTTTATGTTAGGAAAACAGAACTAGAATGCATCTTCTAGATCAGAAAGGTAATATTAAGAAATCAAATAATGTAATTCCTCCCTCCTCTCCCCGTTCTAAAGGAAGGCTACACTGAAGCTTTGCTGTCTCTGAGTGGTCTTCCAGTCAAGTTCCAGCCCCCTGGAAATCCTTCACAGGCACAATCCTGCTGGGCTGGTCCCCTCTGCAGGACTTCTGCAACATCATCCATGGGCTAATGAACAGTCCTGAACATGAAGGAACCACATGAACAAGTTTGGTTCATTTTTAATCTATAATAATTTTAATTGGAAAAAAAAAATAAAAGAAAAAGTCTGCCAGTTCTACAGGAAGGAGGCTCTGCTTCCCATTCTATTTCATTGTGTTCCCAAGGGGCTGTGGGCAGCAAATAGTTAAGACGGCTCAAGCAAGGTAAAAGTGAAACTAATGTACCACGGACAGCACTGTTCTGCAGGCACAAAGCAAAGTTGCTTTGTACATATGATATAAAAATAATACAAGGTTCAATTTTACTAATCTTAAGGTCAAGTAAACTTCGTTTGAACTTAACAAGAACAGCTTCCCTTTGAAATTACTGCTCATTAGTCAGCTGTCACATTTAAGAAACCTCCTGGGCAATATGAAAAGTTCCTTGTTGTCAGAGCTTCCTCCATGAAGAAAAACTGAGAATTTCACTGAAAGCATAATTCCACTTTTCTTAAAGTAAGTTGTTTCTGTTGGATTGTGCACCAATTTTTTAGACATCTTGAGACTGAACAATTTTAATTTTCTTTTTTTTCCCTCACAAAACAGAAGCAGAGGATTTACTTAACTCAAGCATGCTAAAAACTTAATACTGGTAGAGATAAAAACAAACCCTTAAGTAATCCTATAGAATGACTCATTTCAAAGCTGTTGAAATAATACAGAATTAAAAACCCTACCACAGTTTACAGCAGAGTTCTTCTGGGGCAATGAATCACTTCCATTCTTCTTTGTCTACATGATTAATATTTTTCCTCTCATAAAGGAAAAATATAAAAAAAACCCATACTGCTAAAGAATCTGAAGTGAGCCAAACTGGCCAGATAGTTCATTAAAAAAGTTGTACCGTATAACCTGTATCTTCTGTGGAGAATATGCAAGCAAGATACAAATATTTAAAGATAAAATAAAAAAATACAGGGACTTCACAGGCATACTTTGAATTAAATTTATCTATAAAAGTAGAATATACTGTAAAGTTATAGATAAGGCTTTCACCTTCAGATCAGTCAAATGTCTGTGGCTTTCTGATTAAGAGAGGTGATCCTACTTCCTCCTCTCCCGAAGGATATATTAATGAACCTTTTTTATTGTGAAGTATCAAAAGCACTCTAAAATTAAATTACTGGATCACTAATGATTTTTAATTGTTTTTAAAAACTGTGTATTTCATACAGTTTTCTTCTAATGAATCACATCTGTTATTTTATTAGCCCTCATTTCTCTAAGATACATAATAGTTAATGTAATGTTATATGTTTGTTTTTCTATCCCTGAACATTCACAATTTCCAGGGAACAACCTCCTTCCTGTGAAATTTACGGTTTTCCAAAATATGACCATCATTCCACCATTACTACGGTTACTAACTAAACTTTGTACTGAATTGAATACTCACAGAATTAACATGTTTATTCATCCCAAAAACGAGCATGTCCTTCACCACAGAGTACTTCAAAATTGCAAAAGGGCCAAATACATCTGTATGCCCTGTCTCCTGTGAGGTGAAGCTTTCCAATATCCCACTCCCAAGCAAGGCTCTGAAGCACAGTGCTTCACATCAGTTGTTTTCCACTCGGTCACGACCAGTCAAAACACATGAGGATCTTTATTTTCATAGGATGAACAGTATATACAGTACAAAAATAACCACACATTTATTTAGAGGTAACTTCCCTGGTCACATTTACTGGAAGAGTAACCAGTCCCTAGACTAAGGGGGATTCCCTTAAATCTGCTGAAGTTTTTTAAACTTGTGTTTTTATGTATCTTTTCCTCTTATTTCCTAGAATATTACCAGCTCTCCAGGATTCTCTTAGAAACAGCTTAGCTTTGAGCCTACTTGTTTTACCACACTACACACCGAGCCAGCATATTCATGGGATGAATACAAATTGAACACAGACGGAGTTCAAAGGAAAGGAATTAATTTTTGACACTGAATCACCAACTGTGTGTTAAATTCAAACAAATATTTTGAAAGTAGAGCATGCAAATACCATATGGAAAAGCAAAACAATACAATTAAGAACCTAAACCAGATAAACATTTGTTAGTTATATATTCAGAACGCTACTTGAACCAGAGAAAACTTTTCTTCAAATTATTGCCTGAATGCTTGTATTTTTCATTTTTGTCATCTTAACCCATCCAATGATTATGTACTGGAACATTTTAGGTATTCAGAGTGATACTTTGTGTCTGCTCTTGAATCTGTAGGTTGGAACTAAAACTTTAGACAGGTCATTATTTGCTGAATCAAAGTTCAGTAAGTTTTCTTTTGTCCATACTAATTCTTTTACCCAGCAAAGCAGATTTCTAGGGTATTATATTTCACACACCTACCACAATGCACAGCATTGCTCCTGCTATTACCTACTTTCAGTGAATACTCTTCAGGTTGAGATTTCAGCCCTTTCAGTGCATAGAAATAGGTGTAACATTCACATAATCACTTGTAAAATTCCTGTTTCAGAAATACCTTACTTTAGTATTTCCATAAAACAATGGCTGCCTTTGCATAAGTACTTTCAACTTGGAAAAAACACTTCTGTTTTTTCATATGTTACTATACGTACTTCTAACTAGACAAACACATCAAAAAGTTTAAAAAAAGCAAGCAGTTTAATTTGTGAAGTAGTGCAAAAAAGTTCTCCAAGTATCTGGGACAGGAAGTGACTGCTTTACTGAACACACAGTGCAAAGGAGGAAGGAACATTTTTTATGGAAAGACTCGTGTAAACCAACTAATAAGATCCACCCCTTTTCAAGTGGAGTGTAAGCAATAATTTGAAGTAGGCAAAAAGGATTCCTAACAAGAGTATTTTCATCCTGTCTGTACAGTGTAAAACATGGACTGCCCCAGTCCTCAGCCACTCACAGTTTCAGTACAAAAATCCTTTTAAACCAAAGCTCTGCATGGACTGCAGGGGTCTCAGATCAGAGTCTGTATCTACAACACTGAGCAGAGATCCTGAGGGTGATTTTTTAAACATGATTTTCTTTCTTCATACACTCCTAATTGTATTTCACTACATAAATGTGGTCCTAACAACTGCATTTTTTCAAGCATAATGTCTTTATAAAATTATACACTGATTTTGGTCCTCTAGGGCAGACCTCTAGTCACATTTACTGAATGGGAGGTTTGGGTTTTTATGAGAATTAAAGTAAGACTTTATTAACAATCCCTTCACCTTGCTGGAGTTTTAGCATCAGGTTCAGCCCCCTTTTCCTGATCTGATGTAGAGCAGTGTAATTAATTTTCATTTGACTCTCACTATGGTTCCAAAAGACAGTTTGTTTAAAATCAACTAAATTTCATCTTGGGAAAGGATCCCACAGGCAGAGGAGAGAAAAAAAATGTTAGTTGCTAATGCACAGAATATTAGGACAAAATACAAACCCTGTCATAAGAGATGAAGAAAATGTGAAGATTCTGTCAGCAGTTGTGATGTTTAGGCTGGGTTTTCCCCAAACTGCTGCTCTGCATGGCCTTTGCATCCATTGAGTGAAGTGGAGAAGGGCTGTGGGCCAAGCCTGCACCAGCAGAACCCCTCAAGTGAGCTGTGGCAAGACCCAGCAGTGCTGCTTTTCCCGTTTAGCCCCACTGCTTTCAGTCTCTAAGTGCTCTGGTTTACTGGCAGGAGACTGTGATTTACACTTTATATGGCTTTCACATCCTTGAAAGCAAAACACTGGTTAAATATGATCACAAACGTGCACATTGCCACCAGATGTACTCTCCACAGATGGATTGCATACTGCCTGCCCAACAGCACAGGCTCCTGTTGAGAATTGAACTGTTAAAGAAGTTTTGAGCTCCACTGCTGTTCTGGTTACCAAAACATGCACTCACAGAGGCAACACTACTGACACCACAGAACAGGAAAAGGAACCATTACGGAAGGCTGGACTTTGACAGCTCTTTGAAGAGTTGCAGTGCAATCTCAACTGTACAAACAACAATCTCAAACACATTCCTTCCGTGATGGTAAACGAGGCTGTGTGTCCTGATTCATACGAATGAGGGGTATAAAACATCCAGAGTATTCCAGGTCATTGTGCTGAAGCAAGACAACCTATGGCAACTACAAATGTGGAACAGTGAGATACTGGGTTTTGATTCTGCTGTTGCCAAGCCTGCTTGGAACATTTCA
This sequence comes from Daphoenositta chrysoptera, assembly GCA_013397915.1. NCBI lineage: Eukaryota > Metazoa > Chordata > Aves > Passeriformes > Daphoenositta > Daphoenositta chrysoptera. The sequence continues at coordinate 84,168 of VZRO01002893.1, forward strand.
CTGGTTCATGACTATAGGCCTTGACTCCTTTTAAGTACAGAAGAATGAAATAGCATTTTAGTAGATATCCCACTACCAGATGGATATGCTCCCCAGCTGGACAAAACTTTAACTAAAGTAACCCCAGTGATGGCAGTTCTTGTGCACTGACCCCAGTCCAGCTGTCCACAGGCTGGGCAGCAGCAAATCTGCAATATCCAGCAGCAAAAGAAAAACATGCTGGATCTGGTTTCTCTTTCAAGCTGTTGGGTTCATAGGCCTGCCCACAACTGAGCTGTGTCAGAGGATGTCACTTTTCCACAGCACTCAGATGTAAGCAGGAAAATTTTTAGATGCCAGTCCCGAACCTGTGGGGGCTTTTCCGTGTTGTTCTGAATCGATTCAGAGGAGGAACAGAGATGCATAAAAGGAAGAAAAATCACCTGAGTCACTGCCAAAGCTATCCCTTGCAATCCCTCTGGGTGTCATTTTCAGGGCATCTTTAGTCAATCTCATTAGAGAACTCAGAAGAGTTCCATTCCTATTGACTCAGGAAACATTCTAAAGACAATTGATTAGGAAAACGTATTCAAGAACATCTCCTGTAGGAGTAGAGTTATTTCTACTGTGTATTTCTAAGCCCATTTTTCAGCACCAGTAGCACTTTGATAGCAATGGCCAGGTAGCTGAGATGATGTGTAGGTGATACAGATGGGACACACAGACTCCAGACATTATTTGTGGGCTGGATGACAGAAATCCTGCACTTTTCCACTACTTCTTCAGTGAGTGACTGACTGCAGCTACTGTAAGGCTCAGATTTCCAGAATAGTATGGCAAGTTTAGACTGTTCCTTTTCCTTCCCTAAAGGCTGACCATACAGTCACTCAGCAACAGTCTTTCAGCAAGTTTCCTTCCTTGATTTCTTATTATATAAATAATACTATTTATAACATTTATATAATAATTGTTTTATTGTGTTCACCTTCATTATAACAAACAAGTTAAAATAGGCTGTACTAGGAAACAAACAAAAATCTTTCTGAAATGCAGTACGACGCAGCCTTGACACTGGTAGACATAAATGCTGCCCTACTTCAAAGTTTTCTGCTTGCCAAGTTTTGTTCCTAAGACCTCCAAGAATTCAGTCAGGCCAGCTCAGTGCCTATGTTCAAGTCACTGCTGCTATCTGGGTACTTTCCCAATGTGAACCACTATGACAGAAATAATGCAGAAAAAGAACTTGGATAGCTTTTTCACCATTCAAACCTTTTAAAATACAGACCACTAGCTCTACTGCAATCACAAGCATGAATGATGTTTTTTTAAAGGTCAGCAGTTCTATCTAATACTACTAAGCTCTCCAAAATACACACTCTGATTTGGTGTCTCTCCTGATGGAGGAGAACATAGTAAAGACACCACATTTAGATGTCCCTCTAGACAATACTTTTATAGATAAATCACCCAGCAGTTTCTTGAAGGCTGGCAGATATTGAAACCTTCTTTTGTGCCCACATGGAAATAACAGCTTGAGTCCCAGCATGGTTTGAATATTCTCAGTAACTGGAAGCTCACACAGTTTTTCCAAAGCATCCTCCTGCCACATTGTGTAATATTGGTCAGAATATCCAGGAAATAGCAAAGTGCTTAATGAAAAGTCTAGAAGTTATGCTTCCCTGCCCCTCTCTTTGTGCCTGACTCCACGTACCTGTAGGACCCAGAATCTGTGGTGCTCTTAAGGGTTATTTTCTCCCCCTTATATACACGGAAGACTGTACAAGGTTCAACTTGCCAAGGCCATGGTTACCTCCTTATGTTCTGAACTCTTCCTTCTGGACTTAGGTGAACTGAATTTTAAAAGGATCTGAGAAATGGTCTACAGATCACCTCAAAACTACCTGAATTGAGAGCATTTGCCAGAGTCACTTGTTTAAACTGAATAAATGCTTGGATGTGAGAGACCAAGGGGATTAACAGTATCTACCTGTCAGTATATGCCAGGTGCTGTAACCAAGGAAAGATGTGACCTTCGAGTCAGAGGTGCCTATGATAAAAAACAGGTATAAAGCAGAAGACAACAAGAAACATAAGGCAACTTTCTTCATCTAATAAAGTGAAATGATGACATTTGTGTGTCCAACACTGAACCATGAAGGAGATAGTGTTGTAAGAGAAAAGGGAAGAATTCATATACAGTTTTTCCTCTCAGATGTTGAAGGTTCCTGTGCTACTGCTTAATGTAGGATACAGATTTTTATCCGTGATTTCTCTCTGACTGTGTTTGTAACATCACATAAAATATTCAAGTGATGGGAAACTTTCATTTTATTACAACCAACTGTCCTGGAGCTGAGAAGCAACTTTATAGATACAGTATAGTATAATAGAGTGCAGTGTATACAGTATAGATACAGTTGACTGTTAATGTCTCAAATGCAAAGTAGCAGGACAACTACAGTTATTTAGCAAACAGAGAATCACAGAAAGCCCTGGGCTGGAAGGGACCTTAAACATCATCTAGTTCCAACCCCCCTGCCATGGGCAGGGACACCTTTCACTAGACCAGGCAGCTCAAAGCCCCAGACAACCTGGCCTTGAACATTTCCAGGGATGGGGCATCCACAGTTTCTCTGGGAAACCTGTTCCAGTGCCTCACCACCTCACAATGAGGAATTTCTTTCTTATGTCTAATCTAAACCTACCCTCTTTCAGTTTGAAGCTAATCCCCCTTGTTCTGTCTCTACATGCTCTTGTAAAATCTTTCTCATCTTCCTTGTAGGCTCCCTTCAGGAACAGGAAGGCTGCAATTAGGTCACCCCGAAGCCTTCTCTTTGCCAGGCTGAACAATCCCAATTCTCTCAAACTTTCCTCATTGCAGAGGTGCTCCATTCCTCTAATCAACTTTGTAACCCTCCTCTGGACTCCAGCAGGTCCCTGTCCTTCCTGTGCTGGGCGTTCCAGAGCTGGATGCAGGGTTCCAGGTGGGGTCTCAGCAGAGCAGGGCAGAGGGGCAGAATCCCCTCCCTGCCCTGCTGCCCACGGGGCTCTGGATGCAGCCCAGGACACGTTTGGCTCTCTGGGCTGTGAGCACACACTGCTGGGTCATGTCCAGCCTCTCCCCCTCCAGCACCCTGAGTCCCTCTCAGCAGGGCAGCTCTCTCTGTTCATCCCCCAGTCCCAGGGGATGCTGTGACCCAGGTGCAGCACTGTGCACTTGTTTAAACTCATCTTGCTAAACCTTTCCCGTGGGCCTACTTCTCAGGCTTGTCCAGGCCACTAACTCTTATACAGGCACTATCTACATCAAGGATATATAAGAAAAAAATGTTGACAAATCATGTTTTTTATCTCAAATGCCACCTTACTTTTTAGCATGCACAACTTAGCAAGACATGTCCATCCAGCTTTGCCTCCTAAATGGGCATCAGCCAGACTGTTGCAGTCAGATTATTTGTGAGGATGCCACCACGTGAAGTTTGGAATGAAAGGTGCACAACCAGGGCTGAGCTGCTGAGTAGACTGTGCTGGTGACTGGAGGGAGACATAAAACTTTGTGGGAGGAGGTACCTGAGAGAGGCCTGGGAGTGACCTCATTGTGGAGAAAGAAAAGATTTATAGTGCTGAATGACAGTAGTGTGTTATGCAGTCTCTCAGATTCCATTCTCACTTTAATGTAAATCTAAGATGGCTTATGTTAAGCTAATTGTGACACAATTAATGAAAAATGGCCTAAGAGGGAATCTGGGTAACTCAGAAAACTAAGTTTAGGCTTTATAAAACCAATGAACTCCTTCTGACTTCGACTCTTAGACTCTGCAGCACTCAGAAAATGTTAGAAAAGGAATTCTGCGCAGTACAGAGATCATCTTATGATCCATTCTCTTTAGTGACTGCACCTGTTTGCCACTGTCTCGTTTATAATACTTGTAAGGGGAGCAATAAGCAAGAATTAACAGTAATTAGCTGTTTGTTTAGGTGTAAATTTCCATCATTTTTGCCAAAGAGATGGCTCCACAAAATGCAGTTCATATTTCTTAATTACAACTACTCAACTGAGGGCAATTTGAGATATTTGCTGAAGAAGAAAAAAGAATCAATTGTGGAAAAAAAATTATGAAGGAATGTTACTCCTGGGTTAACCTGGCAATTGGAAGTTGTGAACGTAGATTCTTAAGATATTAGGACTTACATAAAATAAAAAAATTAACATAAAATCTCATTGAATTAAAAACCAGAAACAGGTTGCAGAAACTTCCTTTCTAAAACTGTACATACATCACTATTGACTGTAGATGGTGACAGAGGGAGATGGGCTAAAATGTCCAAAGAAATAAATAGTTTACAAGGGCCGTAAAAGCAGAGAGAATAAAGATAACTAGGATGATGGCAGACTGGACTTGAGCTTCATCTCAAATTAGAGTACAAGACTTCCTGCTAAACCTGAGGTGAGTGCAAGGCAAGATTTGTTCCTGTCTTAGAATATATTCTGAGTTCTGAGTTCCTTAGAATATATTCCCATTCCAACGATCCATAAATGCTGTAGCAAACAGGTCTTAGTGTAATACAAAAAGCTCTGGCTGCACATCCACTGCTGTTATCTGCTTACAAATATTTAAATTGACAAAAAGCCTAGAGATCCTGTATCCATATTGATTTAGCTTTGAACTGCTGCAGAGTGAAACAGCTTGCAAACCAATGTCCCGTTGCCTCTGTTCCCCACATTGCACAACACAGGATCAGAAATAGCTTTGTGTGTTCTTTTATGCTTTCCTGCACTCTATTTAACCTTTCAATCCTGGGACATAATGCTAATGTTTCTGATGATGATTCATGTCAAGGATTTACATATGCCTTAATTTCAAAAGACTATTTGAAGCAATAAACTAAAAAAATAGAAGCAATTAGAAACAATTCCTCTTACTTCAAAGCACATATTCCAAGCATGTCAGCAAAAAACAAAATCCGTCTACAGCAAAGAGAGAAGTTGCTAAAAACTGTCATGAATTTCAGCTGTGGTCAGGAAAATACAATCAGTTGAAGGTAACAGAAAACAGTGTCTCTTCAGGAGATGAAACTGCAGGAACATATGAACTTTATAAAAGGAGGTGCACAGTTAGGCTTGCTCCTCTGAAGATAATAAGAATCTCATCAAAAGTGTTATGATGGAATGGAAGAAAAATTGGACTTGATGTGGATTGCAGAGATGATTTGAGCTCAGAAACAAAGAAAAGACTGCTCAGCAGCAAGATGATTTAAAGAAGGGTAAATTGAATTTATCAGTAGCATGGAGATAATCATGTAAGAGACGATTTTTATAATATACACCAAGACATTTTTTCATCTGGGAAATTAGAATGTCAGAAGGAAAATAACCTAAATGATTTCAGTTTACTTTTCTTTTATTTTCTTCCTATATTCGCTTTGAATGCATTTCTTTTGTATACCACACCTAAAAAAAAAAACAACAACAAAAAGGTATATTTCGATTTCCAGGCATGTTGCATGCTATGTGCCTGCTTCAGTGAGGCCAAAGTAGAACACAGGCATCAAATAACATAGAGGAAAATAGAACTTTTAAGGAAATATTTGCAAGAAAGCTCACAACACTTAAGAGAAGGGTATAAACTGGGTTATGCAGGTTTCCTGGTGTAATCACTTAGTTCAGTATTGTGATCTTGCGGTGCTCATCTGGCAAAAACCTCTTGCATTAGCCTTTGGTAGCCCTTTCTGTCAACAGGTACCTTATTCACTTGCTTTCCAAAGATTCCACAACTTAAACAAAATCTATTCCAGTGCCTTTCAGGGATTTGTCTTTATTAACAATCAAAATAAGATAAACTTCAGCTCAAAAATTCTGTTGATGCTGTTTCATTTCACTGAGCCTCTTGCTAAGATGACAACTTTGGTACTTCTGAGCCCACACCCTAGATTCTATCTTTTCAGGCAGCTACTTCCCCCTCTCATATCCAGAGTTATGAGTCATCTGCCTCACTGAGCCAACAAATGTCTCTTAGCCTTTTCCAGGCCTGAGAGAATAACAGCAGGAGGAGGTGTTCAGGCAGATTCTAATGACCTTTTAAATCAGAATAACTGTGTGGGACAAAATTTGGTCTTAAAGGTCTTTCAGAAAACACACGTTAGAAAGTAAATGCTAATTAAGATGTCATTTCAGACAGCATGGCATACTGAAGCACTATCTCATATCTACCAAGGAGAACAGTTTCCAAGTCTGTCTAAACCAAGCTAAACAGAGTGAGGGTTCTTAAGCATTGGTGGCAGCCATTTATTCTAGCATGCCAATATTTCATTATAATTTTGCATTCAGAGTGTGATCTGGCATTCCTCTTCCATAAATAAAGCCAAATCACTCACCCTGCAGAAGCTGTGAAGCCAAGTTAAGGCTTTGAACAGAATATGCATTTTAAATCTCCTGAAATGCCTAACTCACAGAAGTTTAGAACATTTCTCATACCCATGCTACTGCTGCTTCAGGAAGCAAGAGATCCTTAAGCTGTTCTGGGTGCAGCCAGGCAGGGGCTCTCAAAAGCATCACAAACAGGTCTTTTTTTTTAGAAGACCCGACTGTCAGGATGTCTGGACAGATGGAAAGTAGCAGAATGCTGGATAGATGCTTCCAGTCTGCAATAGAAAGAGTTGTTTCCCACCAGACAGAAGGCAAGGAAATTTCTATTACCCCACAATATGATACACACCTTTGAGAGTAAGAGACTGTTGTCTTCCCACTGAGTATAAAACAGAGCTTCAGAAGAAAAGGATATCAAGTACTGGATCCATGGTCTGATCAGCAAGACAGCTATGATACATTAGTTAAAGGAAGAATATTTAGTTCAAAAGTGACCAGCCAGTAGAGCTATCTGGCAGAAAGGTATGATATTTTTTGAGAAAACATAAAAAATGTAATAACAAGCACATCTACTTGAGAGGAATATGATAGTCTATCGTTAGGAAAGCTTAACTGCCAATTTGCTTTCTTATATCAGAATGTAAGGGATGTCTATCCTGACCACTTCAGTTATCTTATATAACTTGCCTGTGAACTATTTAATGCTAATTTTATCCTCTTGCTCACACTGAATGTCACACCAAAACTACAAATAATCAAAGAAAGGTTTCTTTTACCAAAATAATTAGTATGTTCCAGTGATGCCTATAGAATTTTAATCCCTCAAATTCTACAACAATGTGTTTGTCATGGGTGGGACCAATCAAGTAACCTGAACACTGCAGCTGTCTGTGACACTCCATAACCTTGTTTTCCTACACCTGTCATTTGGTGTGATTGACAGCATATTTCCAAATCTATTATGATATCCAAAGGCAGGAGTGAGAGACTATGGGCCTCTTGCATTTCAGCTCTCAACATTTTTCATTTCAGAGCATTTTCATAAGATATCAAACAATTTATTTTTTATTGCACTATTGTAATGGAAGATAATGGGGAGAGTTTTTCTACCTTGGTTCCACCACAGTTCTGAGAGCAAAGTCCTGGCCACCTTGTTTGAAAGAGGCAACAAAGCTATCTCCTTTCTTGGTCTTTCCCCACCCATTCTTTTTCTTCTACCTTTTAGCGGATTTATTTCCAGGACAGCAGACACAATTCCCTGCTGTCAAAGAAATCCATAGAAGTTTTGTACCTTTGCACTGTGTTAACACTGTTTGTATTTTTAAGGTTAGAATACTATTTGAAGTTTTACTTGATGTGTCCTGATAATCAATAATGGTAATCGTTGTCAAAAACAATAAAAAGCTTTAACTGAATGATCTACAACATTTAAATACAACTGCAAACAGTAACAGGTTTTAAGCCTGCAAATGCTTGTAAATTTTATAGCTTTAAATTGATGTGATTAATTGTATGTGTCAAAGTTAAGCATAGGGAGTATTTAAAGACTTACAGGATAAGGTGTTTAGACTATTGAACATTAAACCCCATATTTTTTCCTAACGATTAGAGCATTAGACCAAGACTAAAGATACACAGGTTGCTTTTTGTAAGCCAGTAACCATCTGCATTACCTGAGGAAAATATTTGCATCTACTCTTCAGATGCCTTATCACTGAAATTTGAGTCAAGGCCATTCTTCAACTTTGGAAACTGATATGAAATAGTTAAAAACATAGATGTTTATGTTTTGGTAGTTTAATTATACAAGACACACAAGCATAATTAATTCAGAATGAAAAGATATTTTTTCCTAACTGAAATTATGTAGAGAATATATTTAAACAAATAAAATAGACTAGGATAGTAGAACATACATAAATGCTCATTAATGGGAATCCAGTGAGATTACTTATGTCTGGCTTTCAGCCCTAGGAGAAAATGGATCAGAGACAAAACCTCCCTTTGGACAGTTATTCACCCCACATGCCTCCACTACTATCCCTGGCTGGATGAGCCACCCGTTCCTCAAACACCTCTCTCTAGGATGTCCTCTGGCTGAGACAAGATGAGACCTTTTACACGGGAAAACACCAGGAATGTGAATTCTAGACTAAATGTTTGTCAGAACAATCATGATACAAATATCTTGTGTATATGTACCATTTTCCAGGCCACCTACATTTATCTTCTCATGTGTATCAGCCATAGAAGACAACTGAACTCCCTAAGTCAGTTTCAAAGGAGTTCTAGATGGAATTTTATGAACATCCCTTCTACCACAAAACCCAAACCAAGATTTTAACTTTTCTCCCTACCTTTTAAAATAAATTAAATAAGGAATAATGCTAGAATTGTGGAGAAGCTATAATGTTAACTAATAGTTTGAAAGTTTCATTTAAATTATAAGAACCCTATTAAAAATAGCAAAGCCTAAATATTTGGGAAGGGAAAAGCATTTGGAAGGTGTAAAAAGTTTGAAACCCATTCCTAAAAGTATGAGAACTCATATCTTTGGGCTCATTTCTGTACTTGTTAATTCATTTTAAGGGAAGATGGTTTCCATTCAATGTTGTCTGTATTTTTGCTCCTGTGCACCTGGTGCTCTTAAACTGTCTGTAATTATCTGCATGTTCTGAACACTGTGTTGTCAGCCTGAGAATCACTGTATCATCTTATTTTTGTCATTTATGGAAAAACTTCACAAGTCTAGATTTTTAATTCCATTTGGAAAAGCAAACCTGTGATTTCTGCTTCGGGAGTGGGCAGCATATCCATCAGTAAGATCTTCACAACCAGTCTGTTTGGTTGGCTGAACATCAGCAGGAAAACTGCACGAATTCTCAAGCATCTTAGACATGACAATTCTGCTGTAGTCCACAGGATTTTGTTTTTAGATTACAATTGTTTTTTTCTCAATGAAATCGTGATTTCAACTGGACCCGATAACACCCAAAGCAACCCTTTGTACTGGTATTCTGAGTAGACTTGTACACGTTACACACACAACATATACAGCTCTATAATTGGGACAGGAGTTTATTTTCAAGCTTTCAAGCTTGGTTTTCAATATTAGAAAACACTTGTGAGGTATGGTGAATCCTTTGCTTTGTTCACTTAAAGAGTTGAATAAAGAAGGGATTTTTGGTAAATATTAATTTCAGTATTTTCTTTATAACAACATGGCAGCATAATTCAGCTTAAAGGAAATTAATATTTTCCCTAATCTTCTCAAAAAAACCCCCAACAAACTAACACAAGAAATGAGTTCTGTAATGGCTTGCAGCAAGAAGCTTGCAACAACAACCATGTTGTTTTAACAACAAAAGACCAAAAATACAAAAAATGAACATGTGAGACTACCTTGATTCAAAAGGAGTACTCACACAGGGAACAGCTATGACTAAGATTGTTAAGAGAGCAAATAAAAGGTTACCAATACTCAGGACATTCCACAGCATTCTGAGAAGCAGACAGGTGGGGGTAACATGCACACCATGACAATGATGTAGTGCATAAATTCTGCTGCTTTGTTCAATAAGAAGTACATGAGGTGTCTCCAAAGGGAGCCATTCCAGCTCCTTTATAGTTCAGCTGGGATTACACCAGACCTAATTTCGCCATAACTTAGAGTACAAAGATGTGCCACATCACAATGGGCTCTCTGTGAGGCCACAGCTCTTCAGGGCTTTGCAAAGGAACATTAAACTTTTTTTCTAGCTAGCATTAACAATTCTTAAGGTTTCTGGAGTCAGTTTAGTGCCCTGATAGATGAAGTCCTCAAACATTTGTGGAAGCATTAAAGAAATGATAAAATCACCCCTGCTTAGGCTCCTCAAAATGTCTCCTTTTAGTTTTCCTCCACCATTACAACTTCCAAACAAACCAGGCAATATACATAGATCATGCATCTGGTGTAGGCATAGTGAGTAGTTTTTCATTGTTTCCCTAATTCTAAGCCCATGGGACATCTTATCTTCCTTATATTTTCAGTATTTTTATTGTGTTTTCACCAGAAAGCTCCTTGACAAGCTGTTGAGAGCGCCAAAAGAGAAGGCAAGAGAAGTGAATTTGCAGAAGTGAAAGCCATCCAACCAGAACAAGTGGCCTGCAGTCTGTCTCTAGACTGACTCCTGGATGGTGGCTGATGCCCAATGCAGGTGGCTGCAGCAATGGAAGAACTGGCAAGGCAGGGGTAAACCCACCTGGGCTGCTGCCCCGTGGCCAGACACGGGCAGCAAACACGACTCTGGGAGGACGTCACGCAGATGCTCGCGTGCCCAAAAGTCACGCCACTGAAGAACATTGAGGCAAACAACAGGTAGATAAGGCTGTCAAAATTGAAACAGCTCAGACAGACTTAGACTGGGAGCAGAGGTCTGAGCTGTTTATAGCCTGACGGGCCCATTAAACATCAGATCTAGAAAGAGATGCAACACATACGGACGTGCTTGTGACCGAGGGGTGGATACTGATTTCATCCAGTGTTTTGGCAACTGTGAGCAGTGCTGGCACAGCAACAGAGCTGTCTCTCCAACATTCCACCTCCCATCCCTAGGCTGGATACGGGAAAGTTCCTGGAAGGGGACACAGCTAGCTGACCCATATTGACCAAGGGGATATTCCATGGGGAGCATTTGTTACTTACAAGGTTTGCCTTCCGGAGCAACCACTACATGTGCTGAAGCCCTGCTTCCCAGGAGGTGGTCAAATGTTGTCTGATGACGGGGAAGTAGAGAATACTTTTTTATTCTCTTTCCTTGTGCATGCACAACCCTTCGCTTTTGCTTCAGTAAATTTATCTCAATTTTCATAAACTTATCTCAACCTACAAGTTGTCTTCCATCTTACTTTCTCTCCTCCTCTGTATTTTCCCCATGCCCAGCTGAAAAGGGAGACTGATAGAGCAGCTTGACATCCACCCATGGTACACCCAGCACACATTGTAGGAATACTAACAATTAAACAACATTCTAATGGCCAGACCAGCTATTCTACCTGATTAGGGGGCAATCTAATGAACTTCAGTGAGGTCAAACTAGCTGGATTCACTTGGCTTTAAAAAGCTAGGATGTAGATCTGTGTTAAAATTTCAGCACAGAAAAAAGAAAAAGATATTAAAAAAAAAAAAAAAGAAAAAAAAGAAAAAGATTTGGATATTAAACTATTTTGTAGAGGAATACATATATCTACAGCTGCAGCAGACAAAATACAAAGTGCAATCAGTAGCTGGGTAAAGAAATAGTTTTCCTTTATGGTACAGTCATAAAGCAAGTACATTATGGTTATTGTTAGATTATTAATCATTTTTACTACAGTAGTGCCTAAAACCATGCAAAACATGAGCCTCGTAGGATTTTGTAGTATGCAGACACACAGCAAAAGACCATAGCTATCCTGAAGAATTTATAGACTAGGCAAACAATATAGGTACCTGAGGAGAAAGTGATGCAAAAAATGAGCAGTGTGAACAACGCAATCACAGCAAACGTTAGGTTTGCGATGGGAACGAGCACACAGGATGCTGTGAGGAGATGATGGGGGACAAGGGGGCACTAAGAAAGCAAGAGCTGAAGCAGAGAAGACAAAGAAACGTAGGCAAGCAGGACCAGGATGGATGCACTTGGGACAGCAGAGAGGTAAAACTGAGGTGAAGGGTGTTGGCAGAGGTTCAGAGCAGACATCGTAAGTAGAGGGGCAGAGGCAAGCCTGTCAGAAGAGCAGAGACAGCTGAAGACCACGGGCAGCCTGCAAGAACAGCTGGCTGGACTCTCTGGACTCTCTCTGTTTTCCCACAGGGTTGCTCTAGAGCTGGTGAGAGTTCCTCCGTAGGCCAGCAGGTATTTGGAAACAGGTTCTGCTGGATGTATCTCAGACAGATAATGCACTGATTTGTTCTTGTACATGCTCTTACATAATTGTGTTTGTATATGACCACACTGCAGAAAATAATTTATTTGCCATTTTGGACCACAGAACTATAAAAATAAAGCACATATGACACCTGCCTTAAAAATTATACTAGCTGTCACTCTTTGATTGAAACAAATCAGCTTTGTAATCAAAACAAAGTGAAATTAGGGACTTTATTCTTGAACAGACATTACCAATGTATCTCAAAGAATTAGGATAACTGTCAGTCATAACACAGTTTTGCTCTTCAGTATTTACTGATATATTTTCTCTGCCCTAAGCACAGAGTGAGGAGGCAGTGAAAATCAGACTGAACATAAAATATTTTCAGCAGACAGCAATTACAACTAACAGTGCAAAATTAACAAGAACATTGGAGATAGTGTGGGTTGATTTTTTTTTCTCTTTGGTGTCACCAGATGAGTTACACAGCAGAGAAGCAAAAGGGCATATTATATATAATACTGCATGCAAATTAATGGTAAAGGACACATGGATACAATTTCCTAGGAAAAAGCCTGTTCCTGTGATCAGCTCTATGAAGGGAAATCTCTGCTTCCACAGAAGTCCTCTGGTGGAGCAATTGGTCTGGAAGGCTCTGGTTTCATGATGAATTATTTTAAAGGTGTTCTTTATCTACTGGGCAGGGACCCAACCTAGAAATAATGAATATAAAAACCTCTTGGTTCAAGCAGACTAAGAGATGTTCCTAGAGCAATGCTTTCATTAAAGGGTTATAAGATCAATTAAGCATATGAATAAGGGATATGTATTCGCACAAATACGTGGAGGAGTTAATTTTATCTCAGCAGGTAAAATTGAGAAAATGTAAGAAAAAAATACACTCCATTCTGATGGCAATGGTGTAAAAGAAATAGAAAATTAAGACTAGCTGCAGAATACAGATTTTTTTTTTTAACCCTGTATTTTCTCTACCTTCCCCCCCAAAAAATAGACCCATAATCTATTTAGTGTATGCATTCTATCAAAAAGAGAAAATACTAGAGCAATCTTCATTCCCTCAGCACTGGAGTTAGTGGCCTGGAGCTTAAATAAATGTCTGGAAACAAGCAAAATGCACACATTGTCATGGAGCACTACAAAATCCATCAAAATAAGCAACCAATCCTCTGTCACTTGATGTCTTATTCATCATTCAGAAGGTCACTCTTTATTTTAAAGCATTTTAGATCAACACAAGAATAACGTGGTGAAATGTAATGATTTCTGGATGTTCTGAATGGTTTCTGAATGAAAATATCTGTACTAGGTACGAAACCAAACAGAAACGACACGGATGTACGTGAGGAATTACTTCTCTCACAGCTGAGGAAAGTTTGATTTTCTTGCAGCAATCTCCGTGGTACTTCCCAGCTTTTCACTGACCTTCCCTTTCAGTTCATCCTCTAGAGCTTTTTTCCATTTAGCTTCATTAAGAAAGATTCTTCTAACATGACTGGCACACAACTATTTAACAATCTTGGTAAACTGTAGCCAAAGCTGAGGAGTCTTTTCTGATTGATTTCTGCCGTTCACTTGACTGTTTCGGTAGAAGACATTTCTCCTATGTAGACAGCAAGAATGTTTCTTTCTCTACTTCTTTATTCTTTGTTACCAATACCTTTACGACCATCTTCAAACTACCTTTTTCTAGTGGGGCAGAGTGCAAAGCCAAGCTGAACGAAGAAACACCGCAGAGTTATGAAAATACATTTATTTTCTGAATTCAGTGCCAGCTTCTGTGTGTTTGCAATCACAGCAAACTGCTACCAAACAGGTTTTCAGTTAGAGAAAGAAAAGCAATGAAGCTACTTAGGATTACCCGAGCCAATAATAAATTCAACCAAGCACCCAGGAACAACTCCTTGGTCCTGTCCAGTCCAGGACAGAACTGCCAAGGCGGAGAACAGAGGGATGGGGAATATCAAACCTTTGAGGTCTTTGGGAAAGGGGTGGAGCCAGAAGTGCAGTGAACAGTTCAGAGCTTCCAGGGCAATGATCACAAAAGCTGTCAGCTTGACCAGGGATAATACAAGGAACCTGAAAGCAGGAAAGGTCTTTTCTCCTTATCAGATATGGAACTAACAAACGTGGGGGAAAATTTTTGGTCTTATTTTTTTCTTACCAGCTTTTATGAATAAGTCACATGCACAAAGTCCTATTGTCGTGTGACCTTCTGCTTGCTTTTGAAGGTTAAGTAATAAGTAATGAATTATGAATAATTCATAATTAATGAATAAGTAATGATCCTTTTCAGAGTGACTGGGATTGACTTGCTGATAGCAGTACTTCGGAAAGAAAAAGCTTGCAGGGAAAACAGGTTCATTCTGTTCAAAGAACATGAAGAAAAGGTAGATGGATAAAGGCTCTACATAAAACTCTCAATGGAGAGGTGGAGGAAGTCAAGTTTATTTCTAGGAACTGTCTTAGAAGCATCTTCGTGGGAACAGGCTATTAGGTATAATTTCAACCTCCAAACTAAAAAAGTAAGTTCTTAAGTATGAAGAAAGAGAAACTCTGCTCCTGTTTTCTTGGAGAACCTTCAAAACAGGGAGCTTGCAAAGAATCCATTTAGGGAGCACTGAAGAGATGCAGGTCTCAGTGTGCTGGCAGCGTGTAAGTCTGTGCAGGCTTAGCAGTGCCTCAGGCTGGCTGCACATGAATGGTACTCAACGTCACTGTTCACAGGTTTTATAATTCTGCAGTGTTTATCTCCAAAAACAACACTTCAGAGATGATTGGCTGCTTTGTATCAATGGTGCAAGGCTAAAGGAACTGCCAGTAAACAAACATCCTCTTCAGGATCAAAGAACTAGGATACGCATTACTAGGTCAGATAAATGAGAAAGACATTGTCAACATAACATATTTCTTTTTCCTATCCTGTTCTCTTCCCATTAATTTGTCCAACCACAATAGTTCTCCTGTATCCCTATCTCCTATATTACAGCTTTGATGATGTCCACTACCCTTCTTCTTGCAATAATCAGCTGAATTTTTCATTTGGTTGAAAACACATGCCATTTGCCTCTCCAGTGGACTGAGATACATTGCTTATCTCACAGACAAGCAGAATGCACTTATCTTCTGGCTAGAAGGTGCTTACACCTATTGCAAGGAGAGCTCTTCTGGCCAGGCTTTGGAGGAGACTCAGGACAAGCCCTGTGGCCACTCCACTGATGAACTCTACATCATGTCAGTGGGCCAAGAAGCACTCTGCTCTTCACTGCAGGAGAGCAAAAATGGGCACAGGCAGTTGAGTTTCATCTAGGGAAAAAAATTCAGCAGTCTCCATTTCTGTGATAGGCACGAGGAAAAGCCCTTTGTGAGAACTTAAGCTTAAAACGTGCCTGATTTCCTTACCTGTATTAGTTCTGCGTGAAAGAGTTAGGATTTCAAAACACAAATTGAGGTGAGTTAGGAAAGGAACTACCCTTCTTTATATTTACTTATCTTACTAACACTCTTGCCCAGTATCATGAAAACATGTAGTTATGAAGCTCTGTCTGAACAGCACCTCATTGAAGCCGGAGATATTTTGCTGTCCTTGTTATTCCTCTGCTGCTGAATTCACCTTCCCTTATTTTCCTGTGTGCTGAATATCACCAGGATGCCCACTGGATAGTTTGACAAGCAAGTCACTCTGCAGTGGACTCTAGGAAAGCTAGGAAAAATCCACAATCTCACATTTGATTTGATAGACCTAAACAACATGAACTTGTGACATATGAAAAATGACAAATAGGTCATGTAGTTAACTGTGAAATAAACTCCACTGAGTATAGTTTCAACATAACATCTGCCACGTATAAAAAAGGTTATGTGCTGAGTTTATTTAGTTTTTTTTTAGAGGAAAACACACTTATTCAAACTTATAAATTGTATGAATTTATTTCACACGTGATTTTAATTTTGGGTTTACAGATTGCATCAATTTATCTCATTTTCTTCACATCAAACAAGGGAAATGAAATATGTATTATGCTAACATGGAACATGTTTCCCTCAAAGCACTTTTTCCTGTCCACAGAATTCAGGATGTCAGCACCATTACTGTTTGCTGTTCCCACAGCTACTATTTTTCTACTGAAATCCAAATTAGTTTTTGTTTTTGCTGTTGACTCAATTACTCTAAATAAGTTTATTTGGAACTTACTTCCAAGAAATGTTCTTAAAAACACAGGCAGAGTAATTTGCATTGCCCTGAAGGAGCTAATACAAAGCATTTTTTAATAGATCATAATTTGGAGGCATTTTCCCAATTTTGTTTTTTTTGTCAGTAAATTTTATGTACCTTTATAGTGTCAGCAGAATCAAATATCCCTAACTTTACTCCAGTGACACAAATTAAACAAAAGGTAAATTTTACTGTAATTGCCATGTCTGGATTAAAAACTTTAATATAAACAGAATTTTATCTTAGCAAAATACTAGCAGTGCACACACGTATATATTTACACATACACACGTGTATGTATGTAGATATACATTTGTATATATGAACGCACACACTACATGGAAATAGACCAATCCCTCTATTTATACTTAATTGCTGCCCCAAGATCAACCAGTAGCACAACCTTGCTAAGAAACTGTTTGTGACCTAAACTGTACAGGCTGAGGAAGAAAAAGCAGGATCTGAAAGAGGAGCAAGGGGTAAAGGAAGAGACTCTCTTGGGATATTAAAATCTCTTTTTATGGTAAGTATAAAAAGATAATAAATATTATCTCTTTACTGCACATAAAAATTTTGCATTCACTTTTTCAAAACAAATTCTGAAGCTACATGATTAAACATATTTATCTCAAATCACCAATTCAGAATACAACAGTATTCATAGCTTCAGTATTTCATTAATCAACAATGATCAACAAAGAAAGGCATAAAAGATTCAATACATGAATCTTCGTAAAGTGATGTGTCCACTGGATGATAAAAAACGAGATTTCATTTTTTCATTAATTCCTATGTATAGGATTTGTCTTTTTTGTCTCCAAATCCATATATTTTGGCAGTGTATCTTCACATAAGACAGGTTAACACAAGGTCAACCCTCAGACTTAACCTTTTTATTTTTCTATACACACACAGAAAAGAGTTTTCACATTAATTGATTGCTTTTATTAGAGACCATGGGCACAAAATAATCTCCCTTCTCTCCACCAAGAGTACTGCATGCACATCTGGCATACCATTCCATGCTGAGGGGAAAGCAGTGATGCTTTCCTCACAGCAACATCCCTGAGAGGACCAGGGGTGCCACACATCTGTCACAGACATGTCACTACACAGGTATGATGGCCGTCACCTCTCGGGGCTGTCATTAAGGTTTGCACATGTTTACTGATTTCTGTTGCCATCATGTGCCCATTAAGTGCTAAAATGCCATCACTGCAGGCTCTGTGCTCCGGCACTTTCTTTTCATCTCTCAGATGTAACCCCTGGTCTCATGAGTGCCTTCTCTCTCTGGGTAAAAGTGCTCAGGATGTGTCTCATCCTCTCGTCTGACAGAGCCCAAAGACACAAATCCTTCTTTCAGAGATACATCAATAATTCTTACACAGTAAACCTACGTTAGTGTCACAGACTGTGTTTCACAAAGTGGTGCTGAGCTCACAGCTTGGGGTACATAGGAAAGCAGCAGCTCATTTTATCAAGTAGATGCCAGCTGAAACACGTAACATAACCAAAGAAACGCAAAATAAAGGGGTTGGGAACTGATCTCACCATTTCCATGTTTTATTACTGCTTCAATGCAATTCAGTAAGTAACAATCCATCAGAAAAACACAATAAATACGGTTAATTGACATCTATTTCACTCTTCTAATATAGTGTGCTTCTCTATCTTAAGGAAGCTCCTAGATGATTAACGATTTTCTTTTTCCTCTCTCAGACTAACAGATCTAGGGCATTTTACTTTCTGAAGCTCTAAATGATATTACATGCTGTACCATAACTGATGCTATCCATAACACCCAGCACAGACGAGATACATCTTTCTCAAAATGTCACATAAATTTTGGAAGGCATCCTAAAATTATTTCCGTATAGGAAGTATATTGCAGATATTGTCCTAAGTGTTTTTATTACTCTAAAGAAGGACTAAACTGTCATTTAAGAATTTCCTTTAATAATTCAGACAATATTTTGTGAGGGTGTTTTGTCTGCTTCACCTGGAATTACCTCATCAGTTTTACCCAAGGTGTTTGATAAAACAAGAGATAAAGTCACACATCAGTAGACAAACATAAGACACTCAATTCACTTAAGACACTCACAGTGAACTTCAGGCAGTTGAAGAGGGGGAGAAAACCCACACAGAACATCCACACACTAAGCAAAAAGTATACTGTGATTAGATTATAAACAAGGAAAATTTTCCTCACTGACTATGTAAACCAGAGAGGAGTATCTAGTACAAATTCCACCGTGTCCTCTTCTGAATGTGAGCCTCACATTTTAATAATTTTAATAGATGATGGTTTCAGGGCTGGAAGCTCCTGAATTGATCTATATGACACTAATTTAAAACACATCTATCTTAGAAAATATGTAGAAGAAATATTGATTGCATCAACCTAACAATTACAAAGAGATTAAAAAAGAAGACAGAAGGAATTAAAGAACCCAAATTTCAAAAACTTTTACATCCTTGGAGAGAGGAATTCAAGCACTGCA
This sequence comes from Daphoenositta chrysoptera, assembly GCA_013397915.1. Lineage (NCBI taxonomy): Eukaryota > Metazoa > Chordata > Aves > Passeriformes > Daphoenositta > Daphoenositta chrysoptera. The sequence goes on from VZRO01002893.1 coordinate 103,147, forward strand.
GTTAGGATTACACCGAGAGGGTTGTGAGCTGTGTGGGATTTTACTTCTTCCCCATCTCTCTGTCGTGGTAGGTGATCAGAATACCCTTAATAAGAGTGATATAATTAGTAATCTGTGCTGTTTAGTCATTCTTCCTCTGATCTGCTGTCACAAAGCTTACACAAAAAAAAAACCCAAAAAAACCCACATTTTTCACCCGTATTTAAAATCCTATTATATTTCTGTGTAGTTCTAATGTTGACTGTATATATTATGCATATTTTTTTTCTTCTCAACTCTGCCTAGACACTGAGTTTCCATTTGAAACTTTGCAAATAATTAAAAGAAGCAAAAATAACAGTTAAACCTACTGAAATGTAAGGTACTTCCAATCACATTGAACTTAGGAAAACAACAAGGCAATTGCCAATAACTGAAAACCCTTTTCAGAACTCATTTGGCCACAGAGTGCTAATTTTTTTAAATAATTGACTGAAAGTACTCAAAATTTTTGCTGTTCTAATTTTGATGTTATTGACTTCTCTACTGAAGGCAATGGACAACTGAACTGAGTTTACTTTGACTTCCATAGGAACCAAAATGGGCTATTAGGAAACCCCAAAACATAAAACACTTCATAAATAAAAGAAAAAGCTGTATTATTTTTTCTGTGTCAGTAATTCCATACTTATAAGATCATTAAAATATATGTATTATTAGCAATTTTACATAAAGAAACCATTGAAAACTAACTTCCTTTTCATTTTAATATATCACAAGTAAAAGAAGAAAATTATTAGTGAATATGTTATGAAACAATTTTTATCTGTCTTTGCATTTTTCTGCTAAAGCCGAAAAGCATTTTGCAAATACTAAGTATCCCTCTAAGGTGACTCTTTTTATTATTGACATATTCAGAAGAAATGAAACAAGAAAAGTACCAGTGACTGCTGAAAGTCAGAATGAATGGTAAAAAAGAGTATTTCAAATTCTAAAGTCCTGATTACCCACCCACAGTCTTCATCACACAATGACACTCCTCTTTCTCTATGAAGACAAGATGATTTACCACTGCCTTCTCAATAATTGGAATATTCATAAGCAATTATAGCTGTGTTCAAAGAACGTTCTTGGACTTAAGCTCTTGAATAAAACCATTATCAAGGATTAAAAAAAAAAGAATTCACATTTTCAGAGAAAATAGCACATGTTCACCTTACCAGGGTGTTTCAACTCTATTCATGAAATTCACAAAGTTGTACAGCAAATTTACTACATCTTCTGTACTTCTAGGGAACTGAAGTCTGAACACCTATGACAACTCGGATTCCAAATAAGAATTAAAGTCATTGTGATCCTGTTGATGCAGAGCCACAAACCGAATTAACTACCAAATTATCTTTCCAGTTTTACATATAGGTCCTGCAATAGGCATCCAGGAATAAAACAAAAAAAATTCTTCAAATTTACCAGAGGAAATGTAAACAATTCACAATACCAGAGCGAGTTGAAAGAGTCATACCTTAGAAAGCAGGCAACCTTTCAACTTCAAAAGTTATCCCTTTAAAAAAGCTCTATTTTGGCAGTGACTCCTCTGGAATGGAAAAGCAAGATATCGCTTATTTTACTTCAGTCTAAATGCACAGAACCTCCAAAGGGGCTCCTCCACGTTTCAAAGCATGCCCCTAGAAATCTAGAAGTGAAAATTAAAATAAAAACAAATACAGCAAACAAGCTGTGGCTGCCATAGCATCTCTTCCCAGTGCAAACCAGACTGCTCTGTGGTGGCGCAGAGGATCCGAGCACCATCCTGCACCACTGCAGGGCTTGGATTTCCCTTGGCTGCAGGGAGTGCTTTCCCTCATGGAAAGAAGGGAGCAGCAGGACAGCTGTGTGCCAATTCCACCCTGCAGTCCTGCAGCTGCTAAGGGAACACCCAGCTCCAGCGTGCCTTGGCAGTCTGGGTGAAAGCGGGGGACACAGGCTGGTCCTTCTGATAGAACAGGGCTAAAATGTTTCTAAAATTGTGGTAGCTAAAGTAGGCCTTGGGAACGGGAATGGGCGTTTTCTTTGCTAAAAGCATGTGAACCTATACCTGTGTACCCACCTGTGTAATAGATGATGAAGTTAAATGCAATGATTATTTAGTAAATATAATTAAAAATAATTATTTGATCAAGAATCACAAGAAAGGAACAACAATCATGAGAAATGTTGTGGGGAGGGGGCTTAAGCTCATGCTTGGGTGAAAACAATGCTCACAATAGAACAATATCTAATTAATGATTAACATATGGTTATACAACAGTTATGTAAGGAAAGGGTATAAAATGCATCCATCTCGAATCCATGTCGGAGTCAGATTTGGGTCTGTCTATAGCCCTGATTCCCAGAGCTCTTCAATAAAAGCACCTGCATAGAATCACCCAGTGGTTCTGTGTTTCTACACCAACACTTCTGCCCACACGGCTCTTCCAAGCATCCAGCTGCTTCCCGGAGAAGGGGAGAGGAGCCGCCAAGGAACCGCACCCGGAGACTGCAGCCTTCACCGGATCAACGTGCTTTAAAATTCCACCCACACACACAAACCTGGCTCCAAAGCAAACCTGGGAGATTTTGTGCCAGTGATGCTTGGGTGGAAAGGATTTAGTTTAGAGCCCAGCCGTGCACGCTTGGCCTGGAAGCAGCCACAGGACATCTCCCTCCCTGCCGGACGGCTGGGCAGAGCAGTGCCCTCACAGCATTCTCTAAACAGGCTGGTGACACCCAGTGAAGTGTGGACATCCAGGTCTCCCAGTGAAGGAGCCAGGAGGGATGTGAGCAGCACTGCTTCTGATAAGCCCAAAAGCAGCCACTCGTCAGGATGCAGAATTCGGAAAAGGCTGATGCTGAGACCCAGGAGCAGAGCAAGTCCACTGAAAAGTGGAACAAAGGGTGACACTCCAGCTTCAAAGAATAAGTGGCAAAACCCATCACCGAGATCTCTAATGTCTCCTTACTTTATGAAAACAAGAGACCTGTTGCTTGCAAGCAAGTTAAATTGAGCTAAACTTTTGTACTACCAAAAAAGTGAACTTTTTGTGTCCATGGGTAGGTACATACTGACAAACTCTACTATGAAATAAATACCACTAACTTTGCAGAAGACAACAGGAAATTACAAGACAGCTATACATAACACACAGATTCTTAAATTTGCATGGATTCTTCCAAAGAAGTTGATGGTGCCTTTTCTCTAATGAGTAAAAATGATGCGTTCTATAAAACTAACCTTAATGACTTCTAAGTGGTAGAATCTGATAAAAAAGAATTAGTAGTAGGATGTCTCTCCAGGTGTGTTTATTCTCTGGCAGTTTTAAGAAAAATCAGATTTCCTACATGTATTCATTTCAAATGTTTGCAGTTATCTGACTTGTGGAAAATATTTCAGATGGGAAATAGAACTTACTGGTACATGCTTAATGAAGCAATAGAAATCCTGCTTTCAGTGTCCAAATGTAATAATGGGCTTATTTCTCACTAGTATTTGCTCTAAATAATGAAGTAGATAATGATATCCACTGAAAGCCATGAAATCTGAACTTCAACTTAAGTTCAATATACTTTCCATGTGAATATGCTGTATTTCACCTCGAATCACATTTTAAAAATCCTCAGGTAAATAAAGAGTTTAGCTGTTTTGAAAAAAAAAATCATTGTGATTTATTTCTGGCAAAGAATATAATGCTTTTTTTGATCTATGTGACTTGTGCTTCTCTCTGCAAGCACTGAGTATTGATCATTCTACACATTCTGGAGCATGGTGCATTGAGCAAAGCATCTGCTGTACAAGAACCCCTAAGCTGGCAGCTGTGTTTTGCAGACAGACCTTGGGAGTCAGATGTTCACCGAGTTCTTGCTGCTGAATGGGAGCATGGTTCATAATACTGCAGGATAAGCTCTGTGGACCCATCTTTTGCAATAAACCAAGATTGGCTCTGGCTGTAAGTTGTAAGAAAAGTCACAAATACAGACTTTTCCCCAAATTTCATCATGATGTTGAAGTCATCGGAAGGGGAAAGTACTTGATGCATTATGAGAAATTATATTTTACTAAACTTCATTGCATTTCAGTTTCAAGTATTTATGATCCTCAGTTTTTCCTTTAAAGCTGGCTGAGAATGAATAAACATAACCACCATAAATTGGAAGGGTATAGAGACAAATTCTTTCCATTTGAACAGAAATTTGTGAAGCCCACCTTTCAACTTTTGGCTTGTAAAGCTACTGTCTTAGAAAACAAATAACCAAATGCAATCAAATAGAGAATTACTCCAGATTTGGCTGGAATTCATTGCTATATAAAAATCAATGGAGCAATAAATGTAATACAAAGGAAAATGCCAAACTCTTCAGCCCAAGAGAAGATCTGAACTAAACCAAAACTTTCTATGGGGCTACTAAATAATCCAGCTGATAATTTTCATCACATTTCAAGGTTTCATTTCCACAGTGTAAATTGCTAAAATCACCTCTGAAATCAATGGAAACAGTCTGAAGTCTTTGGCAGGACTCACAACATGTACATTGTTAACCTCCAATCTCTCTATCATCAGGAGAGTCTATTTGCTGAAGAACTGGTCCAATATGTTAAGTTACAGTTTGCTAAAATATATGCACAGAAGGGTATGTAAGAGGATATCCAAGGTACAGCAGAGATACAAAAGACAATATATAATAATTATAACTGCATAAGGTGATGACTTCTTTTACAGCATTGTTCTTCTTTTCTATCTGTTCAAAGTATTTGTTCTTCATTGCCTCGTATTTAAGGAATATGCAGTGACTCTTAGCCCTAGGGAGTTCAGTTTTGGGGAAATGACACACACATGCAACCCTGAGAAAAGACAATGAAGAATGAATCTCAACAGACAGAAAATTCAAATGCAGTTTAATTGAAAAAGTTGAAAACCAGAGGAAAACATTTTTTTCCAATTATTTTGCCTCCTGCTATAAACAAAGATGAATGTTTCTCAAGTTTTAGCCATTAATAATGTTGCTGTAAAGCTCAAGTATGCAAAACAAAATTAAATAAACAGGACTGATTCATCATTACACTCCAGTTGTTTTGCAGTGCTCTGGTGAAGCAGTAAATGCAGAAAAAGCATGTTGTTAGACCAACTTTATAGCTGTTCTGCATCACCAAAGTGGCACAGAGCAACTTATCACAGACATCTAACACAAAACAATTTGAAAAACCTCTTCCTTGTTCTCCCCATCTCTGTCCTCTCTCGCTTTCCCTAGAAGTTGCACAAGACTAAGATAACTACTTGCCCTCCTGCTCCTTTGATCTATTCTGTACCTAAAGCCATATACAATTACTTTCGAGTTGCTACTCACCCCTGAAGCTGCTCCTCGACACAAAGCTGGTGAGTACTGAGGACGATTGCTAGCCCTGACTCCTGTCCTACAACTGAGCCTGGCTGCAGCCCAGCACAGAGCCAGGGCAGGACTGGGATCACTGGATATGAGCTGTACAAACAGATGAACAATTCTAACGATGTGTTACTAAGAGCTGTAACTAAAACAGCCAGGAAAAAAAACCCCAAAACATAAAACCAAAAGGCAAAACCTCTGGAAAAACAAATGTGCCTGTGAGGCATACCTGCAATTTGTAAGACGCCTCTCAGCAAACCACTTACACTGCTGTAGCTTAAGTTGAGCTTTCTGAAGTACTTTAGCACACTTCACTTTGGGATGAAAACTCTTATGAACAGTGACAATTCCTAGGTGGTGAGAAAGGGGCATCCACTTCTGCACTAAGCACCCAGGAGATGAGGAGAGCAGAACATGCAGCAAAGGTGGCAGGGACATAGCAAAGGTGCTAAATGCACTTTGCTTCATGTGAGAGAAACTGATCCACAGCTCCTCAGCTGCAGGGATGCAGCTTCCCATGATGTCCTTGTCTGGCTGACTGCCAGCCCGTTTCTGAGGTGGGAAGCAAAAGTGAACCTCCTCACCCATTTGTTTTCTTTAGAACAGTGAAAGAACTTACCATCTGTTGTGACCTCCCAGCTGCAACTCTGCACTTTGACCAGCTCACACCTTTTACACTCACAGCCTCACTGTGGCTCTCTACTTTGGCACTGCTATCCATGGCCATTTCCACAGTGGAAGCACAAGGCCACATTTACTTATGCTAGGATGAATTTTTTTTCAAGCTCAGAACCCATTTAATCCATGTTACCAGCTTAATTAAAAATCATATTTTCCTGATATGCAGAGAAAAGAAAAAAGTACTTTTTATATCCTTTAGCCCCCTTTTTTCCATAAAAAACACCAGGAAAGTTCCATTCTTATGAAAATCCAGGGGAGATTAAAAGCTATGGAAAAATATTTAGTTAAATAAAGTCCACCCACAACTGCAGCAGGAACAATATATAGCAAGATTTAGATGCAAATACGATGGTCTAGAACCCTGCATAAAGAGTTCAAATTCACTGGCATACAGACAAGGAAGACATCCACAATGCTCCCTCTGTGAATGATTTTCAAAACCACATTAGACATATTTACCAACTAACACTTAACTCAGGAGATGACAACCCCTGACGTTTACTATCTAACATTAGACTACAACTCTCCAGTGTTTTACACCTACAGGATAAACTACAGGCTGGAGAATGAAGAACAAAGACAGGTACAGGAAGGTACATAAGGAGGCTGATACTGATAAATTTTGAACAGTCCAGTTCTCACTTACATCACCAAAGCTTCATTATGCTTTGCTGCTGGGGTCTTGTCTGATTCTCCTGGGGATTTGTCTGAGGGCTCCCAGTCCCAGCTTTTACCCACACAACAAGATTTTCATTAGATCCAATTATAGTTTAATATTGATATACCATAGGTATACCCTAAGACACTGATTCTCTGTTCAGTCACTGGCAGCATTTTCAGCTCAAATGGTAGATAAATCTACCACATTTAGAAATCTGAAAAGCATTTCTATGGTTTTCGAGAAAATTATGCACCCACATTGAATCATTCCCTCCCGCCGCCTTTTCATTGGCTGTGATCACACTCCTTTGAAATGAGAAAAAAATCACAACTGTGCATACATGATTAACTTTAATTAGCAAGCACCTACAAATCAATTATTAGATTGTCACCTAATTAGCTGGAATAGTAAGCTGTAAGCAGCTGAAAGAAATTTCAGAGAGGGATGAGAAAACAAACAGTGCCAAACACTCATGAATTCGGAGCCAAGTTCAGCACCACTGAAGAGGAACTGAGATGGGGTCTAGAAAGCTCTGACTTGTCTTCCAGTTCAAGTAATGAGGACATTAAATAATATCTGTAAAACTACATGTCCTCAGGCCTCACTCTGAGCACAATAATCAAAAAACAGAGCTGTACCTGGATGTTGGGTTACTGCACTGTGCTGCTGCACAGCACACAAGCTGAGGAGTTCCGGTACTTTTATTTTTTTATGTATGTTAAAAATGTCATCCGAAAGATTCTTTTAGCCATATTCTACCACGCTACAGAGACACAAACATGTTTTGCCATCCTGACCTCTATTTTTTCCCTGTTATATATCCCTCCTAAATCTTGGCTCAGATATAGAAATATCAAGAGGATTTGGTGGGCAGGGCAGCCAGGCTATTGACACAATTGCAGTTTCTTTTGTTGAAATGGATGGGATCCTTACAAGAATTCCTACGACCACAATTTTGGCTGTAATATCGTAATTCGTAGGCAATATGATAAAGAAGCTCTGAGCCCCTTCATTGTGACCACAGTTTTTTAATATTAGAGAATGCACATCACAAATCATTCCAGTCTGGGATAAAAAATTCGATTAGAATTTGCATTTCCTGACGAGGTTATTGCATGAGCATATGCATCACATGCTGCCCAGGGTGGAGTGTAGGTGCTGATTTTGGAACAGGGTAGTTGGATGCAAATACCACTCAGGTGATTTGGTCATGACAGCAAGTATCCTGCTCAATTTCTGGAGGAAAAATATCCCAGAAGACCAGCCCTTGGTGGATCAGGCAGAAAAGGAATTGAACTTACATTGTGTCTTTGAAATAGTTTACTCCAATAAACAACTAATGAAGGGGAAAAAAAAACCCAACCGAACCACTGAACCACCAAATACATTTCCTTTCCTTTTGCCTTCCTCAAATGAATTACCTTACAGAAGGATCTTTATTAATCTTTTTTCCCAATACTGCTATTTAAAACATTAAGTCTTTCTTTATAACAAATGGAAAAGCACCACTCATGTAAGTGGGAGTTCCAAAAAATTCCAGTGTGCGGTTGCTCTTTAGATGAAAAATCATTTATTCTTTTAATATGCACTGCATAGAACAATTCCCTTAAGTATTAGTGCTTCTCACTTGATACGAATTTGGCTTTCTCCCTCTCTCTTCAGTTTTTCTCATCTAACAAAATTGTATCAGCACAAATGGCATTATGCAATGTACCTTATAATGCTCCTAATGTAAAAGCCTGTCTTAGTCTGCTTTCACCAGGGATTTCTGTCTATGCTTTAACAAAGGTAAAGGAAAGAAAAATTTGGAGTACTTGAGAATCTTTATAAAGAGCTTAATATGGCATATCTTCATAAGAGGAAAAAGTGAAAATACATTTAAAAAAATTGAGTAGCTAACAATGCTTTGCCTAAAGTGCAGGTTTTAAAGCAGACCCAAAGCCTGTCAGCCATTGTTATGAAGACCACCAGCCATGGCAATGGCTGGGGTAGTGAGCTGGCAATTTCAGCACCACTTAGACTTTCTCCTTGCTGAATTGTACAGCAAACTTTGCTTTCAGGTAGAAGAAAACCTTTTCTCCTACATCTTACTCTTTCAGAAGGCTATTCAGAAAAGGAGTTAAATGCTATAATCACCTCAGACTGAGATACAAGGATTACTCTGAAAACTACCAGCGTATTCACAATATGAACAGCATTTTCCATGCTACAGAGAAGATAAAAAACTAGGATGTGTAAAAGAAAGTGTTCTCAGTCTTGTAGTAGAAACTAGTGCCCTTTTCCTGAGAGTGGCTATCACCAGAACAGTAATCACTTATGCAAACTGTAGGCTAAGTTTTGAAATCCATTCTTGACATACAAATCTAGCAAGGCAGATAAGAAGATCTTTAATGCAAAAGCCAGTTCATAGACTGACTACCTTGGTCTTTAATTGTAAGGGATTGCTGTGTGAACTTCCTGGATGATTCAATACCTATTTAAGAGCATACATTTATGCTGGAGCAGTTTTCTACAAGTTGGTTTTGTTTATGAAATGATGCTTCTTACAGAGGACATTATTTTTTTTTTCACATTATGAGAATGATTCATAACCACATTTTTGCCTTGATCAGAATGTATTATTTTTCTTGATGTATCTCAGACTGATGGGTCAGCCAGCCAGAAAGTGTGTCATGCTAGAAAAAAAAAAAATACACTCCTGTTGTATTGAAAAAACAAACTGTTTATTAAAAGAACGTATGACCAAGAAAAAAATAAAGCAGGTGGAAAAAAGGTTTTTTGCTAAAACAACCAGCTGAAATCCCTTTCAGGCTTATCAGCTTGAATTGAGGATTATCTACTCCTCGTGCAACACTAAATATGATAAAGGAAAACATACTGCCTGTTTCAGCATTTGCAGTAAGAGAAAATGCTTCTCTTTGAGCTGAAATAAAGGCACCAAGAACACACTGAGCACTGCTGCTGCTAAGTACTTTGTACAGACAAAACCCCTCGATACAAGGAATAAAGAGTTTTGCCACGTTAAATTATTACATTCCCAGTACTGTAACAGATTTCAAGAAGAACCTGTCACAAATTTCCTTCTGGATTTAAGAACACTGCAATGACAATAGCATGTTATTTACACAAAACTAATGTGATGCCATGACAGGCCCACACAGCTGCTCCTTCAAAGCCTTCAAAAGCTGAAAATGAAAACAGAGCTTATCCCCTAATTCCACAAAACAGTTATTACATTTTTAATACACAGCAAGCATTTCCCTCTCTTACCTTTGACAGGCATGTGCTGAAAGGATGCTCCAAGATATTTTTCATCATGCTGGCGATAGAGGAATCCCTGACTTACACAGGTCAGCTGCTATGGCACAATACTAAAAATGTCAGATGAAGTAGTCAGAATTACCCAGTGGCTTGATAAAAATCAGCTTATTTCAGATCTGATCTAGAGACTGCGTACTGATAGGTATGTGTTAGAGAAATGGAAAATATGACAGGACCCAAAAGGACAACTGAGGAACAAACTGTGAACTTAGATTGCTATGCCTATTAACTTGACTAGCATAGGAAATGCAATGTTACTGTTCCTGAGCCTTGTAAACGAGTACTGTGAAATTTATCATACCCACAGTTCTCCTTTGAGCAATTCTGCATCATATTTATGCAAATACAATTACAATTATTTTGAAAGGGTTGGCATGACTTCCAAAACTGTCTCTCAGTAGATGAATCTCCCAAATGAGCTTTAGGTTCTCAATATGAAAAGAAAATTCTATTTGCTCTTTGTTATTTTACAGCCTTCTAAATTTACTAAAATAATGAAAACACCATCCATGAAAAAAGAATTCCAAGAAAAGCCTTCATAATGTAGCTTGTGGATCAGTGAAAAACACAGCATCCCTAATGAATAAACAGTGAGATTTTTCAGGAGAGTGAATAATCCAGAAAAATCTCAAGAAGGTTTTGCATGTATAGAAGTACTTATATTACCAAGCAAAGCAGTCAGCCCTATTTTCTGCACCTTCCTGCAAAGCCATGAGGCTTCTGCCCATGGATGGAGCCATGTCTGCTTTGACCTTTTGGACAGTTTCCCTTTTAGAGCTGCAGCATTTTGCTTCTGCTATTTCATTTGGAAAAGGTCTGCATTTTAACCGCTCTAGTAAAAAAAAGATAGCTAATATTACTTTCATATCCTGTTGCTGCAATCAGCAAGTGTGGAACAATTGTTACTTTTGTATTATATTATATATCTGTAAGTCAGCAAAAAGTAACCACAGGACAAAAAAAGACTTTTTTTAAAAAGAAGTTATGATGAGCAGTATTTCACAAAATAAATTTAAGCTTTTGGCTATACAACCATAGGATTTTAGTGTCAACATTTATAGAAATATTACACAAACAAAAATAAAGATTTTGCCATCATCTCATAAGAAATAAAGTTTCGCAAAAAACATACACTGTAATACAGCTAAATCACTTGTCACGCTTGCATAAATTGAGAGGAAGTGAATTCTTATAATAAGTGTTAAGGTGCAGCAGTAAAATAAAGATTATCCTGGAACTGGTGTACAGGCACAAGTGATTCTATGTCTGCTCTTTATTACCACTTGTAGCACTGCTAACATCAGTGATTAGGGATAAATAGATACATTTATTTAAGAAGTAATCCCTCTGCTAAGTATAAAGAGCAAATTCAGAACACAGCAAGTACCACAATAGTGTTTCATTAAGTAGGCTCTTTCTGGAACAGCTGGAAGGTCATGAAAGATTGAACTTCTTTCTCTCAACCTGAATACAACTAAAAATCCAAACAGCATAAACAACTATCTCCATTCTCAGTCACATGCAAACGTGGGTACTATTGCACACAACTGTGAGTTTGTGTCAAAAAGACAATCTGCATCACTTCCTTGGCAGAGACACAAAATGAAGGAATATCCTCCCATGGTCTCTGCTGAGGAATCTGGCCAATATTCAGTCTTTACTATTTTGTTTTAGTAATCTTATAGCACACAGTAGTTCTGCAGATACTTACTAACCAATACAAAACTGTTGATGAAATCTTGTTTTGGCACTAAGTCTTTTAAATTGAAAATGAAGACAATTAAAATTCTGCCACAGATTCTGCATATACAAGTCAGGCTCCAAATCCAATCCAGGGGACTTAAGAATTACATGCATTCCCAGAAATCTATAAACACTCTGAACCTAGTGACACAGCCAGGTGCAATGTAGGTACCACCACTTTTGCTCTGTATTCAGATGTAAACTGATCTTTGTCTCTGGGTTCCGTGCAATGGTAAAATAATGGTTCTTGCGAAAGCCCAGATCAGTGCTCTCCACCCAGAGCTTTGATTATTCAAGCCCAGCAGTCAGGATTTATCAGGAACAAAGGATGTTTCATTCTTTCTGGAGTGTGAAAAGAAATGGTGGCACTCCAGTTTATTGGTGTGATGTGTGATGTGTGCTGTGCAAGGGATATCTACCTCTACCTTTAGGAGAAAGACAAGGGACAAAGGATGTCACATTACTTTGAGGCTTGGAAATAGGGAAACAGAAGCGGAACTTCTCTTTGGTGGCAGATTGCTTGGTCTGTCAGCTTTCTGCAGCTTCAGAATATAAATTTCTAGTGTGGCTGCACAGCAGTTAGAATTAATTTAAATCAAGGATACCATGGGCTTGTGCTTCCTCAAGTCACTACCCATGTATTCTGCCTCTGCCACTGAACCAGCACTGACACCTGTGAACCAGAGGAGTGGACTGGAAACGAATCACTGTTTGTAGGATTGCAGGGTCCTTACTTGAATGTGAAATGATTCCCAGCCTACTTTTGGATGCTGGCATTAAACATAACGCAAGCCTTAAAGAGTTTTCAGATTTTCAGTTGTATTTCAGGGAAAAAACAGGGCCACGGGCTCACACAGAAGAACTGAATGCAGAGGGACTGTGAGAGCAGTGCCCTCCTGAAGAAGAAATGGGACATATTCCTAAAGCTGAAAGAGTAGGACAAACCTACCATGTGGAAAGCATTCCAAGTTCCCAACCAGACACCTCAACCATCATTTTTTCATGGAAGATTTTAGGGCAGTTTAAGAAGTAGCCCCTGCCCATTATGCACTTTTTATGGTCTGTAGTTCATAAAATAAGCTATCAGTCATGAAAACACTGTGAGCAACTAAAAGTCACTTAAATTATAGAAATAACAACTTAAACATACATTGAAAATGTAAATTTAGATACAATCTGTAGCCTCCTGTGGTCTCACAGGTGGTGGGTGCAGGAGCAGGGACACGGCACGGGGCTGACCTGGGGCAGGGCTGAGGTCCTGCTGAGACTGCTCCTTCCAGGAGAGCTGGAGATGCCCTCACCACATTCACATGCTATCAAGTAAGAAGGAGCTTTTGATTTTCTACAGACAATACCATTTTTGGTGAAACTTGCTGAGAGCAGTCTCAATCTGACCTGAGAGGTGGGAGGCACACTATTCCACAAGAAGAAAGTATTTCTCATAGTGTGCAGGACAAAACCCTTGCAACTCGGAGCAAACCTAGGTTGCTCAGAAAAAAAGATGCATTTCCAAACAAGCCATGATTGTAAAGAACTGAAAAGGTCAAGTCCCAGCATATAAAGAAGTCTCTCTCAGGTGTGAGCTAAAGCCCTTCTGCCACAGGCAGGTGGACAGAGGCATTCATTTCTGCAATATTCCCTGGGGATTTGACAGGTTAAAGTATTATCAAAGTCTGCAGAAACAAGAGACTTCTTTTGGGAAGCCAAATAAGTGAAATATTGACCATTCCCTAAACAAAACTTCCATCCTATTTACTGAGATTTCAATTGAGGTTTAGATATAATTTATTGAAAGAATTCAAACTCATTTATTGTGATGCCTTAGTCAGGATTTTACTCTACATCTTTCAGCCCTGTCACTCTTTTCTCTCATTTGTTATGCTGCTGTCACTCCCACTCCTCTTCCTTTTCTGGATCAACAATGTTATAGAGGGATAATCAGGTCATTTGAAAAGACCTTAATTTTTACTGAGAGCTGACAAAACGCCTTCAAATGTTTTAAAAAAGTAGAAAACGCTGATATTTGAAAATGAAAAGCTTTTAAAAGGAAAAAAAAGTCCTAAAGGAAAAATAAAACCTTTAAATTATTCTCCTGAAGACCTCAGAGGATAAAATCCTTTAAATCCATTAATATTTTGGCATCAGTTTGCAGTTATTAAATCATGCCTGACTGAAGGTTTTTTTTCATAACACTGAGTATAGAGACACTACACAGAATCCAATAACTTTGCTCAATTATGTGCTACTTAGTTCAAAATGATGCCCTAAAAGGGAAAGGAAAACCCAAACCCACAACTCCCCTCAAAAAACACACGAAACTGCTCCCTAAAACACCCAGCCCTCCAAGGCATGTAAAGAGGGAGTAGCACACAGCCCTTTCTTTGGCCTTCTCTGACACCGTTCCCTGGATTTCAGAGGAGTCACCAGAAGAGATGCAGAATAAAACAGATGATACAAACTGCAGATCTCTGCATTTCCATGGAAATATTCCAGTTCTGCAGGAGGGAGGGGAGCCCCTTGCTGTCTGAAGGCCACGATGCTGTAGATGTGCTTCAGGCAAAGGAGGGCTCTGCTCAAACCCAGCCGTGCTCCATCCCTGTGCTGGGACACGCTTTGGGAGCAGGGAGAACGCGTTCTCTTCAAGCAAAAGATTTTCCTCAAACCTATATTGAAAAGGTGTCTTTTTCCTCCAACTACAGTGTGTGGCAAAGGCTCCTGACTGAGCAGAAAACTCAGGAGTGAAGATGATGTTTCCCTTTATGATGTTTCCCTTTTTTCTGCGTGAAAGATCTGCTACAGATCCCACCTCCCTCCTTTTTCTGGTGGTTCTTTCAGGGACAGTCTCACACAATGTGATGGCCTTTTAGATGTCATTTCCTATATCCTGTAGACGGTGCAAGTTTTACAGTTTAAGCTCTCTTAAGAAAGCATAGCACCCAAAAATGAAGTTTTTCAATGGTCAGTGACCTGCAGTGAAGAGCTGGTTAAAGTCTTGACATATCTAGGGCTTGTGGTCTTGCCAAAAGATTATAACAGAGCTTGAATCAGAGGTCAAAAGCAACTATTTCATATAATTTTAAACTTGAGGCAGAAAATATTTTATATACATATATTGGATATATTGTATTTAGTGGAATAATAAAAAATGCAACATTATTTGATTCCTATGGCCTTTAAAGTTATTCAATGATTATAAAATAGTTGGTCAGACAATACTTTGGTCCTGATAATTACATCTTTTCCATACCTGTGATTGATCAAAATACAGAATTAACTATGAATGATCCATAAATACGTTACCATAAAAACATGTATTTGAAAAAATATATATGGATCCAAATCAGTTCAGCTGTAACTGAAAGAACACCAATAGATACAGTTCTGGGGGGTTTTAAGACTATTTCTAGCATGTGGAACATATTAAATATAATTTGATAAATCCTGAGATTAGGGAATTTTTAAACTTTCTTGTTACAGACAATATATGATTTCATGAGTTAAGTTTGGGCTTTCTCTTTGTCCATATAAAGTGATACATGTTCAGTTTCAGTGAAATAAGCTTTCATTATAAACATAAGTATTGAGAAAGCTACCATAGATTAGTATCTTTATTGTATGTACTCTCTTATTTAATCGTGTCCTGAACTTCCTAGGCAAAGGGAAAGATGAATTTTCCACACTAGGTAAGATGAATTATTACAAAAAAAGAACATTTGGGATTATTGATTATAATGTTAATTCCTCACTCTCTGAATTTTTTTAGGACCTTACCCCCACCCCGCCCCAAAAAAAAAAAAAAGTAACAATATAAAATTAATGACCATAAACAAAAGCAAGAGTAGTAAGAGGTAATAGTAACTCTAAGCACTGCACTGATTAAGAAAACAGATTTTATTACAACTAAGGAAGACCGACTGTAAACAGCTCATGAAGCATCCTGTGAAGTAGTTTCAACATCATCCCAGAGTTGTTTGCTACCTCCTGATGTTTTCTAGTTAAAAATAAAATAATGCAATAACTTAGATGTGTTTATATAATATCAGCACATAGTAAGTCCTAACAAACAAAATCAAACAACCAAAAATAAAAAATGTGCTCCAAAAGCAGTATTTAGGCCAAGCTTACCCCTCATCAAAGTTCAGCAAAACAATGGTTTCGTTTTTGAGTTTTTTAAGTTTAAAAATGTTGTAATGTTATATGAATACATCTGGGTTATTGAATTTTTAACTTGTAATTTGAGAAGGGAGAGCAGGAAAGATCAGTAGAAAGAAGATTATTTTACATATCAGTTTTGTTTTGAGACCACAGTTTTCCCTTATTTGCACCCAGGGAGAAATATACAAGTGTTTTATTCCCATTTAATGAGAGTAAAAGGGGTAATATGTTCCTCTGAAACTGAATTTGTAAAGCAAGAGGTTATTTGATATCAACAGCTGTTGTATCAACAGAGGCAGAAGAGGCAACCAGCATGTATATATAGGCCAAAAAGCAGGAAAATAAATATCTCTGGAAGTGTGTAAGACCACAGAGCAACTTCCTGCTGCAACACAATTCTGAATTGTGTCAGTGGTGAAGTGTTTCTGTCATTGCTTCTTAGTTGATTAGCTGGAAAAATCTAGCCTCTGAAGCTTGAAAACTCCAGAAGAGCCATCTTTTATTCAATCTGGGCTTCCTGCAGAAACAACTCAGACAGATTTTCTGTACAGCGACAACAACATAGCTCCCCTTTTGTAGCTCAAGCTTGAAGACCCTAATTAAAAATGTATTCTGGGTGTGCTCAGAATATAGATGTATTATACAAAAAATAAACATCAGGTTTTAGTGCATTCCCTGGTCTTGGCTTTTCAGTGCCAAAGCCAGCCTACAAGAAGCCTGCAAATATTCCCATGGATTGAGGCACTGCAGAATAATCTGCATAATTGAAAATTAAATGTGGCCTATGTTAGTATGGTTTGGAGAGCACACTGCTTTAAATTCGAAGGAATCCAGTATATTACCATACTAAAGACTCTTAAGGGATGTTTATTCATCTTGCATCTACCTTTAAGCATAGCTATAAAGTCTGATATTAAGGGAGATATGCAGAAGCATTTTATTATCATTTTCAGTTCTAATGTCTAAGCTGTCTGATTCCATTTGGTCAAAAACCCACTGGCGAGATGGTGAGTGCTCGAGCTGCATAAAATCAACGCAAAGACCGTTGCTGATGGTCCATTTCACATTCCCTGTTCAACCAAAACTCCAGAAGCTTTAACAGTTCCACGGGCATGGAGACATGAGTAGGATGAGCTGAAGGTGAACGACGTCTGCAGCAGCGTGGAGCCCAAGGTCAGACAGCACTGCCTGCACAGCCTGTCTGAGAAGTGTGGTGGATATGGATGGAGGCTGCTAACTTGAACTGAGCTCTCTGATTATCCCAGATCCAGCAACTCTAAGCGAGCCGTGAGGTGTTTATACAAGGCACATTATCTCCAGTGATTCCACTGCAGCTAGAGCCATCAGTTTATCACAGTCTGGTAGATAAATACTCCATGGCCTGTTTTGAAGACGGACCAATATACATTTTTCAGGACATTTCACGATGCCACTGTGTTCGTTTCACCTTGCTAACTGAATGCTAAGAAGGAAAAACTGGTATTTAAAATTTTAAATTTATCTTTGAGGTGAAATATACATAAGACAAAATATCTCTAAGCTGCTAGTGTTGCATAGCAGCTTCGTTTTATTTGATCTTAATTTGCAGATTTTTTAAAAATATCTTTTACATTTAATATGTTGGCTTTTAACATCATGAACTTGGCAATATTAGGTTAATGGTAGGACTTGATTATCTTAAAAACCTTTACCGACCTAAACAATTCTATGATACTATATAATTATTTTGTCAATGCTCTGGTTCTCCTTAAGTATGAATGGTGTAGACCAAAAATTTTGGCAAAACAGAACCAGCTAATCTCTAAAAAAAGATGAGACCTAAGGATTTCCTGCAAGGCTGCTGTTTGGTTTTAGCAAAGTGTCTTCTACTCACACCTGTTGCATGTGGTACCTTCATACTATCACTGTAGACACAGATGCACGTTGAAGATTTTTCTGCAATATACAGTGCAGAAAGCAATAAAGGACATATTTGTGAGCTGGAAAATTGGGAAATATTGATGATATGGGCAAAATTTGATTGTTAGAGATTTTTTTAGCCTAGATAAAAGACTGGAATATTTATCTGAGTATAGTTTTTCTTTTTTTTTCACTTCACTAGGCTGACAGTTGTTATCCCTTTGAAAATATTTATCTCTGAGAAAGCACCGTGGTCCAATATTACAAGTATAGAGACTCTTTTTCTTTCTTTTAAAAGAAAAACCTTACCAGCTTCAGTTACTTCATAGTCCTTAATATGATGTCTCTAAAGGTGAGGAACAGCTGTAGCTGATTTTTTTTAGGTGTATGGTCTTGGCAATAAACAGGTTACACTCAATCCTACAATGCTTTCAGTTTATTCATTGAACAATGCTGACTGTAAAAATCAAAAAAATAATAGTTGCTATTAACTGAGAGGGGCAGCCACTTGTTTCCAGTGCTGCCACCAAGGCTCTCACAATTGCTTTCATTCCTCCAAGGAGCTTCACACAAAGAGCACCACAGGGAATTATTGATTACATGAACTCTGCTAGGGAACAAGGCTAAAACCAACACTAAATACCAGAGATCCAAAGAAGCTCTTGGAAATGCAAGCTGGCTTTAGGCACTTTGTCGTTCTGCAGTACCCGTAGATGCTGCCCCTTACTCTTCTCCTTCCAGACTTTACAGTTCTGCAGGACTTTATGATCCTCTTGAGATGTGTTTGCATGTAGCAAAAGGGAAGAATTACTTTTCCCTCAATGAAAGATATGTCAAAAAAGTATTCAGAGACGGAACTGCAGCAAAATGATAACAGCAGGCAGATTTGCCAGTTTCTTTACAGGTAGAAATTCAAAATTTACTCTTATGAGATATTATAGATTATTATAATTTTATTTATTTTATGGATTTTAAGGAAGAAAAAATAAACCCCACAAAATTTATAAGCATTTCTTTCTCTAAATAATTGCTAATAATGCAACAGCAAATAGAACTTCACTACAGAGAACTGAAGTCAACTGCATGACAGAACTATTCATCAGGAACACAAAATATGCTGTGCTGGTTCAAACAAGTAGGCATCAAACTGGGCCTTTTTTACTCTGATAAAAAAAAACCCCTACTTATCTGCAAAACCCTATGTATCTAAGCCATTCCAGTTTGCACCAAGGTGTAATTTAGTTTCCTCAATGGCTTTGTAGAGTCTAGATCTTAAGACATCTTTTGAGTTTCACATATAAGATACAATTACTCCAAAAATATCACAATGGATATAACCAAAGTAATTACATTTTCATCTGAAATCCCACACGGAAGCCTCAGAAACCAAGCTTTGTCTTGGAATTTGGCATATACAATAAATCTACCCCTGCTACCAACAGATACCTGTGCTGTCCCATATCATTTCCTTCCATTCTTTCCCACTGATGGCTATTGCCATTCTAATTTAAAAATACCATTCACTAACAAATGACAATAAAAGCAGTGGAACACAGGCTTAAGGAAAAATTAAGTAGTGATTGGCATTAAACCAAAGAGATTGTCCAAGAAATCAAAAGGATATGGAAGAGAAGTGAATCTTTTTTTTTTCCCTGATAGCATACATCACTTCCATTTTAAATCAAGGACTTATTTATACTTGCCTATTTGTACTGTCCCAGCTCACCACATGCAGACCTAGTTCCCACTAAAGTTTTCCTCCCTGCATATATTTCAGTATAGACCCTCAAAGGTATTAAAGCAGCAAATTCCTGAAGAAGCTGGTGACAGAAAGGAGAACCCAAGGCCTCCTTGTTCATGTGGGCCAAGAAATGAAAATGCTCATTGCTAAGAGACAAAAAGTGGATGCGATAGCAGGAACCAGGTTTGAGGAGAAAACCAACACTGTGAGGATTTTTTTTTTTTTTTTCTGGAGTAAAATGTGTATCGAACCTAGAATTTATGATGGAGTTTTCTTCATCTCTGCAAAATCAGAAGGAGATTACATTGTCCAGAGTGTGGGACCACAGATGCTTTCAGCACCTGCTTATACTACATAGGGAGAAACCAAGACAGTTTCCCACCTTCTTCTGTATTCCTCCAAAGTCAGCCTGTTTTTGGATCAATCCTTGGCTCAGCTACTTTGATTCCATGCTGGCATAATGTATTATTTAGGAAAAAAACCAAAACAGTCCTAGTCATGGATCAGAAGGTCTGCAAACATCATTTAACTCTTATCTAAACCAGATTTAAATCATGGAGGAAATTAACCTGGAAAGAAAAGTATGTGTGATAGGCTAATCTAAACACTGGTGCAACTAGTTTAAACTGTGGTTAAATAGAGATATGCTCTTTTGGAAACTGTCTTCTTTTTCCTGGAATAGTTCTGCATACATAGAAAGATACAGAATCTGACTTTTCAAATAGCTCTATACATACTAAAAAGAAAAAGGTCTGGAAGAAAAAGAGTCAGAGGCACATATCTTTACAGTCACGTGGATTAAAACATTAGGAAAACACTGTTTAGAGTATTAAAGGTATCTCAACCTAATGACAAAAAAAAAAGCAAACCTGTCTTTCAGGTTTTGCTAAAATCTGCTATTTTTACTTTTTTTTTGACCCCATCTCACATAGAGAATGCAAGTTAAGTTACTGTGTATAAGGTTCAAAAAAATAGAGCTTGGTCCTAATTTGGGAATAAGAGAGCAATGGTTTTATTAACTCTATTTCTCTGTGGCTGACAGAGAATAGCACTGACTAAAGATGGAAAGATGGAAAATAAGGCTGAAAACATGGGTCACGCCAGATTATCAAGATTCCTCACAGCAGTACACAGATACAGGGTCTCATTTGAGAGGGTTTTGCTTTGTAGTGAGCACCTGATAATTAATTTAGCTTGTCTACATGAGTGTGATAAGAGAAAAAAAGTAGGAACAGGAACAGGAACAGAAAAGTTAAGAAATGCTAAAATGCTAAAACTTTGAAATGCAGCCAGTGTTTTTCTCTAGAGTAAAAGGAAGAGCTGTGCTTTAAATGGGCATAACAATACAGTTTTAAAACTTTATCTTCTGCCCTTATCTGAAATTTTTTTGAGCAACTGAAGGGGGTGGTCTCAAAACCTTGCCATTAGGAGGATTTGCCACATCACATAGATGCAATAACCTTGGTCTATGAGGAAAGTCTGAAAATGGCTCACATAGAAAGGCACTTTTTCGATACTGTTTCATTCTCAAGGGATGTGAAGCCAGAATTAGCATTTTTCTTATTTAAAAGGTGACTTTGCTCCAACAGAAACAGCAAGAATAGAACTGATATACATGTAAAATATCCCTTGTTTAATTCTTTGTTTTTACAAATATTATTTATCTTCTTAATCTCAAAAAAGGTTAAAATCTTGGGAAGATGGGCTTCTAATGTCTGACTGACTGGCAACATCATTTATAGAATATCAGAGATTTTTCCCAGACATATAAGAAATCTCGAGTAGGGTGGAGGTTTCTAATCCCTGTCCATGAGTGAAAATCAAGCAATTTTCTCCTTCATTCAAAGTCTGTCCCTCCTGAATGCTTATGAGCAGCAAATTACTTCAGTGAGATTTACCTATTTGCTCACCATTTTCCTGAAGCTCTTCCAAAGCTTCCACTATGACAAATTAACTTATCCCTGTTCAGACTGACTAGGAGGTGACAGAGAGGGTGACAGAAGCTTTGTTTTTGAAGTGATGCCTTGAGGTGGCTGCCTAAAAACAGAGACTAGACAAGAATAAGAGAATAAAAGTATTTATTTGAAGGGCCTTTTAAGGTACACCCTGGGCAGTCAAAAGGATACACCCAAGATGAATGCTGGGTCACGGGTTCTTCACACTTTTATAAGTTTGGTCCATTTGCATATCAGGGTTAATTCTCCAGTTATAGCCTCAGTTAATGATGTAATTACCCCAATTTTGCCCCCTCCTCCCCCCCTCCCCAGACTTTAGTTTACATATTTTAGGGCCTGGTGTCCTTGAAGAGTAAACCTAGAGAGGTTGTTTATGGCTAACCAGCAAGAGAGAACAGTAGTTAACAGACCACATGAAACTTCAGAGTCACACACTAAGCAGTATAGGATTTGAAAAATATAAAAGTGAAAACCTAAGGCATCAGAAGGAAAGCAATTTAATGGGGAAACATCACACAAAATAAAAATTGGACTTCACTGTTACATGGCATGCAATGGTGACTAGGATACTGATTTATATTTCATCTGCACAACAAAAATGTCACAAACACTAATGGCAGTATCACTTAATGGGCAGGTCACTAAACGTGATTACATTTTGGCAATGCATTGTTCAGGCAGATCCATCTGGGAGTGATATTTCAAGTTGTCCTCTAGGGACTTGGGCTTTTTACAAACATGTGATTTTATTTTGTTGGCATAATAGAAATTTCTATGGAGATACTGATTACATGGAAAGTAGAGTAAATTTTCCTAGAAATTAGCCAGAACATGAGGAATGAATTCCCACAGAAACAAAGGAAAAGTAAAATCTTGCCTCAACACTTTTTATTGTTCCTTATCAGTGTGAATGCTTCAGGTAACAACTTCCACAATGGAATACAATGCCTCATGCATTTCTTTGCATATGTGATAACTAATCAATCTGCATCCAAAAGATATTATAATATTGCTGTGGGCAGGACAGCATTAAAAGAGATGGAGAATAGAATCTAGCAAGCAATCAATATGTCCACTATAAAACAAGAAGTGATTTGTGTTTCCAAACCCTATTTCTTACTAGGTAAGAGTGTGTATTTTGGTCCAAATTTTAAAGAGTTTCTAAACACCCCCTGATTAAGAGTTTCAAGTTATGTTCTACTGTTTCACAGTTTCAGTCTTTGTAACAGGAAATAGTTTATTTAAAAAATAAAACAACATACATTTAAAGTCACAAATCCTGACTGTAGACATTTGGAAGGACCCTGAGTACAGTATTATTACTGCAGATTTTTTCTAGTGGCCTTTAAAGACTGTTACACTAGAATTCACTTTTCAACTACTAAAATGGAATCCTGAAATCATAGTGACATGAAACAGCTGTACTTCTGTGCAATTTTTGTGCTACAGCAACCTTACTCCTTGTGTTACCTGTCAGCTTGCTTTAAGTCACGCTTTGAACCGACCACACATCCAGCACGTTGATTTTGTAGATTTTTTTTTTCCTTGCAATGCTGATCTCTGCTAATTCTTTAACCTCCTCTAAAATGGTACTGAAGCTGAGAGCACACCCACTGCAGCCCAGGAGTTACAGGGCTCAGTGGAGGGCTGTGCACAGCAGCAGATACAGGCGTCTGCAGCTGGGAACAGGAGAATGCTGCTCTTGCTGTGAGACAACGGAGCTCTCAAGCCCTGGCTACCAAGATCCCATCTGAGCTGGCAGCCTCCAACAGATTATCCATGCTTCCTGTCCAGCCACTATCAGAAGCTGTAGATTAAAGTCTTCTGAGCTATTCTGAGATTAACAGAATCATACAAAAGTTCTGCTTCCTTGGTCTAGCACGTGTGTGAGATGCGTGTAAGCCCGTTCAGCTGCTGTCGGCTGCGTGCGCACGCTTTTCCAAGAGATGTGTTTGCATCTATACAAATACTGAATTGCCTTGGGATTTTTTTTGGGATGAAAAATAGATACAGTGGACTATCCCGACCACCCCACTTTCTATACTTCTGCACGGAGGTGAGAAACGAAATAATGCACAGCTTTTCCCAGTGCAATACTGTTGCTGCTGCTTCTCAGCTCCCTGTAAATGGGGCAGAAAAATCCTGGGTTCACGTCCCTCCCACTGGTACAATGCTCAGAAATCATGTGCTTCTCCCCTCTGACCCAATCCTCACTTACAACTGAGTCTAATATTCTGGGTCAGGAAACTGTCAAAAATATATATTTTCACTCAAAAAAAAAAAAAAAAAAGAAAAAACTTGTGGAAAATTTAACTTCCTTTAGACACTTTAAGAGTGAAAAAATAAATAGAATTTTTTAAAAAATGAAAAAAACCATTTCATATCTCTGATTATGTTAAATTTTAAAAGTAAGTTTTTGATGATGAAAATGAAAAATTAAAATATGTGCTATTACATTGAGCTATACATTTCAAGAAAAATGATGTTTTCATTCATGTTAGGTTTATACGATATTACTACATTTGAAAAAAAATACTGCTTTTGTGTCTAAAACTCTGAATATAAAGTTCAGCCTTTTTAAACCAGTAAGTTAATAACAGACCAGGAACAGTCACCTGCTTTTCTGTATATCCATTATCATTTGCTTATTCAAGCCTCATAAAATGGAACAACAGCATTCCACAGTTTTTAAACTTTTATTTATGAGAGCAAATGTAAAAAAAACCCAAAAAACAAGTACGTATATACATAAATAGGTGAAGAAATAAATCCCTTTTGATTAATTATCAGGGAACTTCCTACATCTGATATATAAGAAATATATTTCCCTACATTTTGGGATCTTTAGACCATAAACCAAACAAGAAAATCAAAGATGTATTACTTATTTATGCAGGAGTGTCCTAAATGAAAAAGGACTGATAAAGAAGAAACCAACAAAGAATAGTTTGTGTTTTTCTCAAATAGCTGATTCCTGATCCTCTAGTTCCTTGCACTGCAATAATGGAAGCTCCTAACGACCTCATGGAGATACATTCAGGTTGTATACAATTTTTTAAAGCAATGATTTAGAGGGATTTTTAGATAGAGAAAGTTGCTTTGAGATCTAATCACTAAGGTAGAAAAACCTGGACTCCCTGGAAGCAGGTGCTCAAATTCTGGCTGGCTCATCTCATCCTTTCACCTTTCAAAGGTAGATTAAATTCCATGTAGCTCAGCATATAGGGGTCCTCCACAGGATGATAAAAAGATTAAGTCCTATTTCCTCTAAGTGTTGTTAAATATAACATATTTTCTCTTTTTCTCCCCTCTTAGAAATAAATCCTAGAGCTTGAAATAATTTTTCTAAATACATTTTTCTTTTACAGACGGCTCCCTACCTCCTTTTCTTGAAGGTCTGCAGCTTTATTTCCTTGATTCTTTATTTTAGTGTAACAGACCCTCTTCTATAGAATTGTTCTATTCCATTGGCAGCACCAGCAGAAATCGGGGCCCAAAGGAATACAAGCATTTTTCCCCAGTTCAAGATGTGCTCTTTTAATTTTTTAAATTGAAAAAAGCTAATCAGACACACTGAAAACACTGAAATAAATTTAAAACTATCTTTAAAAAGAGGAAGAAACCGCAGCAAATATCCCAATAACTACTGACTGTCTCCTACAAATCCCTTTGTCTACTGAGAAACAGTCTGAGGAAATTAATGACAGTGGCTACTACAGCTTGAGCTGAAATTTTTAGAGCTAAAACTGTTGATACATAATATAAACATCAGTGATTGTACATACGTGCACTAGGGACCTAATTTAAGCATTTAATGACAACTAACACATTACACAACCTTATATATTTTGGTAGATACTTGGTACAGTTGGTCCCAAAGGCTTCTTCAGCAATTACAAAGAACCAAAAAATTGCTAATAGAAGCCGTGATAATGAAAAATATCTTGGCAAGACAGAAGGTGGGATCTGTGGATTCATAGTCCTTAGGTTTTTGATTTTTTCCAAATTAAATACAAAGAGTAATAAGAAAATGAATTTATCTGTACTTTAAATATTTCTTAATCCTGACAGGGGTTTAGGAATATAATCCAAAAAGTTCCCAAAGGAAAGATGCCTAAAGAAAATGGATAATAATGATTGGACAATCTTGGCTGCTCTTTGGGGAAAAAGGAATCCTAGGAGTGGAGAGTAGAAATGCAGTTCATCAAAGAGGCACTGGCTTGTACAAATAAGACCAGAAACTCAAGAGTCTATATCCTCTCCCCAGGAAGCCGTAGGGAATGCTTTGCTATACAATGCAACCTATTTTCTGTCGAGAGAGAAATAAAATATAGTATATCACAGCCAACTTGGTGCTCCCACATGAAAAAAAGGAGACTGACATGAAACACGTGTTGTTTCTTTCCTCGGGGTCCTTTCAGTGCACCTAGCTCTTATTAACCACACAATGTCTGCTAATATTTCAGAAGGGAAGAAGATACACTTTTAAAATTATTCAGAGCAACACAGCCTGAAGATATGGATCAGTACTTTTGAAGACACACATTATTACAAATGTCACTGACAAATTTTGTGTCAAAATATTGCTTCTCAAGCTTTGTTTTACATCATTCAAGCTGATAATGCCAGCCAATGAGCAGCCCAGTACATGTTTGACAGCCCTCTCGAGCCTCCAGCTGCTCAAATAAATCCCTTTGCACAATCCCACCAGGGCTGCAAGAACCTTAGATTGACTGGTGGTGCCTAAGGTGCACCTTAAAATCAGGAACCAGGCTGAGAAGTTCCCTCTTGTCAGCCAGAGGCTGCATAGGGAATGCTCCACAATCACACACGAGACTTTGAGACCCTGGTCATCAGAAGAATGATGCAGAAATCACGAAGCAGTTGGAAAAATCACAGAACCACGGAAGTGTTAGGGTTGGGAGGGACCTTTGGAGATCATCTATTCCCATGCCACTGCCATGGCAGGGTCATCCAGAGGAGGTTGCACAGGAAAGTGTCCAGGTTGGGTTTGAATGTCTCCAGAGAGGGAGACTCCACGACTTCCCTGGGAGGTCCCGTGCTCTGCCGCCCTCAGTGCAAAGAAGCTCTAACTATGAGGAAAATGCTAAAAAGTAAGCGCAAAGAAAAACTGAAAAAAATTTTGAAAATGCTTTGGCAGACTGCTATTTACAAATAGAAGCAGAGGGAGTTTGGGTTACCAAGTCCGAGTTCTTGTCACCTTGTGCAGAAAGCCCTGCTCTCTATTGAACAAGTTCTCTATTGATCTTTCCCAAGTGCTGCAATAACCTTGTCTTGGGCATATTCTGGGCCAATATGGGACATCGCAAATTTGTTGTGCTGTTATTGAAAATACTTTTCACTTCACTATAGGTGAATCAAAAAATATAAGCACCAAAGCAACAACAAAAATTCTTTTAATTAATTAATCTTTTAATTGATTAATTCTGAGAAAGGTTTCAAATTGAAGAATCATCACGAATCAACTATTTTACACCTAGAACACAATCATTCCTAAGTTCTGCTCCTTAGTGTCAGTCTGTCAACACAGCCAACCTGTTAATATAAATTAATATAAGGGATGGAATATCCACAAAAAAAAAAAAA
>VZRO01002893.1:130361-210491 GCA_013397915.1 Daphoenositta chrysoptera
AAAAGTGCAGGCACTCTATTAATTTCTTCTTTTCTATCAATCACTAGGGTGAGTTTTACAAAGCCCTCCAACAAAGTAGTTACAGTGAATGCAAGTCTAAGTTTTCTCTCACACACAATGTACATGTCTAAGTCAGCACTTGCTTAATTTGTTCTCAAACAATGAGCTTCAGTCATAGTCACTAAAACCGTCACTAAACAGATATTGTAAAACATTTTGAACATCGAGGAATCTTTTTTGGTCTGTTGTTTTTGCTGTTCTTGTTTTTTGGGTTTTTTTTTCCTAGGCAAACAATTGTATTAAGTTAGATTTAAATCAATATGGGGATAGATGTTGAGAGTCATTGTACCTTAGCGTATGATCATTTCTGAAAGAGAGTCCCAATGAAATTCAGGCATTTTTTCAGAAGATATGCACTGGCATGAAAGCATAAGCTTTGTAATTCCCCAGCACCAGGCAAATCAGCAGTGACCATCTTGCTAGAGCCGACTGTGAACCACAAGTGAAGCACTGTGCCCAAGAACAGACTGTGTAAGTCTCAGTTTTATCATGATGTCTACAATGGAAAAAAGCTTGAAAAATCCCAGGGAAACAGTACAAATGCAGTTTCTTTGTCTGGACCTTTTCCTTTCTTCCTGCATTCTGTGCTTCAAAGCAACATGGATTACTAACTGCAGCTGGACTGACACCTCCGATATGGTATCTGTTAATATTTGTATTTTGATAGCAGCCAGCAACACATCACACACAATGCATTCCCCACAGAGCTCATAGGATAAATAAGAAAACAACAGAGAGATGGCTAGCATCTATGCAAAATGCAGCATGTTTTACACTACATCTTTACACATTTAGGTAACTTACTGCACCCTGAGGTATATCTAACTTTAATACTGCAATAATTACTTTTCAGTTGCTCACCACATTGTTCAAAATAACGATAAAAAAAGAGTATGATTTGAGGGGATATTTCAAGACAGTGCTATAAAATCACAAGACACGATATGCCAGGCACAAATATGAGATGAGAGCAGTCATTCAGAACAACAGAACTAGAAAAACAGACCAGGCAATGTGTTTTCATATGTACAGAAGATGGAAAATATTTTGTTATGAAACTTTAGGACATTTTGGAATTAAAATATTTTCCTTTCCACATTAGCTGTCCGTTTGAAAATTGACTTTAAATTACTGTGAAACGAGAGGACAGTGGACTTCCAACTTTGATCACCTATGACTCGTATTCTGAATAAAACATGTCAATCTACTGCCTTGGTGTCATTCAGAGCATGGCTGGGTGGCAGTGCATATAAAGACAAGAGTGCACGATTTAGTGCACAGCTAGTCAAGTGGACAAATTTGCAAATTCCAAACAAATCCTCACTTAAATGTTCCTCATTAAAGGCATTCCAGTTACCTCAGTGCTTTGGCTATGCACCTCTATGACAACAATATAGACATTTCAGTGAAATGCTAAGGTTATATCACTGTGATAACGACTGTAAGTCCTCCCTAAGTCCTTGCACGTGGAGGTTTACAAGGAGAACCTGACTGTCACCTTGTGCAGCACGGGTCTGGAGAGGAGCAGGCGGTGCCAGGGGAGCACAGCTGCAAGGAGAACAGGGAAAAGGGACAGAGGGACTACTGCCCTCCCACCCACGCCTCCAGTGTTTGCTGTCAAACTGAATTTCTCCAAGGACTCTTGTTTGTTATCAGCCCTTAAAGTAGGATATGAGCCATCTTAGCCTGTTGAGTTTATTGGAGATTCAAACATTTATTTACCTACAGAAATATGCACTTCCATTGCACAAAAGTTTCAGATTTTGAATGAGGAACTACCTTTTTATTCAGCCTACCACAAACCACCCCAACGAGAGAGCTAAACTAAATATGTGGTAATATATGCATCTTAAATGCATCTTGAACTTAGTAAAATATTAAAAAGATACATTTTTTAAAAAATAAAATTATTATGTATTAACTTTAAAGTTGGTCAAAAGGGATAGGAGACAAGAAAGGGAAAAATAATTATGCCGAATTTTAATTTCCTAATGAAAATTACTTTTAATAACTTTCATAGAATCATAGAATAATGTGTTGGAAGGGACCTTTAAAAGTCATCTAGTCCAACAGCCCCTGAAATCAGCCCACACATCTTTCAATTGATCAGGCTGCTGAGAGTATCACCCAGTCTGGTCTTGGTGACTTCTAGGGATGTGGCACGCACAGCTTCTCTGGGCCGTGTGTTCCAGTGCTCCACTACCCTCATTGCAAAAAAAATTTCTTCCTTACATGTAGTCTGAGTCTACCCACATTCAGTTTAAAACCATTAACACTTGTCCTGTCACAAGGCCCTGACAAAAAGTCTATCCCCATGTTTCTTGTAGCTCCCTTATAAGCCATGAAAGTCTGCAATAAGGTCTCCCTGGAGTTTTCTCCAGGCTGAACAAACCCGACTCTCCCAGCCTTTCCACACAGAAAAGGTGCTGCAGCCCTCTGATTATTTTCAGGTTCATGTTTTCCCCGTGCTGAGGTCTGCAGAGCTGACACAACACCCCAGGAGGGTCTCACCAGAGTGGAGTAGAGGAGCAGAATCCCAGGGTAAGGTTGGCTCTCCGGGATGGAGGAGCACATTGCTGCCCACATCCAGCTTTTCATCCACCAGCATGCCCAATTTTGGAGAAAGTTAAAAACAATATAGCAAAACTCCTACTTGCAACAGTACAGTAACATTGGTATTTCATTAGAGTTCACTGCCTCTGTTGTTTAACCACCAGGCAACCATTTACAGTAGGAATAAAAGCTAGTTTTGAAATGCAAACAAATAATATTGGAGGGAAAAAAATCCTGTAAAGCAGGAAGGAAAAAGCAGTATTTCCTTAGTATATACAATGAAACTGTAACCTTATTTAAATGTTAATGAAAAAGCTTAGAAATTTTACTGAAGAATTTCTTTCTTAAGACTTTTGTGACTAAGTCCCTTTACTTTTTTTTATAAAACCTTTAGGTTCTGCATCAATAGAAAACATGCCTAAACTTTGACATTTTCTACTACTTTTTTTCCTCCAAGTTTACCTAGTCTACTTGGAACTCTCAGGTCAACAAAGTTTTTATTCAATCCAGCATTAGTTTCAATTACTATTGCTTTTCGAAAGCACTTAAAAAAAAAAAAGGCAAACGTTTTATAAATTAGGGAAAAATATGTGCATGGCCTCTTTCTTTTTTATATATTTCAATAGTGTTAATATCTAGCTGCAAACAATTATTTTCCCATGTAAAAATAGTTTTATTAACTTGAAATTAAGTTATATGAAACAAAAAGCATGATTTAGACTTAAATATGGATTAATTTGAAGTTAATGGCTGTTTTAAAGTTGACTCTAAAGTGGAAATAAGTGTTGTGTATAGGATTAGCCTTTTATTATACAAACTATTTCAGCTCCTGTAAGCTTATATGTGCTTAGAGTATCTCTACAGAAAGCCATATTGCAAAGCTGTCAATATTAGAGGAGCTTGGCAGGACAGATTTACTGCCCTCCTTGCTCTTAGGAATGATAGCCTGATTTAGTTCAGCCTGTAAAGCCTCATCACAGGGTGAAAAAGGAAGGTAGAATAAATCACTCCTACAATTAGACAGTTCACTAAGGTTTTCCAATAGTTTCCTAGCCATCCTCTCCTACCAGAAATATAATCTTCACATCATTTCAGGCTCCCTTGCCTCCAAGTTATCTTTATGGAGAAGGGAGACGAATGGATTCTGTTGCTCGTGCTGCGGTCCCTGCTCAACAGCCACCCCTGCAAGCGCCCTGGAAAGGGCAAGCAGCATAGCTGGGATGAGAAAAACATTCCTACAGAAGAAAGCTTCGACCCCCACCATTGTTTTGATACAGAACTTCAGGCTGAGTGGAGAGACTCAGTTGCAGCAGGAGTTTGATGAGGCTGAAGATGCGTGACACAGCGATGGCAATCTCTGTCACAGCCTGGTGCTCAGAGCCTCACTCACCCACAATAAAGCCCTGAGAAATGAAGGGAGGCAGGCACATAAAACTATAGTGATCTACTGAACACCAGGGCTTGGAACACAAGATGGGAAAGAATTGCTCCTGTTGCAATTAAAATACTTTTAATTATATATAGTCAATGAAAAATAAACTATTAGAGAGAGAATAAAATGCTTGCAATTAATGGAAGTAATGTAATGTTCAAACTTAAATGAAGTATTTTTCTCTTGAGGGTTTTGCTGTACTATTTTATTTAGCTTAATGTAATTTAAATTATAAACAGAATGGTTTTGTAAGCCCCCAGAGAAATGAACTTTATTTATAATGTATTTCCTTTGAAGTGGTTATGGAAATCATTCTCTTCCTGAAGTCTGTATTTCACATACCACCTACAGCTGCAAACCAGTCAGTCCTCAGAAGTTAAACATGATCTGTCTGGTGAAGTGCATTACAAGAAAACCTGAGATTCTTTTTTTAATGCCAGAGGAAATAAAAATTTGTAATTCTGCAAACTAATAATCTTCCTTTCAAAAAAATGTATTGAAAGATCTTTGTTGATAAATGTTATGTTTTTTCAGAGGGAATGGAACTCAGCCATAATCACTTCACTTGAGTTTTTAATGCACATAATGAAAGAATAATTGTTTATACTATACTCTAGAGAGAGTTTCAGCTGGGAAAATTTATATTCTATACACCTAAATTTAAATTAATAAACATTTCCATCTTTCATTTAAATCAAAAATTCTTAAAAATTTAATTCTAGTATAAAGAGCAGATTTTCTTTCAGGAGGCAAATTACAAATGCCTAGTTTGTGTCACCTTTTTTCTTCCAAGTAATCAAAATGATCTATTTACAAATAAATAAGCAGCTATGAATGAATTAATGGAACCCCAGTCTATGTGCTCTCCTCACCATCAATAGCTAGTGCATCGAGTTGGTTAAATAACTTGAGACAAAGAGGAAAAGTAATTTTGGCCATTAATCATCTTTATAAAGCATAATAGTACCTTACCCTCATGGATGAACCGTTAGCTTAACACGCCAGCACAGACACATCAGAGCCTGAGCTGTGATGCCTCTCCTGAATTAAGGGCACACCAAGTCACTTCAAAGGGAATAGGCAAGCAAGCTCTGTAAGATTTGCCTGACTCTGCAGGTGCTTCCAGCATCATCTCATGACAGCCACAGCCACAGATCACGTGTGCTTTGAAATGACCCTTCCTTTTGTCAAACCTGATTTTCTGCTCTAACCTACTACCAAAGTCGATAAATAAACAGAGAAATGAATTAAAATACAAGTTCCTTTTAGTCTTGGATTAAAAGCTTGAATCATTTTTCAAGGGATAGTATATAGGAGCAAGTGTTTCTTTGTAACTACACTATAAAACTCTGGTGTTAAATTTCTGATTGAGTTGATAGATTTTATCAATATCACAAAGTTTCATTTGAATCCATTAAAATATTTACATCAAATTTATGACTATATGAACAAATTAATTAATTTTTACAAATTGATTATTTAAAAATAATCTTTCTTCATATACTACTGTACAAACCTTTTAAGAAAAGACATTAACTCGGGCCCTTCTTAGATCAGACATTATCCAGTTCACCCTTGAAAGTGACACCAGTTGTGTTAGAAACTGCACTTGGTTTTAGAGATCCAAGATGTGCCACAACCTTTTCAAACATCTGTACTTTGCTAAAAGCTACTCAAGCACAAGTATTACTTGCATTACATGACAAATGCACTTCATAGTGACCATTACCCTTGCATTTGAGGTGAGATTTTAAGATTCTGGCAGCCCTGTCTAGGTAATGTACCTGTGCTAAGCAAGATAATGCTGTTCCTCTTGATGAATGTAACACGTTCAGAACAACTGACAAATTCTCTTTAGTGCTCTGCACATTTGTGGGTAATAGAGAACATTATGGTATTATTTCTTTAGAGGTATAATCCCTTAAGAGGTAGCATGACAGTGTAGTGTAAGTCCAAAGTAAACCATTGATTTATTTGCATGAATGGCTTTGTTGCCATTAATTTGTTATCAAGGAAAAAACCCAAACAACAGGTATTAATCTCTGGCTTTTCTGAAAATGGATTTTATGGGTTGGTGCTTTAACTCTTCAATTTTTGCTCACTGCTTCCCCATGGTCACATCAGAGTCTAAGTGACAAATACTGCGTGTCTATACAGGAAGGGAGATGCGGACAGCAACAAAACGTACAGAAGTTAAATATCTGAATTTAGGTATTTTCTTTACTACTTTCCTTTAACACTAAAACTGAGCACAGTTCCAGTTCTTTTTGGGTACCCTGAAATTCAGCATCTATTATAAAATTTTCTGCAAAGGAACAGTTGTGCCACTGTTACCTACAAAAAATACATTTTCCCATTCTCCTCAAACTCGATATCCTCTCCAGCATAATAAATGTCTTTTGGGATTGCTTTCTTACCCATCAGTTACAACTGGGAAAGACTTTGGACACTCACAACAGAAAATATGAATCTCATCTCCATTCTGGAGATAGAAACCCATTTATGAATTATGATAGCTTAAATTTAATTTTAACTACCAAACCAGAAAAAATATGTTTTCAGTATTTATTAATAGAAAAACTGCCATCTTAGGGGGAAAGAAAAAAAAAGAAAAGAAAAGAAAATAAGAATCCCAAACCACAACCTTTCACTTTTTGCAAAATACCTGAAAAGCATCTAATTAAATCTTGAATATGGTCAAAACAACATGAAAGTCAGCTGTGTATGTAACAGCATGTAATATACCTTGTCATAATTTCAGAATACAAAAGCAGGGATAAGCATTTTTACAGGATTCATCTGAGGCACCTGTTGTTAAAACTGAAGCCATAAAAAATTCAGTCAGTACACTCTGAAAATGCTTTACTGAGATGACTTACTTAGAAACCTTCTGCAGACAGAACTGAGTGACTGAAATCTCGAGATGCTCCAGAAACAATCACAATAAACTGTCAGTGTCACAGCCCCAAAAGAGAATGTGAGGAGAGCTGTTTGTGATGTGCAGAGACTGTGCCAGCATGTGTAAATACAGGCTGTCTAAACCACTGCCACACACCCAAGTTCACAGTTAATTTCTGCAAAATTAGAAATGCAAACCAAGGTGGAGCTTTTAAAGTGTGAGGTATGTAAAAGAAACAACCATTATAATGTAGACAGTTTACCAATTCATGTGAATTATTTTAAGTGCCACTGCAACTGAAACATAAAAGAGCATAGCATACAAGGGAGACAGCAGTAAAGAGACAATAAATGCTGGCAATTTAATCAGAACAATTTAGTCCTTTGCCTAGGTCTGCTAGCTCAGAGGGAGGTGACTTGTTGAAACTAAATGAAGCTAGCATATCAAAACAAAAAGGAAAAACACACTTTTCAAGAAACTGAATCTAAATTGTTGGATTCACACCTCTTCTATAGCAAAACTGAATTATTCTGTAGGGAAATCCTGGAGGTAGAATATTGGCTACATGTTATATCTTGCTTAAAACTCATAGAAAACTTGAAGATTTGTGCAGAAGCTCAAGACGATCAACAGAAATAGCTTGAAGGCATCTTTCTTCTGAATATTAATACCACGATACTTTTCTACTAATACCATGATACCCTTCCACTCTTCTTATAGACAAGCACAGAGGTATGTGACTGTAAACCTGTTCAGCCTAGCTCTTTCCTGGCTAGCTGGTATTCTGCTAGCTCTGTGGCTGTAACAACAAGAAGCTCAAGGTTTACTAGCTGCTTCAGAATTTATTCAATTTCTCTGCTGGGTTTTGTGCCTATGCCGAAATTCTCACCCCTGCAGCTGCTACTGAAGCTAGCTCAGGTACACCCACAGGAATGATGGGCATCACGTTGCTGCCAGCTCCCACAACCACTTAAAATAGATGTGGCAAGAAGACCAAGCACATTCTGACATATGACAGTTTACTTTTGTGCTTCTATTGACAATAAAGGGTCTTAATGATACTGTAGTCCATAAATTCCAATAGAGCCTGACTTCACAAAGTGAGCACTGTTGCCAAAAATCAGCTGTTAAAATATGTTGTGTACTTTCAAAGATATCGTGTGGATACATATAGGGTTTTTTGAATTTTACCTACATGGTCCAGTGAGGATCATCAGAGCAGCTAGTTGGATCAGACACTGTAATTCTGTGAACTCCTCTTTTGGAAACAAAACTGGTACTGTGTCAGCATGTAGGCTGTGAACAAAACAAAACGTGGAACAATTATTAAAATAGATTATAGAAACATGGGGAAAGGACAGACATTTAAGCCAAAAGGCCTCATTTGGAGCAAGAAAAGACAAAAGCTTTTAATATTTTTTATTACCAAATAATACAGGTTTTTTTGTTTTTTTTTTAATCTGAGAGACCTAGTTGAAAATAGAACAACTCAAGCATGCATTTATCACACAGAGATCTGGAGCAGTGGTAATAGCATGGTACTGACAAGTCTTTGGGCTGCTCACACCTATCTCCAAAGGGCTCCATATGATCACAGTATTTACAGATGATATTTTTCAAACCTGGTGACCAAACTGGACTGAAGATAACAGTTTCTCCAATATAGTACAAACAGTCATACAATCGCAGAATACCAGGTTGGACCTTTCCTGGGAAAAACAGTCTTGACAAGATAGCCCAGCAAACCGTCCAGCCAAATCTTAGAACTGTTCAATTTTGGGGAATCCACCACTTCCTGGGGAGATTATCATTATAAGTCTGCAGCTGAGTCAGCAAGCAAACTTGTGTAGCTTGTGTCTGGAAATGGGCACTTCCAGCAGAGAGGGAGATGGGATGCTGAGCCCATTCAGACCAAGGAGCAGGTTGACACAAATGTAGAATTAATAACTGGGATCTCCTTTTCTTCCAATTTATGCAGCCTTTCAAGCTAGCCAATTTAGAAAGCTGGTCTGGCGTACTATTTTTCATGTAAAGAAATTAACAGAGGAAGCAAAAATATTAATAACTAAAACCTAAACAAAACACTTTCCTCTGCAGAAGCTGTAAATTTCTGAATTCAGAAGCGTAGGGGTCAGATTAATGACTGACCACCACATTCCATTTCATTACATATAATGTAATTATTAGGGCCAAGTAGAACCATGTGCCATTATTATCCCATTTACTTCATGCCATTGCAGCCTAAGGTTTCCAGACCCCTTTGAATAACTTAAACACAGAAGATGGAATCTAATCAGTATGTTTCACAGGTTTTCTTAGTGTCTCATCCTTTACCAGAACGCCAAGGGATTTTACTCCCAGGTGTTATAAGAAGGAGGCAACAGACCAAAGAAGGAATATATTCACTGTGCTGCATGTTCAGTTTCTCAGGAGGAAAAAAGAAACCCAACCAAACAAAAAAATCCCAACAACAAAACCCAAGAGCAACAACGAGGCTGAGGTTACTAAGAAAACTGAGACTACATTCCAGTTAATTTTCAGAAGGGAAGAAAAGACACATTGACTACCCATGTGCATTGCTGCATGCCAGCCCAGCACTTGTGACACACCTCTGATATCCTTTTAAACCAGGAAGGTCTCTCCCTCCCCTGGTAAAACACTCTCCTGGAAGACACCTGGTCCCTTCACTAACCCTGCACAGCCAAGAAGTGCAATGAGTCAGAGTGGAAGCCAATCTGAACACCCCATTAAACCAAATGAACACAAGAGAGGCCATATTTGAATGAATTAACAGAAAGGATGCAAATCAGATTAAATATGGCCAGAATTTGTATTACTTGTCTTGCAAGCAGTGCAAAGCAATTCTTAGCTGGAGATGTCAGTGTGGCAAACCTTTTCAAGAACAGGTTTTGGGACTGAGCCTCTCAGCCCAGGATCTATGTTTAGATGAGAGACTCACACCAAACTCCCTTCCTGAAACATTTCTTCTGCAAGGCATTTCTTGGCCTGGCCATTACACCACTATAACCCTGTGCTCCCAACGCTGCTCCCAGACTGAAAATGCACAGCAAGAGCAAAACAAGGAAGCGTGTCTGCACCGAGGGTCCCGTGCCAAAGAAGACAAAACTCCCAAAAAGAGGCAAAAAGCAGCCAGGGAGATCATGTGCATCATTAACCCCATCCCACCTGGGAAGGGTTTTCACTCTGTGAAGTGGCACAGAAGCTCTGTAAGGATCTCAGGGAGCCTTTGGCGGTAAAGCTCGATCTTTTGGCTCAGGGAGGATGGTTCCAGACTTTTCAAGACAGCAGCTCTGATTTTAGTACTTCATTCCAGAGATGCAGCAGTGAATCTACACACTAATAATTCACTCACGTAGTGAAACTACAATTTGCACAGCATGTACCAATTTTTGTGTAATTGAGGTCCCTAGAGGTCCTTAGTGGAATGCTTACGTAGTGTCAACAACATGAAACAACAACGCGAATTACACTTACAAAAACTTGAATGTTTAAAAATTAATTGATACATTTCTTTTTACTCAGAAAGTATAAAGGTTGAAAAAGATTTCTCATTTACACTATCAGTGCAGAAAAGTAATTTAAAAAACCCTGCTACACGATCAAAGTCAGTT
Source organism: Daphoenositta chrysoptera (assembly GCA_013397915.1). Lineage (NCBI taxonomy): Eukaryota > Metazoa > Chordata > Aves > Passeriformes > Daphoenositta > Daphoenositta chrysoptera. Next base: position 140,938 of record VZRO01002893.1, read on the forward strand.
TTAAATGACTTGCAAACTTTTAAGACGGCAAAACAACTGAAAATAGAAGCCTTTTTTAGTTAGTGAAGCCTCCTTTTAGTTGAGGAATTGAAGTTTCTGGCAATTAAAACTGGAATTTTAATAATTTCCCTCTTATCAAGTTGTTATGCTTTTAGTTAGCAAAAAAAAATTTATTATTAAATTAGCTTTTCAAGCTATTCTCAATTAAAACCCCCCCAAAACTTCCCTGTAATATTCTACTATATTTTAGTTTTATGCCATTACTACCAAGAATCCAGTTTTACCCTCCTAATCCTGCAGGTTGTGACCCAGAGCTTTGGAATTCATTGCCTTAATTTACAATAAACCAAGTCTCCTCAAATATACTTGTGCTGTTTGTATATTCAGCTACAAAGCTAATATACTCCACTCTTTATGAATAGTAACCAAAGCCCGTTGACAATTCAGCTTGTGCAGAACATCAAGCTCCAGCTGAACAACGCTGTCAACAAACCCCCCAAAACTCCATTCCAGCCATCCCCAAAACCCCATTCTAGCCATCAGCATGAACCCTGGACTTTAAATTCAAGCCATCATCAGCCACCTCTAACCTCCTTTACTATGTCTGCCCTAGAAACTTTAATTTGAGAGGGGCTTCTGGGCACTGGCACTCAATCTCTGCCATAAAACTGGCAGACTGGTCCTAGCAGGATTTTAGCTTGGGTGTGGTTTGGGAGGCAACACAGGCAAGGAATTTGAGATAGGCCTAAAGAGAGGACTAAAATTTGTGGCACCACAAATACAGCTGTGATTTCAATACCTTAAAAAAAAAAAAAAGTTTTGTGGCCTGGACAGGCAGGCACTCGATGTTTCAGGTACAGAACTGAAAATCACATTTTATGACTTGCATGACTCCTTTCCCATATTCATGAGAATCCCTGTTTAAAATAAGAAGAGACCCTGTGTGCTGCCTTTAGATTTCTATATATTTTTGATAAAATCTCACTTGAGACTACAGTGTCAGAAAAGCCTTTAAATAAGAGAACTATTTTCAGGGAAAGCAAAACTATGGATACAGTAATTTCTGCCCTGTTTACTTGAGAAGACAAATTTGCATGCATTGACTCTGCACTGAAAATTAGTTCCTGTGTTTTGCCAAGTAGATTCCTCTCTATGAAAAATAAAATTCACAGACTGGTTAAACTTTATACATAATAAGGTATTTCACATGAGCGTGTATCAAGAGAGATAAAGGTGATCTCATGTGTCGGGATCTTTTAAATGAATTATGTGCAATTTTCGCCTTGTTGTGAGGACAAAAAAAGGCCTTGAAAATTTGACTTAGTTAAATATTTTTATTTTCTTGCTGAAACAATTTATTAAAAACCAACACTCGTACACATCACATTTATTAACCTCAAAAATGCCTACAGAGGTACCTAAATAGATAAAAGGCATTTTAATAGTTGAATGAACATAAATAATAATGAATATGAACCTGATGACAAAAAAAAAAAAAAATCAGAAAAAAAGGCAGCCTCTGTTTACTGTGGACTTTAAAGGGCAGAAAATACTTTGATTCTTAAGCTTCAGACATAAAAAGACTGTAAGCTGGAAGAAGCGACTCTGCCTTGCACTTCTTTCAGTGGATCTCATTAGAAAGAGGTTAGGATCATTCTGGACAAAGACAATATCAAAGATGGATGGTAAGAGATTGCAACTGCAATGTTTGTACACTTGAAAAGTGCCTCCCCACTGATATGACAGAAAAACGTGCAACATGTAGGTCAAAACAGAATTTCTTTGCTGGGACAAATATAATATCACGCAAGTTCATCCAACTCACTCTACTTTTATTTATTCAGCATGACTAAAACCAATCATTTTATGCTCCTTTCATTCAGTAGGTGAGAACTAATGATTAACATCCTGAATTAAGACAATGTTCCTGGTGAAGACAAGTCAATTCATAGTACTGTCTTAGCCAACTCTGTTTCAGCTGCCAAAGAACTAGAAGCCTTTATTTTGAAGTTCTGAAGTTCTGTGGTAAAACAAAATCCAAACATTTCAGATATGATTTTAGTTTGGTAGACTCATAGCTCAAAAACTCCTCAGTCTAAACATATCACATTTGTTTCACTCTAGAATAGTGACTTCAGTATTTTATTGACAAAGCTGAGTGCCTGTCATAGAAATACTCAGGACTACTCAGCATAAAGGTGTTCAACTCATTTCAGTTCACATACAAAGCATCTCAGAAGTGCACTACAGTGTCTGAATAATCAGTAGAAAAAGCAGCTAGGTAAAAGGAAAACATCAGGAAAAGAACACTAGAAGTGTACTTCAACCTAATTGCTCTATTACTTATGTTTTGTACATATCTGGCACGTAACCACATAAGCTTTTTAAAATTTGCAAAGTGATTAGACTCTCTCTTAGATTGTTATTCCCTCAGGTGCTTACTGATACCTGACTACTAGTGTCTCTGAAAAAGATTGTTATTTTACACTGAATTTTTTAAAATGTCATGTATAATTTTATACTACACCAAAAGATAATAACAGTTAAACAGATCAAAACAGGAAGCTCACTGTTTGGTATACAGTTACCAGCATTAATGATTTAGGAAGTAATCCCACTTAACTTTTGATATCTTTGCAGTTACAGGCATCTACCCCTGAGCTGTACAGGCTGCACAGTCAACACAAGAAAAGCACACCAAAGGATCATTAAACAGGGCTGATGTGTTTTAGTTGTTGGCCCTAGGATGAGATGAAGCTTTATGAGTATCTTATGTTCACCATCCATTACGCAGCACATTTAAATCTGTTTTGATTAATCCCTTCCTGAGTGTTCATTTCTCATGATCACATATTGGTATCCTTAATAACTGGTTTTTACCAATCCCTTCCATCCACTGCTTAGTCTGTAAATATTCTGATCCATCCAGCCACTTGGAGTGAGATTAGGCTCCACTATATGCATGGGACAAAAAACACACCCCTTCTCGTGGAAGACAGCCTCATCTGGAAAAGATGTCCCAAGCAAAAATACTCCTCCATTTCTTTCACACAGAGTTTCACTTTAACAGTTACTCAAAAGTTTTAAGATATTCATAACCCCCATATTGATAGCCTTTCTCCACCCATCTCTGCAACTAATAAGCCCCCTTACTGTGTTTTTTTACTGTAACTGATTGCTTTAAACAGAAAAAAAAAAGTCTCACAAAGTAATTAGACTTTTCAACATCTCAGGGAATATTTGGGTGCAACTTATGTACACAAGATACATGTCTGGTGTGTTAAATCTGAGAAAGTGGGAAAGCCTAAGTAAAATTTTGAATTATCATGAGGCAGCTGAATGTGCAGTGAGTAATATGCTGCTTTATCAGTTGGAAGCAGATGGACTTTGCTGAAAAGGGATGGTAAGTCTGTTAATGGAAATGTGCAGCTTGTTCACTGGGATACCCAGGTAGGAAATGTCCCATAATTTGGCCTTTCCTAACTATGCCTGCCAGGCAGTACAGGCAAATCCAAGTAATCATGAATTTCTTTCTAAATTCCATTTTGTATCAAGAACACAAAAAACTACCCAACAAATGTCTTAATGAAACATCTGATGAGAAATTATGGTATTAATGATGTTTATAAGCACAGAGAAGAGATAAGATGTTGGCAAGAGGTGCAATAATCTCCGATACTCACCTACCAAAACCCACAACCCCCTGTCCCTGCCCCTGGGCCACCTGGAGGAGCAAAAACCAAGAGAAAGGTTCACTGTGGGGCAAGAGTCCTGACCCCATATGGGAGAACACTGTAAGCATGTTTTGGGACTGTAACAGGCCTCTGCTCACGTCTGAAAACCTGTTAACCTCTTAAGACCACTTGCAGAATGGTTCTCTGTGCAGCTGATGTTAAATTTTGTATTGAATTAGTATATAGAACTTCAGTACTGGAAAAAGCAGCTCAGCCATTTCTTCATCAATATCTTGAATTTTTCTTTGGTTTGTTTGCTCATACAAAATGAAAAGCTTAACAGCTTTTGCCTGGTGGGGAAGGGATGAGGGAGGAAGGGAAGGGAGAAGGGATGAGGGAGAAGAAAACAAGAAAGGAATGATATGTGGAAAGATAAAAACCCTGACATGAGACTCTTGTGTCATGCCACATTCTGTCATTAAATTCACAACTTAATCAACAAATCAGATCCCCAAAATGACAAAGTATACTGTATCATCCCAATGCTTCACTAAAACTAGACAGCTCAGGGAAAATAAGCCAGTGGCTTTGCTACCACGGTTTAGCTCTCCTGCTCAGATAATACAGGTTTGGCTTTGCTCAGGATTTATTTAATTCTGAGTATTAGGAAAAGCTTGGAACTGATTACTACCAAGGGCAGCAGTAATCAACATCTGTTGCTGATACACGTTTACTCAGATGAGTTAATATGAGTAACACACTGTAAACGGCTCCAGAAGTGTATAAACTCGGTGATACACGAGATTAAGCTCTAGTGGGATATACCTATGAAAGCAGTAGAATGAGCTGCGCCCTAACCAGGGGACAGGGGGTCAGTGCAGAGCAGAAGGTCTGTGTGCTGGAGGCTTTGGCTCCCACAGGCAGTGTCACAAGAGCAGCACCCCTGACTGGGGCACTGTGACCACCCCTGCCATGCAGCCCTGCTGAGCTCCGCTGTGATCCCACAGGACATCGCAGCAATGGAAGCGCTGCCACCGAATTTTACCTTTTTACAAAATTTTACATTTTTACAAAATGTAAAAGCACACATTTCTCTTGAGAACTGATGGCAACCCCAGCCACATTTTCTAGCTGGATTAAGCATGGGTTTTGCCCATGCATCTTTCCTTCTGTATTTCAATTTGATCTCCTTCTGTGTTTCAATTTAATCAGATACAGTGTTGTTTCTATACATTCACAGTAGAAGTGTGGTTCCCTAAAGCATTATGACTCTGTTTTTCCTGTACACACATTTTTCACAGTGATGCTTTGGAAGGCAAAGAAAATGATGGGCTTTTTCTGATAGATGATATGACTGGAGGTGACTTAGATTTTTAAATATTTCAGAAAAATTAGATGCTTTAGAAACCAGGGAGAGGACTCATATCTGTTTTCTTTCCTGTTAGAGGCAGAGGTGGAAGTATACTGGAAAACCATTTTTGTCTTCAAAGAAAGCTTAACCATACCAGACCAATCCCAAAGTGATGTGAACCAATGCTACCTACCAGCAATACTAAAATTTTCAGGTACCTAGCTAGATTCTGTAAAAACTAAACTAAACTATCTTTAAGCCAAAAGCCAGATCTGAAGGTAAGGAGAAAAGTAGTCTGGTTAGATCAGCAGTGATTGCTGTGTTTGGCTTTGTTTATTATTGCCTTTCTCTGGACTATGAAAAGCAGTGTTTTTCCTACAAATATGTTTTATTTAGCATATTTTCCACTTCTACAGGCACTTAAGCTATTGGCAATATCCTTAATTTCTTATACTCTTTTTCTGAAGTATCCTGTAATTGTGGCTTTTGACCTTTTATTTTAAGTTACATAGTCAGTGGCCACCAGGAACATACCAGTAAAATGCTTTATGAACCTTCTGAGCTAGAAATTTACTGAATAATTGCAGTGTTGGGGAAAAATCCTTAAAAACACAGGTACTTCCATTCCTATGGTACACAATCACATTAGCTTTATGTTTCTGCTGAAGTAATGCAATTCAAGACTTAATAACAATATTAAACTGCATAATTAATTTAAAGGCATTAAAGAACACCAGGATGTATTGAGACAATTAAGACCTTTAGCAGCATTATCTTATGATATTTTCTGCCTCTGGAAGGCAACATAATATTAGCACACCATCAGCCCAAGCAAGGGCTCTCAATGGGATAAGATTTTAAATTACTTAATAAAGACTTTACAGACAAAAATTCTGCGATCATCTTCATGGGGTTCATAAGTCAAGTAAGGTTCTGATTTATTACAAGCTAACAATGTAATTACAGAAATTATGCATCTTGCTGACATTACAGAAAATGAGACAGAAAGCTCAGCTATTTTTCTAAATGCAGGAAAAGGAAAAAATGTCAAAGAGAGAGTGAAAACCCTCAAGGCTGAGCTCAGTTTTACATTAGTTTAACAAAATACCAATGCAGAATAACCAACAGAACTCATTGTGCCTTGTTCTTTCCTTGCCAAAAATGTGTCAGTATGGGTAAGTTTTGAATTAACTGCATTCAGGAGGAATAATAACCACTCCATGATACAAGAATGATAACTGCATCAATTCTAAAAAACACTCCATTTTTTCCGTCAGCAATATCCCTATGGCCTAATTTCCCAGAGATGTAAGAAATGCCCTGAAGAAGGCTGTTGATACCATGTAACATAACTATTTATTTTATTCTGATGCGAATCATTCTTTGCAGGAGCTTCTCCCCAGGATCATAGGAAAAAAGCCCACTGGCTAATTTAGATTAAACATCCAACACCTAGACAGGTAACTCTAGGAAAGCTGGATTTTACCCAAAACTATGTCAAGAGTCTGAATAAAAATCTATCCTTTTCCTTCTTATAAAGCAGCGATACACTCAAGGTCTGAAGATTTTTCAAGCCAGACAATATCACCCTCTTCCCAGCCATCTGGAAATGGTCTGAAATCCATTGATTGCTTACTAAACTTCTAAGTCACCAAAGAAACTAAATTCACTCATAAATTCCTGTATTTCTACCTGATTTGTTTAGCTGTTGTTTAATTAGCAGCATTTATGAACAGAAATCTAAGCACTAAGAATGTGTAATGAGGAAATGAGTCTGATGTTTATATTAAACAGGTAATGTTAGATAGAGAGAAAACCATAACACCACCAATCTTTTTAAACATGTCAATGGAGAAATCATTTGTCTTCAGGATTCGTAGCTAAACTTTGGTTTTCACAAGCACTCTACCAAGGATAGCATGTTGTTGAACTGAGCCCTGAAGCAGGGAGGAGAGCAAGGTGTTACTCTGCATGTCTGTTCCAAATATAATGCATCCCTTAACCATCCTTTTCCCCAGGAAAGAGACTGTCCTTGCATTGCCTGGATTATTCTGAGAACAAGAAGCTACAATATCACCCTTTAGGCACCATTTATTCCACCTTTCAGCTCAGGTTCTCTGACCTGCAACTATCTTCCTCTGGAAACCTTGGTAAAGCACAGCTTAGCTTCAACAGGCATTAAGGCAGTACTTCATGCCCTCCTATTTTTTAAAAACTGCTGCCAGCAAAGTAAATATATTGGTTAAAGACAGGAACAGCAGCTGCTTCAACTCTGAATGTTACCATATTCCTTTTGGGTTTTTTTAAGAAGAAAAAAAATTTTCTTTATATCCTTTTTTACAGTCCAGGAATAAGGTTGTAATCTTGTTCTACATTAAACCAATGAAAGAAATCCAATGTCGACCCCCATGAAGCAAAAACAAGCAAGCATTCCTAACTGCTCAGTATAGGTACTGTTCTGGAAGACTGTTTGGCAAAGCACTGCTGAAAACTGCTTCTGGTGTCATTTATTCCTTTAAGTAGTACAGCTTTCTTACCGGGAGCTAATTGAATGGCAATATCAGATCAAATCACAGGGTGGTTCTTTAAGGGCTAGCAATTTTCAAGGACAGTCTTTATACCTTGCAGCAAATAAATAAATTCCATCTACAAAACTTTTTTTGCCTGCCATATATCATCAAACAAGTCAACTTTTCAAGGTCCTGCTATTTGTAAGGTTAGACAGTATGAAAATAGCTCGTTCTCAGCCCAGCAAATGAAAGGAACAATTGTGAACATTTTAATAAGACTGTAAATTCAAAAAGCAGTATAAAATTATAAAAATCGTGTTGATGCCTCAGACACTGTTATATATGCATTCGATGTAAAAATGCCATTTATTTAAAAGCCTGCCACTCTGAAAGAGAAGAAAGAACTGTAAAGAATCCCATGAAGGGTAATAGTAATGACCCAGGAATGCAAGCTCCCAGGTGGGGCTTATAAACCTTCAACCAGGTGGAATCATCTTATTTCAGGCAGAGGGAGAGAAGCTGTTGGTTGTTTACTTGCAAAGATAAGTGAGGTGAATTTCGAAGAAAGTTAGATGAGAAAGAAATTTGCTCTTGTGCAGAGAACAGGATTTTATAGTGGACATGACTTTCACAATTACTTTTACTTAAAAGAAGCCCTTTTTTACAATGTTCTAGCATTCAAACGCCTCGGTAAGCTCATGATAGTCTCTCCAGCAAACTGAAGTGCAACCAGTCTGTGCCTGTTAGAACACAACCTTTTCCCTAGGATTTTACACTTCAGTGAAGAAGCATGGACCTTGTTTGGGGGAATGGGGAAACTCCACTCTGAGCAAGCATCTTCCACAGCTTGTTTCTGCTCATTTTAACAGGGCACCAGTACTTACTAAATGATAGAGCAGACTGATGGGCTTTACTGTAGTTTTCTTCTCACAAGTCTGAGATTACTAAAAACCCCATAACCCGCATTAGCTTACAGAAAAAAGTTCACCATCAGCATACTCTGCTGCTCTGAATGGTTGGTTGTTGCCCACATCCTCACCTCACAGTAATCCCAGTTACTAAACTGCTGCAACCCAAATACTCTACTCAAGCCAAAGGTCACCTCAAAATGATGAGGCACAAGGAAAGGAGTCTCTCTTTACCACTTCTAAATGCACTGCGCTGAAGATGAAGAATTAAGGTCACTGTTTCTAAGACTATTTTGATGAAATTCATGCATATTCACTCCTAGATGCAAAAGCTTTTCAGGGAAAGAAAAAACCCAAACAATTCACCCAAAACCAAAGAAATACTGCAGAAGCAGAAAGCTTAGGTGATTTGTATTATAGTGTTGCAAGGAATTTTTAGGCTTTGCTGCAATAACTCTGGTGCACCAAAGCCCTGCAAGCCTCAATGCAAACCTGTTTGCTCGGCACAGCAGCTCCTCACAGACCAGCGAGTCTCAAGCCAGGATTAGTTCCAGAGTAAACAGAGGAACCACACCTGCTCCAAAACAAAGCCTCACAGAGAAATTTACAGCTACACTTTTCTTTATTTCCCTTTCTCTACCTTTCTTCAACACAGGAATGTTTTCCCCTAGCGTGCAATGCATGATCTACATACTTTCCAATCCACCTCTGTTTGTTGCTTTAAGAAACTAGTTTTCTGAATTCTCCTAAAAGAATCGGGAAGATGGCAAGATCACTACGTGTTTTGCAGTGGCACACTCCAGGACATCGCCCTGCAAGTCATATCTGAAAATATGTCGAACTGTAACTCATTCACTACAAGGAAATTAAATTTTTCTTCTGTCAGGAAACCACTGAAGTTTCTTATGTCCAGATTAATTGTATCCACTAACTTTAATTTTCCAGATGCAGGATGAGAAGATCAGCTACTTGGCAATTCTGTATCTGTAAAGACACAAGTCAAAAGCCAAAAAGTCTGAAAAACCCTTTTTAAGCAAATACATAATATCATGAGTAAAAATATACATACAAATAAAGTAATAAGTCAAAACAAAGAAAAGAAAAATTTAATCTCTACATATCTCAGCTGATTCTGAAGAGTGTTTAACCTACTTGACTGGAGAAATATCCAACTGAAATCTTTTATGAATTTTAAACATAAAACATAAGTTCTTTTACTTGTTCAGAAATTACAAAAATAGCAAATTCCCACGTCAGGTTTACATATATTTAAATGCTATCATTATAGCAATAAAAAGAAAAATTACTATTAGAAAATAGTCTCACTCTTCCTAATGTATTCTTTGATTTATTCTTTTTCACTTGCTTCACTAAAAAACAAGTTCTTCTTTACAAGAAGGCATTCTAACATCATTGTACTGGTACTGTTTGGAAGATTACTTAAAATTCTTTTTATTGCTAAAGGAATTAAAAGAATCCAGCCATATGGAGTCTTTTCAATTCAGGTTATTTCTTCAAATAGAGCTCAAGCAGATATTAAAATATTCCAGTTTTATATGCTTATTGAAAGTGAAATTATTTTTGAGCTTTTCAGGTGTTAGCTATAATTAGGTTTGATTTATGCAGAAAAATGTTGCATTTTGAAAAAAAAATGAAAAGCATCTTAGAAAATAGTTGTTCAAGTGAGATGTGGTTAGGGGTTTATCCCTATATTTTTTCAATTTTTTGTTTTAAATGTGATAGCTAAACTTCTTCAAGTTTTATCTTTAGTTTTTCTTTTTTTTTTCCTGTCAAATATTTATGAAGACAATAATCTTTATTATCTAAGACAATGATAAGTGACAAAAACCAGAAAGCAATTATTTGCAGGTAACTGTCAAGTCCACTCGTGGTTAGGCAATAACAATTTAATTTAATTGACAGAAAGAGATGCTTTCTATTTTTAGGTTTCCTGTCACCAATGTAAATAGAGCAGCCCCTGAGGCTGACTCAGTTGGTTAGAGCCTGGTGCTAATAACACAAAGGTTGTGGGTTCAACCCCCACATGGACCATTCACTTTAGAACTGATGATCCTTGTGGGTGCCTTTGAACTCAAAATATCCTGTGACCTGTGATTTAATATTAGGCAGGCACGTGTTTTGCATCTTGAATAGTAAGCATGACATGTACTTCAAGGTGAAACTCCATGCAATAAAAAAAAAAAAAAAAGTAGTTGAGTTGTACTTAGAGATAAACATTCTCATTCAGGGTGCCTGAAATCCCACCAGGCTATAGAGCACCCCTAGTCATCCACTTGTAATACTAAGCTACAGCCCAAGAATGCATATCAAAAAAAGGAAAATTAACATACAGACAAAACTCACACATAAAGCAAATATTCATTTCCAATTCAAAGTGTCTAGGCCTTCTCTTCACGTGCCTCTACTTTGAGCCAAGTCAAGTCTACTTTGAGCCAAGCCAATCTACTTTGATTCCAATAACTTGTGAAATTATTTGCTACAACTCATGTGTTTGAGGTTTTCACATGCTGATGTGAAACACAGCAGCCATCACAACAACCACCCAAATGTCCACATGCCTTGTGGATGTGCAGCATATTCAATTTACACCGAACATCTGCAGCTTCCAGCTGTGGAACAATCTACATCTTTGGGCTCTCTGGCAATATATAACGTGCAGATCATTTCACTTCCAAAGGGCACTTGGAGAGAACACATTTAAGAGGCCAAGAAGTCACTTCGTCATGAGAATAGCTCAGAAGTTCTTCCAGCATGTCAAGCCCAGCTGCCTAAGGAGCCCTTCAAGAGCCAGATGTCAGAAAATATCTTTCAAGAACTTGCCATTTGTGCACTGTGATTGTCATCCAAGAAGGAAAAAAGGTGGACGAATCATCTGATGGGACAGGATAGCTGGCAATCCCTGCAGAGCTGTATCCTGATAAAAAGATTTACAAGACTGCTTGAAATGTGAGATGAAAATTAATGGATAAGTAATGATGGACAGCATATTTGCATCTAAACCTAAATATGTATTAGCAAATAAAATACATGTTTGCTTTGTTGTTTGTTTTTTTTTTTTTTAATCTTGACAATTAGTTATGTATTTTTGCAATAATGAAAACCTAACTTGCTTATTACCACAAGTAAATTTTGGGACATTATGAATACCTGGAATTGCAAATGTGGTGGGAGCGATTTACTTTTTCTTTGCATGAGTTTTGTGTTTTAATGTTCAAAATTAACAGGGTTTTCTTCTTTCACTCAAGCCTGGGGACCTACATTGTGAACAAGATCGGTATTGGGTTTAGAAGCAGGTAATAAATGAGTGTGAAATGGACAGATGAACGACATATTTTGAAAGTTCGAGACAACTGTTTTCCTAAACTATCAGAAATAACACCTATAAAAGTGTAGATATATTTAAAAAGACACTTCTTAAGCTATGCTTTCTTCAGCTTTTGCATACTCTGTAAGAATTTGACAAAACCTAATAAAAGTATGTATTCTTTCTAGGGAACTGCAACTGAATCCTACAGTTCAGAGATCCAAAATAAGCAGTTTGTGTAGCCTTACTTTAAGCTCATTAACAGTAGAAGAATGTCGCCTTGGGGAAATTGTCTTGTTACAAGTTCCCAGAGATATACACAGAGCTCAGATGAAGAGACAGTCCATAACCCATGCTCTGTCCTTGAACCAGCATTTCCATCAATATTTTACTACTCATTTCTAAAACAATCAGATAACTTTCCCTTTGAATTGTTACTTCAAAGCACTCAAAGTTTTGGATCTAAAAAAGTTTTCTGATTACATAGTTAATCTAATAAGAAGTAGTGTACAAGACTATTTTGAAAGTATTTTCCTACAAAGGATTCCAAATTTCTTTGGAATCTTTCTTGTTCCAAGCAACCCTGGGATCATCATTAAATACTGGCGGCTCAAAGATTACCTCTGTGTATTTACCAAATCCTACTGCAGTTCTGACAAGGTAAGATAAAAGAACAGTGTTACTAACCAGGGTCAAGAGTTATGGCAGCCTAAAATCCAGACCACTTTTCTCGATGACAGAATTTTTTTAGAATAGGATTTTGAGAGAGTTTGTTTGTTTGTTTTTTGTAGATTTGGTTTTTGGGGTCAGTTGTTTGGTTTTTAGTTTGTTTTTTTTTTTTCTCTAAAGTAGGATAAGAAGTCATAAAACAACATTAAAAAATGGAAAAGAACAGTGTTTTCTAAAGAGACAGCTGAAATAGTCCAGTAGCTACATAAAGGAATATTATAAAATGCATAGGAGGGAAAATAAGAAAAACCTCTCATATTTTTGTGCAAGAGTCAATGCAAAACATAGGTTACTTCTACATGCATTGTAATTGACGTAATTTGATTTCAGAGCCAACATTTTCTTTGTGCAACTCTCTGATTTTTCTTCCCTCTGGTTATGATTTTTAGCACACTTGATAAACTGAGTTTCTCCCATGAGGATGCTCACAGTAAACCCATGACCAAGCCAGTTGCTGCCTGGCCCACTCTTGTAAGGCAAGGTAGCAACAAAACTCCTTTTTCCCTCACAAAATTAAGTAGGATATAATATTCAAAGAACACTTTAAAGAAAAAAGCCAGCAGCTCTTGGTCTGAACCTGAATATAACAAATTTCAGGCCACATTTGAAAAGGAGAAACTAGATTATAATGTATATAAATACCTGCAATAATGAAGTCTATGTGTTCTTTCATACTTCTTTGAGTCTTTGACTTACTTTCCCTTCCACTTCTGTAAACAAAATTTCAATCTCTTAACATATTTTTTCTTGATCTGCAGCATTATGTTTTTTGTGGGTGCTACTCCTTCAGCCTCTAAATCTATTTTTCATTTTAATGTCCTTCCCCTCTGTCTTTCCCTGTTACTGAGATGTTCTCTGTTCCCCTTCCTTCTTCTTGCTAGATCTCAGTTCCCTAAGCCATTTCTCTCCTTTAGCAATTTCTTGACGGCCCTTTTAATTATCTTTTTTTCAGCAACAAGGAGCATCTGAACTGCTGCATCAGTGCCACAGCAGTTTGGAAGTTAAAAATGTTTAAAAGGTGTGTTAGAAATTCTTCTGTCCGTCCCCGACTATTTTATTATTTATAATTTTAACTTTTGTATTTGAATGGGACTTTTCATGGGGATTTTGAAAGAAAGCAGATTTTGAAAGGTGGAAGCAGAAGGACGTAAACATCATGAAAGTGCTGGAGACGGTTTGCAAACAGCAATCTCAAGACAAGGAAAAAAACCTATTGCTTTTATCCCCAGACAGTTTTCACTGCCAGGTGCCCTCAGAAGGGCAAGAAGTGGCTTTTAACCCAGTCAGGTCACGAAGATCCACCACCATTGTTCCTATCAGAACAAGAGCAGAGCTAAGCCTTCCTTTGCTTTCAAGCAGAGAGTAGAAAGGACACCTAGGATTTAGACATATTTCAAAAAGTTGACCTAACAGTGCCATGGAGAGAAAGATGAGCTGATGCATTACTTCTGTTCTAATCTACTTTTTCAATATGTATGCTAGTTATTTACTTCTGCATATGTCCCTTAGAAAGTATGATAAATGGGACATAAACCAGGTGGTGAGGCACACTGTAAATTGTGAACTACACCTGTGAAAGCCTGTAGAGAAAAACCCTGGGAATCAGTGTTGATATAAGCATAGGAAAGAGAAAATAAAGCCCAAAAATTAATGGATTTAGTCAAGGGTATTTACAGATCACTAATGTTTTGTAACGCTTGAATAGAGAATTAGATATGCTATTTGTTTTCACAGACCTGTTATAAAAAACAATGAAGAAAGAAAAATAAAACAGCCTTCCTTGGAAAACTCATAATAAAGTCAAGAGAATATAATCTGAGTTATAGGGAATTCATCTGCTTCCTCAGATGATAATATGAAAAATCTTGACAAGATATTTAAATTTGCATGAGTTCTCATATACTCACAGAAAAACTGAGATGTAGGAATTAGTATACCTTGCCAAGGAAAGACTCTTGAATAAAAGCAAAACACCAAAGTGGATCAGAAAGAACTACTAGGTGTCACTAAAATGCCTGAGGAGACTTCTTCTAAAGGAAGTCATAAAAATCAGATGAGTTGGTCAGAGAAAAGAATTTGCTGAAGAATCAGAAAACAGTAGAAAGCTGTGAACAATCCAGTCACATAGCTGAACTTCTTTTTTGAGAGTCTTCTCACATTTCCTGTTTCAGTCCATGTCATCCATTGCATGCAATTAAATCTCTTATAAGAAATCAAAACAACTCTTCCCAGCCACATCTAGTGTAAGCAGCAAGTCAAATCCGTGCAAAAATGCTTGTTCATATCTATCTCCAATATTAATTTCAGGAAAAAATTGACATCCAAACATCGATATTTCTAGCTAATTTTAGATTAACAAACTTCAAGAATACAAGAAGTATGTGTCAGAATTTTTTTGACATAAGCAAGTCCACTTCTGATATCAATGGACTGAAATTTTTGCATCTAAAGAAGATTAAGGCACTTAACAAAAAGATACTAGTAACTAGTAAAACATTACTAGTATCAAATGAAAATTGATATACTGTTATTGATGACTTGATAGTATCAGTTGATAATACTGCTGTGATTGATTTTATATACATTAATTGATTTTTAATTCCTTGCATCAGATTTTCAATCCATTTCCAATATTGCAGAAAAAAGATTTATTCCCCCTGTGCCTGAATAATTAAATCTCTTTTTGTTCCACAGCACTGTGCATATCAAGGAGCATAGAAAAATACTATCTTTACTCTCTACAGATTTTTGTAGAGCTGAATTGCCAGCTCTGTTACAGACACTTACAGAATGCATCATTTGGTCTCTTCTTCCAGTTCTCCAGGATGGAGAACACGACTACTGGTAGCAGCTTCTCTGTTTTTCACAGAGTATGAGTGGAAATTTGCAGGAAAAAGGTATGACTGCAACTTTCTGAAGTGGGATCAACAGGCAAATGATTGAAATGAACGTGAGGAGCGCAGGGGCAAGCACAGACAGAGCTTGCCTTCTCCCCCAGCCTGTGCTCCCCGGCAGCAGCCACAAACTGATTTTCTCTTACATTTCATACAGCATTCTTACTGTCAGAGCTCCCTGTTTGATGTCAACTTTTGCTAAGCATCTGACTCTGCAATCTGTGAGATGCTCATTTCTAGAAATGCCTCAGGCTAGTATGTTTAACCTCCTGCTTTCAATTCCATGTTTCTCTCTTCTACATTCTGGCTGTGCTGTTCTCATGTACACAGTGATAAAGGTGGTAGAAACTCCTGGTGACATGGGTTGAAAATTTTGAACAGAAACAAACAAAAGAGTTTTGCCTCTTCTTGGTGCAGAATGGTATTTATAGGTAATCCTGTAGGGAACAGATCAGTTACTAATGACTATGAAAATACAGCCTGAGATACTGAACTTAGAAAGATCTTTATTTAATAATGGATTTTTTTTTCTCCTTACAAAAGAAAGTGCTAATTGGTGGTACATAAGGTATTAACATTTTTTATGAGCACTACAAAGCTTCAAAGGGTTTAACTGACTTTTACTTTTGCTGGTACTGCTCCACATCTGAAAACAGTTTTCTGTCAGTGTTGGTTAACAGCAGCTTTAGTATTAAATGGCTGCAGCAGAGTTACTCAAAATGTGAAGGGTACATTTTTGTATCAGGAGAAATGTGTTCACAGCATTTAACCAGTTTTTAACTTCACACACTCAATTCTAGACCTAATTGCAAAATGCCTCTGAATGATGCTTTAAAAATTGTAACTTATATCACTTTTGTGAAATGGAGGTTATAACCAGCAAACAATCTCTCTGGATGCCAACAGAAAAATCTGGACTATGCTTTATGATATAAAACATTGACCATCTCTTGGTAATTTCCTTTCTTCCTTTTTCTACCTCTCACAAGAAAAGAAGATGAATCACTTTTCCAATCTGTTTCAGCACAGAGCTGCACAAACAGCTTTGTGGTGATGCAGGGATGGGTGACAGAAAAAAATACCAGACTTCAGCACAGCTGAATACCTGTATTGTGAAACCCAGGACTAATACTGCTTTGAAGGTGTCAGTGCTGCTGAGACCACAGAGTATCCTTGCCTTTACCTGACGTTACTGGAGACAAATTAATTTTTTAGAGTTCTTAAAGTTCACCATCTACCTCTGCAGGAACTGAGACTGCACAATTAGGAAATAAGGCAGAATCTTCTTGCTCAGAAGATACACCCCTTTTTGTAACTGCAGAAGCAACTTTACTATTGGCACAGTTATTAACTGTTGTTAATAACTCATATTGACACTGCAGAATCATCAAATCTCCATAAGATGGATCTAGAAAATAGATAACAATTGCCTAATTATTGTTCGTGATTAAATACAGAAGAGAATCCAATTAAGAGTCATAGATTGAGCTATAAGCAAACAGTTGGACAAGAACGCTATGTTCATAAGCTATAGATGTATTTCAACAGGATTATTAAACACCTGACCTTATGTGGGCTTGAACAGGAAAATTTCCAGAAGAAGTATAATGGACAATTTTTTAAATGGGAAAACAATTTACGAATGATAATTTCTAGACCAGTCTAATGTAAACCAATTTTTCCTTTCAAACCAGAAGGAAAAGGTCAATTTTCTTTTTTACATCAACAAACAACACCAACTCTGTGGCACATGGCAAAAGATTTTTTTGAACCAAATTGTGAAGCACCGCATTTGACACAATGTCATTTTGAAATTTAGAAAGACAGCATGTGAAGGCCATCATGAACATTTATTCTGAAAATTTACATGGAATATTTTTCAAATAACTAGTGAATCTGTTTTTTCACATCTTCAGCTGAACACTTGAACAACCTTTAGTGGTCACTTAATGTCAGTCTTGGGCCCAGTGACTTGTAACAGCTGATTCAAAAGTTGAATGGCATATGCATGCACAAAGAAAACAGTCATTTTGAGAAGAGTTTTGAAAGCTTTTCTTTGAATTTAATTCCCATGGATGACTAGTAGGCTTGATAGTGGAAATGGGACAAAAGCTCACCTACTCTGTTTGAAACTAATCTAACAGAATAATCTTATTCAAAAATAGCACGTTGTGAACACGAATAACTATGCTGGATTGTTGTGTTAAAAGATAAATTGTTGTGTCTTGTTATTGCCAGAAGATTGGATTGCATGCATCATTTGCTCATGGAAAAATGTTGCAAAAATGTTATGAATCACATTAAAAAGTACATTAAAACCTTTATATCACTTTAAATTCCATTGCCATTGTCTTTGTCTCTCATCATTTTAAAAAGATGGGGAGGTGACAAAGTTACTACAGCAGTAATACCATACTATAAACTTCTTCCCCCACTTACCAGCACAAATCTCCCAAGACTTGCCTTGATGGCTGTTTGGGAAATTTCTAGTCAGAAAATCACAGAATCATTTAGGTTGGAAAAGCCTACTAAGATCATTGAGTCCAACCTTTGACCCACCACCATCTCGTCAACCACACCACAGCACCGAGTGCCACATCCAGTCCTTGTTCCTAGAACACCGCCAGGAGAGTGACTCCAAATCCCTGGAAAGTCTTTCAATGTTTAACAACCTCTTTCATGATGAAATTCCTTCTGATGTCCAGCCTGAACCTCCCTGGCACAGCTTGAGGCCGTGCCACATCCTGTCCCTGGCTGCCTGGGAGAAGGGACCGACCCCGCCTGGCTCCAGCCTCCTTTCAGGCAGTTTTTGGGTGGTAAGGTCACCCTGAGACTCCTTTTCTCCAGCCTAAACACCCCCAGCTCCCTCAACATACGGACTCAAGTCCATATTTGACTTGAAAATAGCATAACTTACATCAGCCAGAGTAAATCAGAGCGAGTCAGAAGCTTGGTTTAAGAGCTGAATTGGTTCTTGGCTGCTCCTGAGCACGGATGGAAAAGTGGATGTGCATGGAAAGTACTTATGGACCTCCCCTCTGTGTTACAAAAAAATCTGCATGCCTCTGAAATAAGCTTTTAAAAACATCAACTATGTGGCTTGGGTAATATTTTTGCAAGCAACGCAGTTGTTTAAGCAATTTGGATTTATCAAATTGCACTAGATACAAGTACTTACTAATGCAGTAATACCTTCAGAACAGCAAATTTCTTAGCATACTTTACCTAAGAAAGAGAATGCATTCTGAATACCTATTTTTAATAACTTGTAACACTTAAAAGAAAATTTCAGTTCAATAAATTCCTCTTGTTCTACTGAAGTTTTTTTATATGAAATCTAATTAAAATTGAGTACTTCACTGATTATTGTTGCATTCAATGATCCTCCTAACCCCTTCTTGCTCAAGCTGTAAAATGTAATATCTATTACAGACATTACTCACCCATAATCATATACTTAATAACAATGTGTTGGTAAGAAGAATGTCAGATCATAGAAATATTTTGTAATAAGAAATCTATTTATTCTCATTTCCAGCTTCCGATGCATTAAAAAAAAAAAGGGTATACATGAAAATATGACATGCTTATAATTAACTTTTACTGCCTTCTTTAAGGTTTTGCAAAATGAAACATATTAATTTGCAAACTCAGTAAATTAGCACAGATCATTAAAACAATCTGCTAAATTCTTCAAATCCAAAAGTCATTATTAACAGCTACTGTGCACTTGAACTAAATTAAAATTTGGGCTCTCAAAGTTGCTGGCAACTTCTGTGTTGGCAAGAATACACAAGCTGAAAGTGGATTGAAAACAAGACAAAACAAAAAAGGCACTGAGAATTTCTTAGATATTAAACTGAGAACAACATTTATTCACATGGCTACATCCTGGCAAAATCCTTTGAGCCTTTTGCTGGAGCAAGACACACTTCTGACAAACAAAATAAAATCTACTCCATTAAACATTTGTGTGTCAGCCATGCTTAGCAAAAAATCTTTGACTGCAGCTACATTAGTGAAATTTAAGTTGTACCATGTATCATTTCAATTAGATAAAGTTTTGGAGAATAGCTAAGCCTTTTTTTTTTTTTTGTCTTTGCAATCTTGACTGGTTATTTGCTCACTGCACCAACAGTAGATAACAGGATAGAAATTCTCTGTAAGGAGAAAACAAAAACTCAAACCAATCATTTTCAGTTTGCTGGCAGGAGGGTGTGGGGACAGAGGACTCTGAGCAAGAGGTGACAGAAAATAATTCCTTAAAACTAGACAGACAGTGGAATTCTCATATTTAATAGAACCTGAAGGCTGAGTTTGAAAACACCTCATTATTTAGACATTTCTCTATGGGCAAAGAATTTACCAGCACTATTCTTCACACTTATCTCTGACTTTCCCTGTAGTGATGGTTATATTTCAAGCTCTTACTGCTGCTCTTATATTTCTTTATGTGAAATTGTACTTCAAGGGTACGTATCTCTGACAACGTGCAAATTCCTATTAGTGATGAGACCACTCTAAAACATGAAAAATTTCTCAACAGTAATCTCAGCAAAGTCAGCAAAAGAGAATTATGCTAAAATCATTGCTATTCAAAAGGGTCCCTAGGACCAATTTTCCATTTTGTTAGAGCTGGGAAAATCCTGAAGCTGTAAAAACAAGTAAGACTCAAAAGCATCATTCTCCACCTTGATGTTGTTTTGCCATTTACATCCTTCCCCAAACCCTGAAAGAAAGCACCTGATCAATTACCCCTGAGCTGTCACAACTCTCTCTGTTTCTCCCCAGTGCTCCGGTTTGGTTGCACAACAGGAAAATCAGACAAGATCAGAAGAGCTGAGTTTGGGGAATGGCTGCAAAAGTCAATTATATATCTGAAAACACTTGAGATACACAGACAATAGCATGTGAGATTACCCTTTTGATAGGATATACACTGTGCTCTCAGCACATCTCTGGACTGAAGTATTTCTTTGAAATGACAGCTCTTTCTACCTTTTCGAACTTTAGATGAACCAAAGCAGAGAATTCATATATTTCATACCTCTTCTTAAAAGCACACACATAGGATGTAAGATACCATAAAAGTTGCAGTATAAATCAGTTGTCATCATCTGTCATCTTTAATATTGGCATTGTTTCTCCAAAACAGAATAAACTGCATAAGAATGACAAGTGATTTTCCCTCATGGTATGACTTGCACATACTTTGTCCCTTCCTCTTTTTTCCCCAGTTTCACTCACTTTTGTTTCATTGCTATTGGCTAGAAAGTGCACTCTGATAAAACTTAGCCAGCCTGTGTTTCATGTTCAGTCCAACTTTTAGCAAAGGTAGCAGGAGCCCCTGCAGTGAGCCAGTGGGGTAAAGAGGGTGCTGGGTGAGGAACAGCAAATGAGGAGCCCCAAGATGCCAGAGCAGTCCCCATTTCTGCTGCCACCACACCACAGCAAGGGAATCACTCGGTACAGTTTATTTTCTGATCTCTTTACATCAGTAACATCTCATTGTCTGGCAACCCACTGCTGGCTGCACTGAATTAACATGAGAGGCCCTGCAGTATATATTGTATACTTAACACCTAACAGCTACATATGACTTATACTCTTACATATAAAAAAAAATCTTCACTCAGAAGGCAAAAAAATTGAATATAAATTCCTATCAACTTCAGATAAGTCAGTAAGTTTACATCATCTCAAGAGTTCAAAGGGAAGAGTCTGGAGTCCTGCCTGGGATCTTTTTGAGACTCAAATTTGCTCTGGCTAATGTCAGACCAACATAAATTCTGCGGAAGCCCACTGAATAAATATATATATCTCAATCTAACAAAAACTGGAACCTATTTCAGGATCTTCTCACACTGCCTATAGAGACACAAATGAAAATACTAACAGGTTTGGAACATAAATTAAGGGGGTTTTGGAAATATCATCATTTATCATGTCATATCTAAATGTCACCTTTCGTTCATATAAATGTCACCTAATTAGTTCATATAAATGCTTTTTCTGAAATTACATCAGCCTTAAAATTTCAGAAAGGTCAGAACTGATAAGCATATCCCTCTCACATATATTCTCTCTGCCCCTGCTTAGAGTAATTCTGCAAAATACCTGACAGAGAATTTTGTCTTTGGTAACTAATGTAAATAAGACAACCCTGAGACAATGTTTAACACAGATGTGTGTTCCAGACAGTCCTCAGTGGCAAGATACACATTACTCCAACTAAATTTTTGAAAAGTAAAAAGCACTGAGTTTATACTCCATATTCACTCTCCTACTTACTCAGTAACCTTCTCATTAAAAAAGAGAAAAAATAAAAATGTTGCCACAGCTTCTGCATGGATCCTTCCTTTAAGTATTTTGCCTTCTTTCTTTTCTAAATACATAGCATTTTTTTCCAAATAAAGCCAAATCATAGGAGTAATTGATTTGCTGAATTTTATCTGCCTTGTCAAGTCCTTTTATTTACATTTTGTATGTTTAAACACTGCAGGATTCACCTTTTTGCATTTTAAATCTGGAGCCTGAAAATAAGCCCAGTGTGGAGTTGTATCCCAATAATGCACCCTTAGGAGATGCTGATAAACAGGCCACAAAACATGGCAACAAATATTTCTGATCCTACATATATTATATCAAAACTCCACTAAGAGGTTTTATAGTCTTTAATCCTGCATATATCAAAACTTACCTAAGAGGGTTTTTTGTTTCCAAGTAGATATAGATGCTTCAAGACTGATTACAATTCTTATTTATCTTACAACAAGGCTTTAAACAATTGTTCCCATAATTGGTTTTCAGATTAAATAAATCTAAAACTTCAAGCCAATGACAATGAATAAAGAGAAAAATAGATCATTTAAGATTTCAAGTTGTCTCAGTTTTTTGTTGGTTTCCAGAAAACACTACATTGAAACCCCAGAAATAAAGACTGAGAATCGTTAAAATTTTTATCGTTTCAGGATACTTCCAAAGTGAAAGGCTTCATAATGGGACACTCTTAATATTAAAATAAATTAATTAATCTATCAAAAAAATTACA
The DNA here is from genome assembly GCA_013397915.1 of Daphoenositta chrysoptera. Classification (NCBI taxonomy): domain Eukaryota; kingdom Metazoa; phylum Chordata; class Aves; order Passeriformes; genus Daphoenositta; species Daphoenositta chrysoptera. The sequence continues at coordinate 163,380 of VZRO01002893.1, forward strand.
TAAGGCCCCTTTTGTTTTTCATACCAAAATCAATTCTGAAGTCATTAATGGAAGACTTCAAGGGTTGGAGACAGAACAAAAGCTAATTCTCCTTTCTGCTACATTGGCATAAAAGAAAATATTGTGGAGCATTGTTAAAAAAATCCCTCTCAAACCAAAGGAAAGTAAGCTTAGATTAATACTAACACTTGTTGGGTTCAGATTGGTCTTTTGTCTGTTTTGTCTTTATTTCATCTGCTGAAACCACCTAGAAACACTGCAAATGTGCTGCATATGACATTGAACTTATATCAGGCCAAGATTAAAGAATGCAGATGCAAATGTTTTCTGCTTCATCACTCAGTGGAAAGATTCCAAGTCACAAGTCAAACATTTTGAGAAAGAGGTTACAGTGAATTAAAATACATGAAATATACAGAATCTATAAAGTACTTATAATTTTGTCTTCTAAACGGCACTTTTCTTGCGGTTTAGTTTCACCACAAATATCTACTTTGCATGCAACAAGATGGATTTGCAACATCAAGAAAACTGCAGATGAGGAGATGTTCCCCAAAGGTGCACTATTGAACTAAACTAAAACCCTCAGTAGTTCAACAGCCTTTGAAAGGTCACAGTTCATTTCTGCCAACCACCTTACTACTACAATTATTCTTCTGTACGAAAATGTAGAGAAGATATCTGTATGTATAGTCACATTAGACAGTTACTATAATAGACTGTGTGACATTTAATATTTGTGTTTAACTCTGCTGAACTGCAGACTCAAAATTCTTGCTGTTACGTGACTATGAGAATACAGGTTCTATTTGTATAAATATATAGTTTATATTTTTATAAATGCCCACTGAAACTTACCTGAGGAACAACGAAAAAAGACCAATACCCACTTCAACAGTTCAACTGAAACAGGATTTCCTTTTAGGCAAGACAGCAATTTAAATTCTAAGTCTTGTTTTCTTCTTTCTAAAACTTGGAATCAAATGTGAAGAAAGTATTTTGAGCTACAAAGCCCAGCATCTCCATGTCTTTCTTTTAGTGGTGTGCATTCTTTGATCAAAAAATGGTCATGCACTTAGGCAGGTCCCTTCCATGTGACCAGGCTGGTCAGAGATCCATCTAACTCAGCACTGAGCACTTCCAAGAATGATGAATCCATAGCTTTTCTGGGCATCCTGTTCCAATGCCTCCCCATCCTCATAGCAAAGTTTGTCTTATATCTTATCTAAACCTGCCCTCTCTCAGTCTGAAGCCATTTCCCCTTGTATTGTCATTCCAACCCCTTGTTAAAAGTCTCTCTCCAGCTCTCTTGTAGGCTCCCCCAGGTACTGGAAAATTTCAATTAGGACACCCCAAAGCCTTCTCTCTTCCAGGCTGAACAATCCCAATTCCCTCACGCTCTCCTGACAGGAGAGGTGCTCCACCTCTCCACTCAGTTCAGTGGCTCTCCTTGGACTCAGTCCAACGGGATGATGTCCTTCCTCAGCTGGGAGCCCCAGAGCTGGCACAGCACTCCTAGTGGGGTCTCACCTCCCTTTACATGCTGGCCATGCTCCTTTTGATGCAGCCCAGGATACGTTTGGCTCTCTGGGATAAAAGCACACATTGCAAACTTATGTCCACCAGCACCGCCAATATTGCAAGTGGCAAGATCCACTGAACTTGGAAGAGCAAACAAATTGTCTCTGGAGTCCAAAGAGAGTGGCTCTAAAACAGCCCAATACCCCTGTGAGGGTGGCAATATTCCATATAGATAAAGAGGCTGAATATGTTAAACATACTTTTAAAGAGTCTTAAATCTCTGCTCTTTTTTCTTTTCATGCGGCAATTGGTCCCTATTCCCATATTTTTCTCTCCTGTCTTTTTTTGTCTTCTGCTTAAATTGTGTAGACAGGTTTGACAAGCTTAACAGAACTCTGAAGTGATGTAATTGCTGTGATAGGCCAAAATGCAGTCAGCAGCCTTGCTTCAGGCCAGGAAGTCCAGTTACTGTAATACTGCCCACCACATTTCACTCATCTGCTGGAAAAGAAAACTTTGAAGTCAAACCCCTCCATTCTTTCCTCTCATCCCTTCACATGTTTTTCCAAATGATTAGGAAATTTGGGAGAATAATTTAGAAGAGCCATTACAGACACTAAGAGGAAAATAAGCTGATATCAACATTGGCATTTCTTGTCTTTGAGAGACAATACATTCTAGTAAAATTACTACAGATAAATAAGGAAAGGAAAATTTAAACTTTTGAATGTCAAGAATATATTTTTACTGTTTTTCTTTTTTATGTTCATATGCCATTAGTATAAATGGGTGGTAGCTGCATATAAAGATGGCCAATTCCCATATGCAATCAAACCACCTTCATGATAAACAGGGATGTGATTTCTCATATAGAAGGATGATTCTAATACAAAACTGAACCTTCTAGCTCCATTCAATTTTCTTACATGGGGCATGAGAGGAGCTCAATGTGATTGATTAGCAAATCAGACAGGTCAAAAAGCCTAGCCTATTCTTTAAGATAAGAGAGAGACCTAAGTCCTTTTCTTTTGCAGGCAACCTGAACCCAAATGCAAGACACATACTTTTAATTTTTTTTTTCACACTCTTTTTAATAATCTCCTATCACAAAGTTACTTCTTAATAAAAAGATTATAAACTATATATGTATAAATATGTCAATCATATTTATTTAAAGTATAAAGATATAATATATATCTATATTACAAAAATATAAACCTACTTATATATAAGGTAAAGCTAATATCTACACAGAGTAAGTAAAAATTAAAAGCATATTGGAGAAAGTTAATAGGGAGGTGTATGTATTTATTGCAAATTCTTGCAGTTTCCAGTGTTTGCTAAAAAAATTCAGATTAAAATATAGGTAGGTTTTTTGGGTTTAAGATTTATATGCATACAAGTAACGGCTACCACTGAGTAATTAGTATAATATTATAAAAAGATTTGGGGGTAAATAGTGCCTGCAACAATTACTAATTATTTGCTACATATCTGAAAATATTTTCAATAGAATATGTAAGCGAATACATATATCCAAATACAAATTCTAATATCATTTTACAATTTCTTTAAGTTCAAGCTCTACATGAATTCAGTTTAAAAAAAAAAAAATCACCTAAAAAGTTCTCTGTAAAAGGGATGTGGAAATGCTCACGACAAAAGCAAGAAGTCATATCAGGATCAAAAGTAAGGAAAACTGAAGCAACCCCTCTGCAGTGCAGAGCAGCATTTCTGCAAATGAGAAAATGTACTACCACAGGTCACGGACTGATGAAAGCCAAAGGCTCTGTGACAACGCTCACCACAAGCAGCAGATGCAACTTCAAAAGCACTGTGAAATGTCTAGATAAGAGCAGTTGTTCTGGTAAAGCAATTCTGCTTGTCCTTTGCCCTGGCATAAGTAACTGTGCAATCGAACAGTGCAATCTGCTCTTTCTTCTGCCCTCACCATCTGTCCTGCTCTCGCATCACCACCATGGGCACCTCAGCAATAATCAGTGAGTACGGGAATTTTATCAGACAGACACGGACAGCAATATCAAAAGCAAAACAGATTTTTAAAAGGAATCTAATGACAGGTCAGAGGAAAGAAACCCTGCATGTTGTTTATTTTTTTTTCTCCAAAGAAACACACAAAACCAAAATCACCAAGACAATTCATGTAAATTATGCCAAAATGTGATAAAACTGAGTATCCTGAAATAATTAACCTAAAGAATTCTCCAGGATAATGAGGTTTGAAATACTTTGCTTTATAAATAAGTCATCATTCTCTTTACTTCTTTCACATAGGTTTCTGTTATCTCATAATTATTTAATTGCTTTTTTTTTTGCTTCTTTTCCAGTACATGTTTCTTTCTCAGTATTTATGCTGATTGTACTGACTACTCCACAGTGGAAAGATCCATTATTGAAAATAATCCCAATGTGTTTTAAAGCAAAGGTTTATGTTGATACAATGAAAGGCTTGTTCTCATCAACTGTATCCTTGCATTCAATAGAAATGACTGTTCTTCTAGTGAACAGACATTAATTTTCCAGATAAAAGAAATCAAAATACTCTATTTTTAATAAGAATATAATATGATTTCCTTGCAGGGAAAAATCACCAGACAATATTAGTCACTACACTGAGAAGCACAGACTTTCAAAACACCTCAACGAAGTAATTTTCAGACACTAAAAATATAAAGAAATTTACTCACTACACCTTATTAATAAGAAATCAATAAGAAACACTGAAAAATAATAAATATATAGTCCCATCTGATATGTTTTAGCAAAGTCAGTACTCTCTCAATTTAACACAATGTGCTAAGTTACAAGTGGCATTACCCCTGTACAGTGAAATATAAATACACATAATGAAGTTGGTAGCCCTGCCCTTGGCATGTACAAATTACTACTAACAAGCATCTTCTGGGTCGTGGAGGGCTAAAATCCTTGAAGCTCACAGCAGACTCACAGTACTATACTTGACGTTTCTAAGCTGCAAAATACAGAGACGCTGACAATTATCCATTTATTTTTCCCCTGTATTTCCCTCTGGCCATTCACTATGGGGACAGATGGATGCTGTTCCATAGCTCACTTACCCTCTGTCATTACACCCATAGATTATGGGTACACAGTGCTAATGAGACCCTCAGAACAAAATATTAAATGTCAGTCACCCTTGGAAACACATAGCAAATTAAAACTAATTTCATGTGTACACCACAGAATTACAAATTGATTTTGACATGACCAGAGTAAGATAAAAAGCCTGTAACAGAAAGCAGGAGGATCTGGACTTTATAATTAAATAAAATACAGATGTACGTTAGAAAAAATAACCCAGGTTGGTGACTCAGCTACATCTCGTGGGTACCATTACGATGAATGAAGGCAGCTCCTTGATCAGTACAAAGTTCTTAATCAGACACTCTCCCAAATCGAATTACAAGTCAAAACAATAGGGAGGCACCTCAGAACAGCCCGTAGCCTGATGAACTAACAGTAGTACTAGAGTGAGGTACTTTGATTTCAGATTTACATCCTTTTACATTTACCCTTCTCTTTTCTGCCCACCCCAAAGACGCCCATCGGGCAAGTGCATCCTTCCAGCTCCTGCTGTCCTGCAAGACTCTTGAATCAGTCATCATTGGAAATGTGGAGCTCTGAGCAATCTGATCTATTGAAAGATGACCCTGCACATGGTGGGGCCTTGGGCTAGGTGGTTTTTGAAGATTCACTTCAATCCAAAGCATCATTCCCATCTTTGATTCTATGATCTGTGGGAAATGCTGGGGCAGGTTGCAAGGAAATCCTACCTATGCCCATATGTTGCCTGTGCTTACAAAGATTTGGCCTTTCATATGGCAGAAAAACTCACAGAGCCCATGAAGGGAGCCAATAAACTCTCTAATTAGCATCATCACCAAGTAGATGCTGTAGTACAATTGTAACAAAAGAGAAGGCAGAGAACTGCTTGAACAACCAAATGTGCTCATGGACAAATTCTCCACTACCCCAGAATTACGTTGGTAGGACCCCACTGAAATGAGAGTATGTTAAACAGAGTAGGGACATGGTTATCTTCAACACTCAGCTAGCCTTGTCACCCTGTATTTCTTTTACAGAGCTTCTGGTAGGTGATCTAAGATGAAAATTCTTTCTTTCTCATTAAGGCAGCAGAAACATTATCTCAGTCGTACTAAGACTCATTCTGATAGTTTAATGGGACTTCTGTGGCTTGCACGCCTTATGCTGTCACTGTTGAAAAGAGCATTTCACTGGGATTGCACACTTATCAGCACTGTCAGACCAAGAGGTCTGGAAAAGCTACTGCTTCTTCTGAAATATTTTAAGCCACTTCCTCAGCCCTTCTAGTGAAGAGAAGATCACTTTTTCCGAAATGACAGAAGTATTAATGATCTTAACATACACAAAATGAGGGCTTCATAAAAAAGAGGAAGCAATAAAATATCAATTACTTCAAAGATCATGCTTTAATTAGAGTTCTTCCTCTTAGCAGCTAAAGTGATAGAAATCAGCTATGATACTATTACAGAAATGGACAATGTGAAAATGGCTATAGTTTTGGTATCAAAGCAGGAACCATGTATTTCTTTTCATTGTAACACAGCTTGAAACAGGCAGACCTGAGATGAAATCATCATGTCTGTTCAACTCAGTTTTTTCCTAAATTAGCCACTACAAAACCACTAAAATGTTTCCTCAGGACTGCAAAATGTTGTGATGAAGTGCACACAACTAGATTTGAAATGCTATCTGTCAGACATTAACCTTTTAGCATTCAAAACACCAGTTGGAAAGGCAGGGAAGATGGAGAGGGACTATAGCAGTAAACATCTTGCCTTCATTAGAAATCACTGCAAAAAGCTAGTTTTCAAATATTTCCAACTACTGTTAATCAGTTGAACGTGTTTCTAATTGAAACCTTCCCGGAAACCCAAAGACCACATATCCTTGAGTGAATTTGGACAAAAAGTAAAATGACTTGGAGGTGTTGGAGCACGAGAAGCTCATCGTGATCTTGCAGCCCAGAAAGCCAACTGCATCCTGGGCTGCATCAAAAGAAAAGCGACCAGCAGGTCGAGAGAGGGGATTCTCCCCCTCTACTCTGCTCTTGTGAGGCCTCACCTTGAGTACTGTGTCCAGCTCTGGGACTCCTAACACAAGAAAGACACTGACCTGCTGGAGCAAGTCCAAAGGAGGGTCACAAAGATGATCAGAGGGCTGGAGCAACTCTCCTACAAGAAAAGGATTGTTCAGCATGAAGAGAGCACTGAGACCTTAGAGCAGTTTCCAGTACGTAAAGCGAGCCTACAAGAGAGCTGGAGAGGGATATTTTACAAGAGCATGGTGTGACAGAGGAAGGGGAAATGGCTTTCAACAGAAAAAGAGTAGGTTTAGATTAGCTCTTAGGAAGGCATTCTTCACTGTGGGAGTGATGAGGCACTGGAACAGGTTGCCCTGAAAAGTGGTGAATGCCCCACCCCTGGAAGTGTTCAAGGCCAGGCTGCATGGAGCTCTGAGCAACCTGTAGGTGTCCATGCTCACAGCCAGGGGTGGAACTAGGTGATCTTTGAGATCCTTTCCAACCAAAAAAACATTCTATGATATACAGATCAAAACATCAAACCACAGAATTATGATTTTTCAGCTTCTTTTCAGCAACTTACAATCTCTCTCCTGAGGCATGAACATTTATTTTTCCTAAATCTTACAGTTTCAAGGTTTTCTTTACACAGCTTATGATTTCAGAATGAAGCAGTATATTACCAGCCTTCTATTTCCTGCAACACTGTCCTTAAATTGTTGGACTCCAAGACATCAAAGGGAACTGTCATCCCTAAAACTACTCCTGACTACCAAACACATTAGGAAGCTCTCATCTCTTCAAAAGCTTGTCCTGTGTGATACGTTTGTGTTCCATCCAGCAGAAATCTATCAAGAGTGCTTCCCACTCGCAGTGTGAAGCAAACCAAAAAAAAGGGAAGGGGAGGAGTATCCATAGAAATGTTGTCTCCTGGGGTTTGCACACATCTGTCTGCAGGGAGAGATACCAGTAGGTGCTGTGGCACACAACAGCTGGCACTATGCAGTGGGGCAGCCAGTGTGTGAGCAGGGGGAATTTCTGCTCCCTCCAGCCCCTCCTGACCAAACCTCCCCTCCCAGGGTGTGGCTGGCAGGAGCCCAGAGAGCAGCCAGCCCAGAAGCCTCGAGAGCGTGCTGCTGGCTATCCCTGCAAAGACCTCTGGAACAGATCCTCAGAGGGAGCAGTTCTTTGAGAACAGCACGCGTTTCAAGGCCTGAGAGAAACTTTCCTTAGGCCTGTGAATGGGGATGAGCCCTGTCTTGTATAAACAAAAAACTCAGCCATCAATATGGACAGTAAGGGATGTCCACCTGGGAGAAAAGTTTGGGTTTAAGGAATTTTAAAAGGAAGAGAAACAGTTCCCTAGCCAGCACACATCATTCTGATGGGCTAAGAAGAGGCCATGCAGCCTAACCTAAACAAGGCATAAGTCAGCATTTATGTCCCTGAGCAAAAAGACTCCAATGCTTCAAACCAATTGCTTTGATTCCTGATCTTCAAAGAGACTGCTTTATTACATGTCTAAGGGAACATTCTCTGCAGTGACAAAGCCAATTGTTTCTTACAAAATGCATGTAAACAACTCAGTCTAGGGATATTATATGAAAGAGGAGGGATTCCCCCACCCTCCATTTCCATTATTCCATCAGAGAAGCTCTTTATAATGGTAAATAATTTTTAAATCAGTTGAAATGTCTATTATACTTCAAAAGTCTAGTTATCTGCATTAAGGTATCTCTGCATCAGATAAAGCTTTTATCCCTTAAGCCAAAAATTACAAAAAAGCTTGGAGACAATAACCCTGATTTCCTAACCTCTTCAGGGAGATATAGTAAACTTTCTTCTCAAACAAACAAAAATCACTCACATGAAAATGGTTCATATTACCAGTTAAAAGGCTGGTGATGGCATGCAATGGAAGTAAAAGAAAGCTTTGTCTCCTACCACTTTACGAATTTAACAACATTCCATAAGCATCAATTCCCACAAGCAAATTCTGAGGAAACAAACAGGGAATTTCTATTACGGTGTAAGGAAAATTACAAGGGATATTAAAAATCACTGTCCAGGAGAGAGAAAACGTCTGGATACAAACCCTGGTTTAAAGTTCATCCTTCATCCCCGAGATGCATAGGACCAGTCACGATTTACAGCCCAGCCATCAGCACTTCCCTTCCTGATGCTCTGCAGCTCCCAGCCTCTGGAGCAGCCCAGCACAGCTGTGTGTGCTGAAGAATCCAGGAGAGGGTAAGGGAGCCTGGACAAAAGGAAGGTGGAGGGGTGTGTATGGGAAACAGCTGAAGGTAATTATGCCTCCCTGCTCTCTTTTGCATGCAGGATGGAGAGTTGCCCCAGTAATTTCTTACCAGGTCTCTGGTGAGATCTTGTAAGAAAAATGTGCCTAGAGAGCCTGTTGTCTCTTGCTGTTGTATCAAGTTCAATTCCATGCAAGAAAAACATAAGTTCAGTCTCAAGGCTTCAGCAAGGCTTGAAGAAATTAGGGCACATTGCTTCCAGTGACTGATTTTAAAACATGACATAGAACACTGGGAAACAAGAGCTATAATGAAAATGAAAAAATGAGTGATACTAACCCACCTGCTTTTTGACCTGAAATGAGAGAGACGAGACTCAAGTGACTGGGACTTCCCACTAAGCTCAATTTTGGTATTGTGGGTAATTTCCCTAGATAAAGTATTTTCACTATATAGGCACTCTAAAAAGAACAAGCATCTAAAATTAAATAGTTAACAAGATATCACCACCTGCCTTGGTCAACCTACTCTTCTAAGTTCAATTAAAAAAAAAAAAAAAAGATTAAATGGCAAAGTGGTTGGTTTGTACAGTTTCTCCTTCTAAAAAGAAAAACCCCAAAACACCACCACCACCACAACAGTCCTGACATCTCAGTGACAGCATTTAGCACAGACATGATGTGCGAGGTGTTTTGCTTCCAAAGAAGTTGGACAATATGATGCTTCACTAGCATTCACACTAAGATTCACCACCACCAAGGTTAAAAATCAAAATTAGTTACAACAGGGTGTAAGGGGAGTCTAAAATGTTTTCTAGTGGGGGTGGGGAAAATATCTCTGGTTCAGCTGAAATCAGCTGAGCATACTGCTACAGCCAGAAGATTTGTGTAATTCCAACCTTCCCTGCTGTCTTCAATCTATGAATGATCCTCATGATCACTTCAAATGCAAGTAAGGATATTTTATATACACAACAGGACTTTTTATTGGATAAAACATTGTTTTCAGTCTGCACGAAGACACCAGAATGAAATCTGGATCTGCAGAAGCTAGCAGCAAGCCTGTCCCACCTTGCTAGAAAAAAGAATATTATTCTGTGCTCATTATTCTGATCCTCCAAAAGTGGTATCTGGGAATGAGAAATGTACTAGTGAAAAAGTACACAAGCTCTTGACAAGGCTGATTGCTAACATTAAATGACTTTAACAATTATTAGGTTTTTTTAATTAAAACTTCACTGTTCAGCCCAACTAAAACTTTTAAGGCTGCACTATTTCTCCCTGATGCTCAGACCTTTAATAAGTAACTGGTCTCTCAGTATTTTATGGGCTGTGTTAATAGTTCTCTAAGGTGTTCTGCACAGTTGCAGACCAATGTTTCTAAGCTGAATTAAGAACCCACATCAGACATGTAATACATCTCTTAATGTTCAGAAACAATGCAACTAGACTGTGTCCCTCTTTGTCCCTCTTATTTCCTGTGTAATTATCCCTATGATGAATTATTAATATGATCCAGCATTTTACTGACTCATCTGTACACTCATTTCAGGATCAGAGATGTAATACTTTGAACAGTACAATGCTGTAATTCATTGTCGTTGCTAAATGAGAAAGTTTTGGTGAATTATGACATCCAGACCTAGGAGGCTGGGGAGAAACCTCAGGAGAAATGATGGGTATGCTTAGATACTTCTGAGATTCACTTTGCCACACAACAAGTCAACACATTTCTCCTTTCTTAAAAAAAAATCCTAGTGTATATTATCAGTGCAAGGCACAAAATATTATTGAGTTTCAGTCATTAACTTTGCAGGGTTAAAAGTACCTCCTGATTTGCTGAACGGGGTTCCTTGCTATTACATGCACTGTATTACACATTTATAATCACAGTCAAGTCGAGTAATTGTAAGGACAAATCTTACAAATTATCTTCTGTGTACTACTGTCAAAGCTTGTTACACTAACAAATCTAATTGCATATGTAATTAGTGAACCCCAATACAGCCAGTAAAATACTGTTATGATGGAAGACAAAGTCAGCACAAAGTCTAGTGCTTAACTGCCTAGAAAGCAATTTTAAAAATCCACGATAATACAATAGGCAATGTTTTAAATGTTTTTTTTTTTTTAATAATAAAAAAAAAAAAGCTAAAGAAAAATCTGGGACCAATATGTCTGGATGTCTGAATAAATTGTCACAAAGATTGTTCTAGATCTATCCTAGCACGATACTCCCCTCTGTACTTACGTGACAATAAAAATATCTGAGCTGTCTGGCACAGCTCTACAAATATATGGAGAGAAAAAATGAAAGTCAGGGACAGCATCCAGCTGAAAGTCAGCTTGGATGTCACAGCCTGTAGAAAGTGCCTGGGTAGAACTGCAATAGTGACAAAGTTCATGGATTAATCAAATAGACACCAGAAATCAATTAATGATCTCAGTGACACCAAAGGCAAAGGCCTTGAGGAGGAAGGGGTGTAAGAGTTGATACACAGGCTACAGGAGAAAAGCCATGCCCCTTTTCAAGGGAAGTTGTTTCTAAAAGACAGATATGGTGCTTGGCTGCCTGGCATGGGCTTTTCATCCCTGGGATTCCAGAGAGTGCCTGCTAAAGATCACAGCTCGGCTTGGAAGCAAAGTTACGCACATATACACACACACAGAGAAAGGAAAGGAAAATCTGGCATGGAAAAGACTATTTGCTTTCTAATATAGTCTAAAAAATTATGGAGCAGGGAGACTGAACAGGAGTTAAACGACAAATTCTTGCTTTTTGTTTTCAAGTGCATGGTTGCAAGATTTTCACTGATGAAAAGGACTGGAGCAGAGGTGAGGTAATGGAAAAGGATGAGAGAGAGCACCATTTGAACCCAGCAGACCAAGTCTTCAGAGGTAGGAGAGGCAAAAAGCTACTGTTTTCTGCTGTGAGCATGTGAAGAGCAGGCTCCAGGGTTCCCTTTGTTGGCTGTAGCTCCCTCGACCTCTCCTGGATACCTCAGCACATCACACCAAGCAGCTGTGCTGAGCTGCTGAGTGAGGGCATCCCCGGGGTTTTGGGGAAAAGGCAGCAGGCAGCCCAGGCCAGTGCAGGGTTGCCTGAAGGAGGAGGCTGCAGAGCCTCAGGAGGTGAAGGGACCACGGAAGGGCAGCAAACCATGGCTGGCCCAATGTGTCTCAGAGTGCATTTTAAGACAGAGTTTGTATCAAGATTTCCTCTCCGTCCTGGGATGACAATTTTGCATCTCCCTGATAGTTTTTCTCTTGCTTTATATAGATATGGTCTATTAAGTTTCTCCAGCTTTTCTTTTGAGAATTATTATGGAGTGGTTTTTTTAATATCAAAATCAGTTTGCAAGGACAGGAACTTTTAATCTGTAGGAGTTTCAACGAGCTGAACATTCCATCCTCCCCTCTCCTTTTCACTTGTACCTAAGCACAATGGCACCTCTCCTCCTCCACTTTTTTTCCCAGAACAGACTGCAGAAGTGTTCCTGTAATTAGTGCCCAGATTCCCAGTGTTTCTTATACAGCCTCTCTGCTGCAACACTCTGAGCTGGAAGAGGCCTGAGCAAATTTCTTCATTGCTTGTCACAAATGGAAAGTTCAGGCAGGAGGCTGGAGTCCTGCCATGCCTCTTTGCAGACTTGGACTGTCTCAGCTCTCCATTTCTCAGCTATCCTTCACCAAGGAGTTGGGACATTTTTCTGCTGGATGCCCAAGTTCTGCTCAGTACCTAATTTAAGTGTGACGTACGAACTCAGCTCTGTGGAATGTGGATGTGCACACGTGTCTATAATCAACTAAGGTAACAATCACAAACAGAATTAAAAGCTTTGAATTCAAAGATCTTAAGCAAATCTGAAGTTTCCATAATGCTTAGTCACAGACAATATATTATCCTGACCCCAGCTGATGACTGAAAGAGTCTCATTAAAGATAGCATGCCATGAAAAGGCTTTATAAGGATTCACCACTTCATCAATACTTATTCTTCTGCAGCAGAAAATGACAAATTAGGATACAGAACATTTACAGGTAACTTATCAAAGGATAAGAGTTTCATTCTAGATGTTATTAAACTGTAACTGGTATTAGAGCCATCCTTGTAATAGAGATTTTGCCTCTCTTAGAAGTGATATGAGAAATATTACATAGATTATTAAAATTACTTGTCCCCCACCAAACACTTGGTAGAGGACACATCCCAAGAATTCAGAAATTAGAATAAGCTGCTGATACATTGTTAAAAACATTTATGCCTGTTATTTTCAGAGAGAATTAGCAATCAAATATATAAAAACAGAGAAGCCTGTAGAAAACACAGGAAATTTTGAATACCACTGCTTAATGTTATCTGTCCCTTTTGTGCTGCTGGAACAATATTATAAAGGGTAAATTTATTTATTTATTTATGGGGACTGTGACAGAGGTTACTTTTGATTTTGATTTTTAGTGCTGTTTCATTGAACAAAAGGAAAAAGAAATAATGCTTTGTAAAATAACTGCAGCACAAAAACTTGACCAAGTAGAAAGTCACTTGCTCAAAGGTTAGCATTCTGTCAGACTTTCAAACTTCATGGAAATACCTCCTCACAACTGCATCTCTAGCATCACTCCAAAACAAACAAGATTTTTTTTTTTTTTCTGTCACATACCATACCTCTTCTCCCTCTGGAGGGGAACAGATCACCCAGAATCACCATAAGGAAAAAGCAACGGGCTTATAGGCATTGCAGGACATACAGTGACTGCAACCGACTGAAGTGTTCTGATACAAAGAAATAATGATATGGTTGCTTTACAAATTTCTGCAACTTTCATTGCAAAGTCAGGCTACTACAACTGCTTTCTGCTAGCGCTGATGGATGGCTGGCTATCAGAGGAAGACTTGCTCGTACCACTTCAGAATAAATTGTTCTAAGTGCAGGGGAAAGTTCATTGTGCAATTTGCTGAAAAGTGGAAACCAAATGCCTTTCCCAGAGCTCCCAGCCCTGAGCAACCTCGGAGCAATCTTTCCAGGACAGGCAAGAGGGGACCGTGGCTATGAGCAGGCACTGAGGTGACCACACAGTGTCATAATCTCCTCCTACACAACTCGAGGCTTTGCCCAGTGACCAGCAGGGAGGGATGTCAACTATCCCCCTCCCCTCCAAGGGACAGGACTTTCCTTGTCATCAGCCCCATCCTTGGGCTCAGCATGCTTCCATGCTGTAGCCAGAAAAGCCCCAGAGATCCTCCAGATGATTCGGCAAGATGCTTTCACAAGCATCATCCCCTGTGATCTGACAGAATGGGTTGAGGCACATACGGAACTATGGAAGGATTTAGCAGGATTTTACAGCAGATTCAGAAGAGAGACAAAAGTGACATGAGCTAATCAAGTGGAAATACAAACTGCTTTCTGACATTGTTATTCTGTGGATGCTGAGCTTCTTCAGAGGGAGCTCAGCAAAAATGCATTTCAAACCTGTCATTATGCTCCATAAAAAGAAGGCAATTGGCAATGCTCCTAATCTTTCTTTTGTAGGATTACTTATATCACAAATATCACCTTAGTCCTTCTAAATAACATATTCTTTAATGGTAATAAATATTGACTGTTCAAATAATAAATATCAATAAACCATGAAAAAGCTTATTATGTTCTTAAATGATGCAAACCCACTAGTGCAGTACCATGTATCCTGAAATATCTTGTAGGGTAGGGTGTTTGAGGGTATTTCAGTGAGAAATAAAAATATTTTAGATCCACCATACTACAGCTTGTTACAAAGGCTTTTGACAGACAGCAATTCTTGACTAGTGGCAGTGATAACCCACTTAGCAGAGACATACAACTAATGAAGATTGAGCTATGCTCTACACAGGCGTATTTATTTTATCCTGAAAACACCCCTTAGCACAGTTTATGGTATTCTGCTAAGATTTTGCTGGTTAGAAAGCTCTTAATCTTCATCATAATTACAGAAGATGAAACTTCTTTTCCCATTTGAAAGATACCAGCATTGCTTTCTAGTAAGGTATCAGCACACTCATTCCAAATTTAATGAAAGCAAACAGCACGTGCTGTTGGAATAAACCTGCTTGTTTCACCCAGGATTTTGCTTTCACATCTTAAAGCAACATTTTTCTTCTGTCAGCTCTGAGGTGTACTGTCCTGTCTCTCCATCTCGCAGGTGTCTCATGGTCCTCCACAGGCAGAAGCTGACTTGTCTGTCTTCCTCCCAGAGCTGCAGCACCACGCTGGGAGCAGAAGGCTGAGCAGAGGCACTGCCAGAAGCTGGGGAGAGTGAGAGGCCCCACCCTTGGATGTTCTCAAAATCCCAGTGGCCAAGACTTGGGACAGCCCAGTCAAACCATGAAGTTAACCCTGACTAGAGCAGTGGACTGAAGAAGGTACATCCAGAGGTCCTTTCCAGCATAAAGCTGCCTTTGCTTCCTTTTTCTTTTGCCCCTGAGAAGTGCAAAGGCCTGAGCATAACAATAAAAGCTCTTTCTGTTTTCTGCACACCTCTGTGTCAACTTGTATTCATGCTGAGAATAATATCTGCAAAGCACTGCTTGAACAACATACAGGAAGCTCTCCCTGAACACAGCAATGTGTTTCTTTCTTACCTCCTAACCTGTAGATTTTGGCAAGCAGGAGTCACATTTATCCATAAAAAAAGCTTAACATGTAATAAATACCTTTTTGAACCTTTTTCCTGTTTTTCATTTTGACAACTTTTCTTCATC
This sequence comes from Daphoenositta chrysoptera, assembly GCA_013397915.1. Lineage (NCBI taxonomy): Eukaryota > Metazoa > Chordata > Aves > Passeriformes > Daphoenositta > Daphoenositta chrysoptera. The sequence continues at coordinate 179,004 of VZRO01002893.1, forward strand.
CTATATTCTTATTTGCACTTGGATAAAAATCTTGCCATAAGATCCCTGGAGGTCACATAAATTACTTTTTTCCCATTATTTCAGTGAAAATAAAATTAATAAGTAAAAAATTGTAGAAAGAAGGGATTTGATCTCTGCCGAAAAAGGGAGCAGAGGAAGAAAAAGGCAATTAATAGGCTTCAGAATTACTGTGGAGAAAAAGGCATGTTTGGAAAGTACAAAATGTTGCAGAGAGCACAAAAAAACCACACAAAACCTGCCTTTAACAGTTGTTATTTCACTACCTACAGTATCTGAAGATGCAAACTATACTCTGTTTATTTTCATTCACCATAAGCACTCTGCACTTAGCAGACACCAGCATATGTTTTGACTAGAAACACACAATTAAACTTGCTTGGAAATAACCAATAGGTGGGGGAATAAAGACATGTTGAGCCACTTGACCCTGGCTGGAAGGCAGCAGGACAATCTATCAGCCACAGCAGCCAGCAGAAGTTTAGGAAACCAAGATGTTTGACTGTATGGAAATTCAATTGAGGACTGAAAAGTAATTGTTGAGGTGGGGGGGGAACTAGTCCCCGACACAGAACAAAAACCAGCTGCACATCCTTTACAGAGAACCCTTTGCAAATCACTCTGAATTGCTAATGTCTTTTTTAGTATTATCTATAACTCTTCATCACCACAGTTGCAACTGCAGTATTTCTGGTTGGTTGGGTTTTTGTTGCGTTTTTCTGAGAAAATCCACCAAACTCTTTAGACATTCAGCTGTGGCCCTCTTCCATGTTGCATTTAGCCCCAAGCATGCCCCACTACCAGCCCTTTATTTATAAATTTTAGCTTTCATATTTATAAGCTTTTCTAGTTCCATAAACTCCATTTTATTTTTTGCCCTATGCCCATAATCTCATCTTCTGTCAACCAGCCAGAAGAGTCCCCCCAGGAGACTGGAAAGCCACTTGCTCCTTTCCCGTGCTTTACTGACAGTAAACACAATTCCTGAATCTTGCTCGTGTAGCATTTTAAATGTGCCCCTGGAGATTCCTGAGCACTGGGGCTAAACTGCTCAGCCCAGTTGGATTGCTGAAACCCCCGTTTCAACATGCCAGCATGAGGAAAGAAACATCCTCTGGAAAGCAGCAGTTCAAAAGAGCCTCTTTAGTATGCTGTGTAACAATTTATGTAAAACTAGCTGACTGAAAATAAGAAAAATGAAAGCTGACCAAGAATAGACTGGACAACTAAGCAAGAGAATCAGCCACCAAGAGTTCAGTGATCAATAAAAAAAAAATTAACTACACTCTACTTAACATCACCCTTCTGTCTCTCGATATCTTATCCAAAGCAAAATAACACAGATTTTATTCTAGTGAATGCTATTAATAATAATTTAAAAGGTTATCTTTCAACTATCCCCCAGACAGGAAGAGCTCCCTCACTGATATTGGTAGAAAAACAGAATATGCATGAAATTAAATATCGAAGACCTAGTTAGCAAATACTTGCCAAAATGCATTTTTGAAGTATTTCCCACTTTATGTCACTATTACCATGGGAAAAAAACTCACACAAACTGCTTTACTGATAAGGATCCTGGAATTTCTCTGGTGTAAATGAGAAGAGAAGAAAAGACGGAGAATGGAGATCTCCCACCTGGCTCCCTCTGCTCCTTCAGCAGCAATAATGCGCAGATTAAACCACAAATTACATTTATTAGACATTAATGTGAAGGCATTTAAAGCTTTATAACAGGAAAGAAGGCTAAATTAATGCCATCTTCAACAACGTGTGAAAAAATAAGAGACTGTTCAGTGGCAGGAACAAGCTCAAACACAGTGATGAGAAAATTAACTGACCAATTCATTAGCCACAAAAAGCACCTCATTTAAATACAATTTTAAAAAGCATTGATATTGTTTCTGTTGCTAGTATTTGCTAGGAGCCTGAGCTACCCTCCATGTAGCGAGGTATTTTCTTTACACTTCTGTGACACATCCTGTAGAGTTAATCCTGATTTTTCCTGGGCTAGAGAAGACTATACATTAAAGCAGCATGCATTTAGGGCTCAGCCCTGGAGCATGTTGAGTGCTCTGGCCCCTGGCCACCAGAGCACTTAGGCACATGTTTTATTTTAAACACATGAGCAGTTCTGCTGAAATTCAGACAGAAAGTCACAGTATGGAAAGGGCCAGATTATGCCTTGCAAATGTGAAGCCATATTAAAAATGAGCAAAGCTATTTAAAACTAACACAATTATTTCCCTGAATCAGGCAAATCTATCCTGGTAGACAAGATGTTCTGCAATACATTAATAGGGTCAGAGAGGTCTCTCAGCCCCACTCATGGCTCAGGTGTGCTCCCAAACTCGACAAGCATGAGAGAATTGTTTTGCAGAAAATACAGAGCATTAACAGTTCAGCAATATCATTCACTGCCACCAAAACCAAAAATAAAGGCAGAAACTGAAACCTGAAGGATATCCTCAATTCATGTCTAGATTGCAGGGTTCTGAGACATGAAGTATGTGTGTGCTCTTCACAAAATTGTTCAAGCTTACACCACCTTTCAGCAACTACCCAGGTCTGGAAAATTTCTTTCCTTTTCACCACTGACATAAGCAATAGAACTGCATGAATTATTCCCTGAAAATGCTATTAACATTTCAGTGTTAAAATTACCCTGTGTCAAGTTGCAGACAAAAAAAAAAGTTGAATTTAAAGACTGCAGAAAATTTCTGTAGACTCAGTGCTTTGAGGATGGGATTAAAAAAAAACCAAAACATCAAGACCACTTTTACCTGTGTACCTAAATCTTCACTTATCTTTCAGATTAAAAAACCCAACAACTTCTTATTGTACGCTATTATGATCCTATTTTCTGAAATGTGAAAGTTACATAATGCATCAATCTTATTTGAAAACAAATCTGCTTTTAATTTTGAGATCACAAATTAATGTTAGCATATTTTATATCTCTTGCTCAAACACATCAGAAACAATTTAAATAATTTTTGTTACATATTGTAATCTGCACCTCGAGTGACAATCTCTGCGCTGTTTATCAGCTTAGAAGGGTGAGGTAATAAATAACCCTCTGCTTCAAGCAGTATTTTATAATGCAAAATGTCACAGCTCTGCAAAGCAGTGCTAGCACATCTTTTTGTATCAATGACATTTTAAAACTAGAATTTTAAGCTAAGAGATCAACAACATTCTGTTCTTTATTTTGCAGCACATAAAAGTGTAATGCTTCCACCCCTGCAACTGAGAGCACCTTCGTTTCTTCAACACCATTGTATTAAAAATAAAAATAAATTTTAAAAAGAAAGGAAAAGTCTAATTACAAAAACTTTACATTTGCAGTAACTGCTAGTATATACAATATGCCCACCTCTTCCCCCAATGAAATCCTCACTTGTTTTACCAGGTTTGATGGGAAACAGCGATTGAGAAACTTGGTTGAGGGCTTTGGGTTTCCTAATGAAAGGATCAAACAACGTGCATCTGAGTCACAGGTTGTGCAGACCTCTGGCATCTGTACAAACTCCTGCAGCTGAAAGGAAAAGCTGGGACAGGATCTTGAGAAGCAGGCTCTAGGGAATAGTCCCTGCCAGCCCTTGGGACACAGGATGTCCCTCAGCTACCAGGGACACAGACCCACCGTCCCTGATTCTAAGGGATTGCTCAGTTTGGAAAAGATCTCTCTGGTCCCTAAGTGCCATATCTACATTGCTTTTAAATACCTCCAGGGCTGGTGGCTCCACCACCTCCCTGGGCAGCCTGTTCCAATATTTAACAACCCTTCAGTGAAGGTTGTTATCAGACACAAAATACTTCAAATCTGTAAGAAAAAAAAATTAATCTATTTTAACATCTTCCTTTTTAACATCTAAATCTGGCTGGGGTTTTTGTTGTTTTTTTGTGGGTTTTTTTCTTCTTTTTTTGTTTTCTTTTTGTTAAAATGCCTTTCAGGTGCTGAAACACTGCCAGCCATTTCTGTCACCGTGGCAGCTGTGATGCACTGTTCAGAAGAATGATTTCAATAGACTTGCCCAGTGCTGCGAGACCTCTGTTTATAACTTTTCTCTTGCCTTACCCTGTAGTGCTTAACTCTATCAGTTCTCATCAACACAACAGATTAGATTACTAAATCCTGACAGCCTGTAGGAAAAGACTCAGTTTGAGACACCACACTATCCATTCTGCTTTTCCTGGTGCCAGAGGCTGCTCTGTAAAAGAGCTGCAGCTGGGAAGTTCTGTGTTTTCTCGTTTTAAGGGGGACCCCACATGGATCTGTGACACTGCTATGCCATCATGTCTCACTGGTAAATACTGAATATCTCACTGATAAATTACTGAAGCAGGTACACTCCTAAAAGCCACCTGTGAACCACTGATGGCACAGATCTAGCAAGGTGAGCTTCAGATGCTGAGGTGCTTAATAGCACAGTCATATGACTCCTTTAATAAATTCATTATTTATTTTTCAGAGGTTGCTGCATAGTTCAATTGCACTAATGATGAAGAGCTTCTCTTCTAATTCCTAAACTACATTTATATATCATTTATATAATTACTCCCTCATGTAATGAGTGTTGGTCATTGTTAAGGAAAACAAAAAAACAAACCAAAAAACCCAACAAACCCACCCTAAATCAGCACCTCAATAAAAGCCAAAACGGTCTGAAAAATGACTAGTAGAAACAAACTGGGCAATAACCAGTTTAGATACATAAATAAGTAAAGGGAAAAACACAGACTGCTATCTCTTTCTCTATAAAAGCAGAAGCAAAGATAAAGCAAAGACTTGATCAAGTCAGAACTAAATAAATACTGAAGAGGTCACTTAAAATAAGAAAAAAAAAATAGAAAAGAAGGGTGAATTTCTATTCAGATTGAAGCCCACTGTAAACCTCATTTGGTCATCAATTAAACTTTACTTTGTCAAATCACTGACTACAAACAGGAGACCCAACCCAAGCCCAATCAGACCTCCAAAAAATGCTGTTAGTGCTGAATGAGCTCAGGAGTGAGGGACAGGAGCAGCCAGGCCTCCCTGGCAAGCAGGGGACAGGAGCTGTGCGGGAGAGCAGTGCCAAGTCTGGACAACGTCCCCTCTGCACTGCACCTGCCAGGGCCTGGGAGACACAGCCCCGGCTCCGGGCAGGAACTCAGGGTACAAATCGAGCCTGCTGGGCACCATCTCAGTGCTTTTTGAGAAATTTGCTTTTGAGGCATTGCATCGAGCTGCACTGGCACGGCTCAGGCCTGGCTTTCCGTGCTGCTGTGTGACACAGCTGCTGAGCACCCACCGCTGCAGTGCAGGATCGGATTTTGGGCAGCCACGCCAGCACAGAGCTGGTCCCAACCTCTGACAAAAAGCAAGGAGATGGTGGGCTAAGGAAAGAAAAATAACCGTGTCAGGATCATGGCTGATGGAACCAACTGCCCTCGTTTTGGTAGCGCTGGGACAGGAAGAGATTTCATCACGTGTGGACACAAGCAAATGCTGGATGTGGTATCATACCTTCCCCTACACATTGCTGTGATTCCTTCTGCAAGCAAAGTGAGAAGAGTTCACTTCTACAAATAAAGGTTACTTCCAAACTGATTTTCAACTGACCAAGACAGTCCAAAACACCTTACTAAGGTTAGCAACTGTTCTCCTGACCTGATTTTAAAAGACCATTAACCCAGATCATTAACCCAGATCAGATTAGACATGGTTTGAAAAAAAAAAAATTATAAGGTCCATATTTACAGACTTTAACTAAAGGAAAAGCTGAATTGGAGCATAACTCAAAAACATCAACACATTCCACTTGATGAAAATTTGATGAATTTATAGATTGATACACTGCCAGTTTCTCCTCTGTTTAAAGTGCTGAAAATCACTCCTTACCAACTGATATCAGTCCACATACTTTAGCTTTTCAAATTAAAGTAAATTATAAAATCCCCACAGTTGAAAAAGAGGTACAAAAAACTTGAAACAACTACCACCACTCTACACCAGATTAACCAAGAACAGTTTGCACATTTGAGCAAGTAGTTATTTGCCAGAGATAAGTAAATATATATACAGTAGAGTCACCCACTCTGTTTATATTTTGTATGACCCACAAGATGTGTCTAGAAAAGACTCACAGCAGGAAAAACAATTGAGAGCTCCGACAGCTAATTAATACTGCTAATTTAACTTGTACCCTAACACATCACTTATTGTTATCTGCACTCCATCACGGAGTAGATGGTGACAGTTCTCAAGCATTGCTAGTAAATTATTTCATTTTGTCCTTTCCCTCATAAACAAAACATCACAGTGAGAGAAGCTGCTTGACCTACTTTCTAAGAAAGAGATTTCCAAAGAAACACTCCTCCCTCGTCCCATTATTCCTGATTTCTGCTCTATTTATACCTCTAATATGTACAAGAGCACACAAACTAGCTACTAAACTGATTTGCATGTTCTTTTCACTGTGTCACAGATGCTTAAAATTATTCTCACGTATTCTTTTCCTGGATTATGTATTTTAAGGTATCCATATACTCTATAAGTAGAGAGCAAGCCCCACAACTGTAGTGAAAACATAGACAGAATGCTAGTTTATCACTTACCAATGCGAGACACTTGTTTTCCCCAGATCTCAGGGATCTGCCAAAATTTAAGACACTACAAAAGAGCTCTTACAAACTTTCTGTGGATGTCACAGAAGTGAAGTTACCTCTTGAAAAAGGTGGCTTCTCTAACCTTTAAATAATTTTCTTAACTTCTTCTTCTCACCTATGGACAGCTACAAGTCCTGAAGTCATAAAATGACACTGTGCCATGGGGCTTGCCTTTGGAACCTCAGTGTCAGCTTCTGCTGGGCAGCTACAGCTTCACAATGGCTAGCCTTGTTTTATCCTTGCCTTTTGCTTCCCCAAATGCCTGTTCCTTCCATTTTCCTGCACCTTGAGACCCTCTGAAACAACGACAGCCTTTTCCTATCAAGTTTGTGCCAGGACACAGCAACAACCATCCTCTCACTGGAGTCAGGGGAGTATGATCCCTGAAATGAAGTGGGTTACAGCCGACAGAGAGGTGCTCACATGTTTGGAAGCCACATGCTTTTACCAAAATAGAGGCACTTTGAAGGTCTCACTTGTTATGCTTAGTGCAATTCCTCACATGATCCGGGTGGCACATGAAGATTCACCCAGATGTATCAGTAATCATGGATAATGGGTTCATTACACTGGAATCCCCACCAATACTAAATGGAGGAGAGGGGGCAAAGGTGATGGTTCATTGTTTTTTAACTGAAATAACACAAAAGACCCTCTCTGGGAAAAAATAGACAGTTTTACAGTTAATGTATTGGAAAAGCAGTGTGGATTTTGTTACTGTGGCGAAAAAAGCATTCACAGAATTTATTGTTATTTTGGGACGCTGCAAAAAATTAACATGAACATGGGAAACTTGGAAAAACCTCAGTTTTCAAAACCTTCCTGGAAACTCACAGTTCCTAATGAATGGGTAGGGATGGGCAAAATCTTTCTGAGAGATAGTAACCTCTGTTCTGCCTGGGGCTCAGAAAGGGGAGGAGGGAAATGGGGAGCACATTCAGCTGCAGCACGGAATGAACTCTTCTCAAGTCTGGTGATTCAATGCTGTTCCTGGCTGCAAAGGTCAATCACAAAATCATTTCTCCTCTTAGTTGATTTTTCACCTATCACATCAGGAAAATGAAACCTTAAGGGTAAATTAGAGAATTTGAAAAAAAAATATTACAGCTCTATAGCTCATCAAGTCTGAGAAGTGATCAATTCTTCCAGTAATTTAGTCCAGACAAAGCACAGGCAGCTTTTTTAAGAGTGCTGTATCAACACCTTTGAAATAAAGCATTCCTTGCAGCAGAATAACCAGATAATGACAAGTTTGCACATGAATATTGATGTCTTGCTTTGACTTTCTTCTCCTACACGACAAATTTAAGGAAAGGGAGAGAGAAAGGAGAGGAAAAGTAAAAGAGCTGTATTTCAGTCCTTCAGATAGTTAGGAGCGTATCAGTAATCTCACACTGTATAATCATGAATTCAACTCAAAATGCATAGAACACTGGGAGCAAAAATAAAAGTCAAACATAATCAAAAACTCTGTCAACAGTGATATGGCTCACAGAAACGGGGTATAAAAGCAGCTGCATAAAACAGTTTACAAGCAAGGTTTATAGCTTTCTTTAACCAAATAGAGAGGGAGTGAGTGTTAGCAGTCCCATAATACTCACTGAGGTGATGATAATATGGGAGTGTGATTTATCCTCTGAAATAACAACGACACAGCCCTCCCATGGACAGCCCTGCAGTTACACGCTCCTTCTGTCCTCCCCCTGTGTCACCCACAAAGTCTGGGAGCACTGGATGATCTCACCCCATGTGCAGCCACCCAGTCCACCCTAAACACAGAAATTAAGTCACCCCTTGTGAATCATTTCTCCCTCGGCTCTAGTTGTTCTGGTTTTAAAAATTTGTGTTAGAACTTTAACAAATATGGTGAAATCATGCTTGAATCAGCTCAAGTATGTATACCTGCCAAACAAAAGAAATTCTGTGAGTATTCCTTCTCCACAGCTGACTCACATTCAGAACTAAATCCTGCACATGATTATTTTATGGCCTTGCTTAGAGTCAACATAAAATTGACTTGCACTGCAATTTAAATTACCTCCAAATCTCTTTTGGCAGGAAAAACTTCCCATAGTAACTAGCACTATTCTTTAGAGACCAGATTTTCTAACACCAACACCTGAATTCCTTTAATCTGAGCTTTTCAGACTCATTGCCATCACCTGCTGTAGATGCTAATGTGTTGCTTCAGGCTGTTGTTGGAAAGTTTGATGCTTCAATTCTCACAGGATTTATCACTTTGAGGTAGGTCCTTCACTTCCTCTCCCCTTGGTATAATCACACCCACAAATCCTCTCTTCTCAAAAGCCATTCTTTCATAGCTCTGTACTGGGCAGAATATAAAGCAATAAAATTATTTTCCTAACATAAAAAATGATCTCTCCTTTTTCTGATGTTGCAAAGACAAAATATCAACAATCTTTCAGGCAGGAAATGGTGGATCATGAGATATTTTAAATACCTGTGGTGTTACCTATTTCTAAGTGGAATATTTTTTTCCAGGCATTTGAAACAAAGCCAGCTGGAGGAGGGGATAGAGCAGCTGCTCACTGGAGCAAAGCAACAAAGCAACTTATAGGAAGAATTAGAAAATGAGAGACTACATAATTGAAATTATTATAAAAAGGTTTTAACAAAAGACATAATACAAGCTGAAATCTGGTTGATAACCCAAATTGACACAGTGTGTGTTATTAGTACAAATGGTTAAAGCTTAGTGTTATCTCTCACTCAAAATGTCTCAGCTTTAAAGCACGGCATTGATTAGTTAGAACTACACAAGAAAGTCTTGTATAATGGAGTCAGGCCACTAAATTCACTTGGCTGAAGGTGAGACTTGGGCTCTAAGTATTGAGTCCTGAAAAGAGCTATATATTCTTCAATAGGAAATAATTTCCACACCACCAAAATGCCCACATTGCTCTGCTGAAATATTGACTATTTAACAGAGCACCAAAAGATTCATTTCAAGTAGAAGAGGAAATGAAGACTGTCTACTACATATGACAAAACATTTTCCAGTCACAAGTAGAAAATGGTTCAAAAAGTCTTGCTTCTCATGATCTTTTTTTTAAATTTAAACAAACTCCTGATTTTATTAGACTTAACAGTCTGTTTATATATAAAAAATGCATCAGGTAGGATGCAAAATGGAAAGTGTGTTATTTCTGTGAATGTCAAACCATTGCGTTCTATCATTTTGAGACACCTCTTGTGTGCTCAAAAATGTACAATCCATTTGAACAAGTGTGGTGGCTCCAGACATGCAATTACTGCAGCTCCAACAAAATAAAATTAACTATAGGAAGCACTGGGTTCTTCAGGCTTATCTTGGCCTTGTTTTTTAAAATAAGAAATAGCAATATTGCATGCACAGACAATTCCCCAGAGGGTAATATATCCCCTTCTATGATGAGTGTCTAAGACAGCTGTAAGACAAGAATTGCCTTCTGAAGGTGTCTGCCTCTCCCCATGGACAACTTAGAAACACCAGGTAAATCCTTCCTTTATTATAAAGAACTGAGTAAAAAGAGATACTCAGTAATGGATTCAGATTTCAGATAAAGTGTGCAATTAAAAAAAATAAACAATTTAAAATGAAAATTATTTTCCAAGTTTGCTCTTCTCCTCTTTTTTTTCCACCCAACTTCATTTTTAAAGTGCCTCTGTGTAATTTAAACTATTATTTCATCTTTTTATGAATGTGCACATTTAGATATATACACACAGACACTATACCAAAAAATACATCACTTAATGACATACAGGGAATGAAATTAAGATACAACAGCATATGTTAATTCTTGGACTAATGAATATCATGTCTCACTAAGACATTGGTACCAATCATTCAATATCAATATTCTGAAGTATCTAAATTTTTTCCACATTAGCATGGAAAAGAACTACTTTTGATACAAAATCTATTTACTGTCTCATATAAGCAAATTATGCAGCAGAAAAATTAAACTTTCCCAAGAGAAATGCTTATAACAGAAACATAGAGTCCAAAATAGTAGCTACAAACTGCTGTAAAATGCACTCAATTCACATGAAATACAGTTAGAAGACGTGTTTATGTAAAGCTCAAGAAGGCTGTATAATACAAAGGGAAATAAAATGAGAGGAAAGCTACTAAGAGAAAGTACTACATAGTTTTACAAGCAGCAGAGAAGGATACCAAAGACACTTTTGTCAAAAGCAACACTACAAAGGACACTCCTTAAAGGAGTGAAATCCTTCAGGATTTGAGTTGGTTTACTCCAACATTGTTAATTTTCCAGTAAAGCAGGATATCAAACAGCATTTCACTGAAACCAGTGAGTCTAAAAAGGTGAACATTATCTACAAATATTAGTAATTCTATCAGAAAGTATGACTGCTATACTTGTGAAAATCTGCACTGATACAGTTTTGATTCCATTTAGATAATTCTATCCAAGTTAATAAATTACCAATATTTAGATGATTTCATTGACAACAATAAAAGCAAAAAGAAAAAGAAAAAGCTGAGATTTACATAAATTTCTCAATAAATTTGCTCAGATTTAATACAAACCTCATCTGAAAGCAATAAATGCAAAATTGAACTGTGGATGCCTGTTGTAACAGCATGAATTAAACTTATGAATCTCATTCCTCCCCTTCTCAGGCACTTAGTTTTTCAAATGCCTAGATTTTGTTTCTCTGAGATGAGAAATATAAACTGCTTATCAGAAGATCTATCTGTGCTACCAGTTTCCTCTTCCCACCCTTTTTGCTATTGCTGATGCTGGCTACAGGAGTAATCAGTTAGAGGAGATATAGATGCCATATGCATTTGATCAGTTGGAAATCACAAAACTATAGTGATTCCTACATGTTTTCCACATTGTGCCTTGCAAAGGCACTTTCCACATTAGTCTTAAGATACTATGTTTAATTTGGGTACATGTACTTATAACTATTCTCTGCTATTAGGTAAACTATACAACATTGGTATATTGACAATAATTGAAAATAAAATGAAAAATTAATTCTTACCTCATTGTAAAGGCAAATTTCAGCAGCCTATTATTTTTCAGTAGTTTCATTGGTGACCTGCTGATTGCACAAGAGGCAACCACTGACAGTAAATTAGGGGGAGTGCTGCCATAGCTGATGGCAGTGTCTCTAGCTGGGAAGATGTTCACACTCTCGAGGTCTAAGCCAACAAAAACTTCATGTCCTACCCCAGGTGCCAAGGTGGGTTCATGTCACAGAATAACCCCCAGCATGAGCAGGGGCCAGATGTGGAAGAGAGGGGCAGGAGCCCTGGCGAGGGCAGAAGCCACATCTGCCCTCCTCTGGGTGGGCAATGGTCCTGCCAGGAGTGGGAGCAGCCCTCCCGAGGGCCTTACAGCCAACCTGTCCCTGCTCTTACACATACTCTTGAGTATTCTAATTATTTAGATGATCGAGGGAAGAAAAAAAAGTAATTCAGTCTTTTTAAAACAGTTTCTATTAACTACAATTACTTTGGTTATTAAAGGCTTGTTTTCCTCTGCCACAGTTGGGGCCACATGGTTTTAAATATCTCATTATCATATTATTTACTTCAGAATTATTATAAAAAACTATTTTCAATATTTGTATTTATATAACATAAACCTCCAAAGCTTCAAAATAATAAGCCTTCAGAAAGGAACTCTACCTGCTATAAAAGAAAGAACAAAGAAAAAAATTACGGATTGCTTTAAGCAGCACATTTTTTTTTTTCTCCAGACGTCCCTATTGAATCACTTCTGTTACAAACTGGGGAGTTATAAAACTCAGGTTTCTCAGGGATATTGGAAGCACTACCCCATTCCAACAGTCAGTGTCCACCATATAGGAGATATATATACATATATATATTTAGTTTTTCTTTGGAAGAAACAAAGCTCCACTTTCTAGGCATATTTTTGGGTGATTAATCCTAGGTAATTTTAAGGTCCTCTACTTTTCTAATAAGCATTTAGCGTATCTTATCAAGCTAGGTATCCAGACTTAAAACTGTGTAATTGATTACACTGTAACCCAGACTGCTGTGCCAGTCAGAAGTGCAAGCAGGTGGCAGAGGTGACACAACACGCAGTGATGCCACGTGTCTCCTCCTGCCAGCCCAGCCACCCTGAGAAACACGAAAGGAGAACATCTGGCAGCGCATTTGCCTAGCACTTACAGAGGCTGAAGTAGGCAAAATTCTTCGGTGAATCCCTAGAACTCTTCTGTTGCCACCAAAGAAGCCAAGAGCAGTGGTGAGGATGCAGCTGCTGGCATCTCCTGGCCCCCAGACCTGACAGAAGTGATGTTGGCCAGATCACCTGGACACGCATTTCAGTGCTGTCAGCATGCCAGTGTCAGAACAGGAACCAGCCAACTCCGTCATGGGTTGCCTAAAATAATCCACCTCTGCCTTCAAAAGGGTACCTGACTGAGTTAGTGGCACTGATGTCATGCAGCTCCACAGAGCTCAGCTTTGAGAAGGGGAGGCCGAACTGCCTGGGCACCCCAGGCCACTCATCGCCCGTGCAGCCCTGCTGGATCCCACCCCATTGCAACACCTCCAGCCCTCCAGGATCCTCCCCTAGCAAACTGATAACGGGTTGGGCACTTCTGCAAACTCTGTACTACATCTGGGTTACCCATTGGAAACTTTACCTTCATAGCGAGCGTATTAAAAAAAAAAAAATACAAAAAACAAACCCAAACAGATCTTATATATTCTCAATATATTCTTGTATTATTTTTAATGAGAAAAAAAAAAACAAAAAAAACAAAAAAAACCACCAAACCAAAAACCAAAACAAACCAAACTATATTAATATTCCAATGACAAAAAAAACCCCAAATTTTAAGCTTACAAGTGTTTGTCTGTGTTTTTTTTTTTTTTTACCCTAACAAAACTGGCAAGCTCTTAATCTTTTGTAAAAAATGGCTGCTGTTGCTTTTTTACAGCAGCACAGTAGAAAAGCTAAAAGTTAAATATTAATACATTGAATATATTTTCAAGCAAGCTTGCTCAAGCTTTAAATCAAGCTTTTTCTTAAAGAGCCTGCTGCAGTTAAAAGAGTATGGAATTTAAACAAAACAGTAACATTACCACAGAGCCTCTTCTGATTCCAAGCAGTTTTTAAAAGTTACTATTTTTTTTTAATGCAAAAAGCTCACAGAAGTATTTATGTGTTAAAAATAATTCATGAATTCAGTAGAAGATTATGCAGGAATTCAAAAATTCAGAAACTGAAAATGTTTTCTCTACTCAGATAAAGAAATTGCTTGCAGCAGTTCATTTAAAGCCAATTCCTGTTACACTCACATTAGGAGGACGCTCTTTAAGAGAAAATAAAATGACACACTGATGCATTGACTAGCACATTTATTAGGACATGCTGATAGAGAATCATTAATCAAGACTCCCTACTAATAGAAAATCATTAGAACAAAGCACATCAGCAGCAATGCCTCTTCAGTTATCGGGCTTTTCTTTAACCAATACCTAACCTTGAGGCTGGTTTCTCCATAGCTTTCAAAGCTTCTATGACATAATTTATTCAAGACTCTTGACATAGTGCAGTCCTTCAGTATCACAACATCATCTTGAAAATTAAGTACATAAAAGTGTAAGGAAACAAAGGGAAAAGGGCAAAGGGGAGTCCTTCCTTTATTTGAATGTACTGAAGCAACACAAGTTTCAATTCACCCAAACCACAAGTCTTCCAGACAAATGCTAACATCATTTCTTTGTTTCTCTCTATTAGCTGCAGGAACCTCAGCTAAGGATGTATCTCAGAAGGATTGTGGTTACTTTCATAAATAATACATGCTTCATTTTGATTCTTTCAGTTTACCTGCCACGCCATTTCCTCTGTCATCCAAACAAAGCCCGTGATGGGTTGGGACAGCCCTACTGGCAGGTGGCACGGATGGACCCACTGAATCCACCTGGGTGAACTCTGATGGATCAGTGCTCCAAGCAAAATCAGGGGCAGTCTGGAGAACCCTGAACAGTTGAACAACAGGCAGAGAGCAATGGAAATAAAAAAAATTGGTTTTAACGCTTATTAATGATGCTTTACAGTTAAAATGGAGCACTTCAGTTACACCACTATCTGCAAACTGTGAGGAGCCAGCAGCACAGAGAAACTGAAACAAGAGTTCAGAAGCAGAACCAAAGAAAATGCAAGCTTCTATTGTTCAGTGTTGGTACAGGAGGTTTCAGTACATGATTTTTGACAGATTGTTTTGGGTTGAGAAACTGAGATCCAGGGCTAGACTTCCATGTTTTCTTCTCATTGCCTTTTTTTTACTTCTTTCTTTTTTTCTTTTTTAAAGTCAGGTAATAGAATGGTAATCTTATTTAGCAGCTGCTGATGTGGTTTCTTCAAGTGGTTGTCTATAAAATATAACACTCAGAAAATACAGCTGGTAAATAGTATGAATACCTGTTGTGTTTTTTTTTTTAATTGAGCTTTCTATAATTACTTACTCTTCCAAGCAAGTGAAGGCAATTCTATACTAAAAATTCCTTTGTTATTCTTATAACTTAACATATGTGGCCTGAACGACTTCTCTTGTTTGTAGATGCCTGGATCTTTTATGTTTTATATATTCTCTTTTCAATTAACATAAACATCTCCCAAATAGCAACTGGCTTCTGTTCTCTATGGCCTCTTTTTCATCCTGTGCTGACTCTGCATATAGAATATCTTTTAAAAAACTCCCTTCAATATTAAAATACTATAAGCATTTTTTCAATATATAGCAGACAATTAAGATTTACACTTTTCATTGCTGTTTGGCTTTGTTTTATATTTTGTTGTTTGGGGTTTGGTTCATTGGGTTTTTTTTTTTATATCTCAGTGCTTTCCAGCAACCAAAAAACCCCTACCAAAGTTGGTATCAGTTGGTCCAAAGCAGAATAAAGATCAGAAGGCACTCAACTACAGGCTGATGTACAATTTTGCATTTCCAGTACTTCTTCTTTATAAGAGATTTTATTTCCGTTTCACACAAGTTCTCAAATCCAACTATGTCCTCTAAAAGCCTGACTTAATTATCTTAACACACCTTTCTGTAATAGGTTTCCCAGGTCTATCTAATGGGGCATAGGATTTAGGAACCAACTGGAAATATTATTGTCAATATTATTTTACAGATATTAAATATATACTACTGCTTGAATATTGTTTCTTTTCTTGTAGGGTTTGAATTTGATGAATTAAACTTATCCTCTAGATATCAGTCTGCAAGCTACTGTGGGAAGGGGTAGAAAATCCTCTATGTTTCATGTCGTGTGTGATGGCATTCAGTTTAGTTCCTGATGCCCACCTCAGCTTTCTGTGGTTAGAAAGAAGCAGTGGAGTAACTCACTGGCCATTTGAGAGCCTAAGTGAGCTTTGAGGAAGTGAGAGGAGGATGAGGATGCCCTTACACATGGCACATCCTCTTTGCTTGAAGATTTTGACTGCAAAGAGGATCAATTCTAACAAATAAGAATGCCAAAGCAGTGGTTTTTTTAATTGTCAGGAAAATGTATAATGACATTTCTTAAACAATTTAAGACGTTATCACACCATTTTTACTTTGATTGTTTGTTTTTTTAAGTCTGGCTTCAATGGAAACATTGTGGATTGGAATGGATTTTGTTCTCCTGCTGGTGGACACAGGGAATAAATGCAGTAAAATGTAGTGCAGCAGACCTCTGCAAAACGAGACATAATCCTGCAGTATTTACACATATGGGATAGACAGTTTTCTCTGTTTAAAGAAGCTATTTCTTCCATCAGACTTGTCACAAAGCCCTGATTTCATCATGAATCAGGTTGCAAAAACAGGCTCAGAAATGAATGGTACATTGCTGATAAGGAAAAGGAGAAAAGAAAAGGTCAAGTCATTGAAGCAAATCTGCTAATTTGGCAAATACAAAGCCTGGTTAGATAACAATGCAGAACTCAATAAATACCCAGAGCTATGGCTTGTAGAAACAACAGGTGCTCGATAATCCATGAAACAATATCAGGTTTTTCCCCTCAAAAATTTGCAGGTGGACACAAGCAAGGTGATGCTTCCTTTGCTATTTATCTGGCTCCCTGGTTTCAGAGATGTATGGATACTACCTGGGAGACATATAATTTGAAATGCAAAACCAGCTAAAATTGGTAACAGAGAAGCAGACAGAAAACACCCTCCACAGGATGAGAAAATGTGCTATATGGCTGTCCATTTCTCTGTGTAAATACCCATTTTCACCAAAAATAATAGTAACCCATTTTCTTGGTAAATACCTCTATCCACTTATATGGGATATTTAAACACACCTTTCTATTATCAAATGCAAACACACCTCTAGAAACTGCATTGCTTCTATCTTAGTTCATTACAGTAATTAAGCATATAATAAGAAGGCCTTGACTAAATGCCTTATGGCATTAGGCAAATTAATATTTGCATTTTCTATTCTCTTCTTTTCACAACTTCTGCATGCCTCTAAGAACTCTGGAATGTGGAACAGAAAAAGAAAGATACCTTTCGTATTGTATCTTTTCTAACCTGAACACTAGACACGAACTTAGAGTAACAAACATTTACAGGGAAATTTTAACAGTGGATAAGCAACTATTCCAGACAATGCAGCATCATTCATAACCAAACTTTGGCATAAGAGCCATTTCTAAACCCTTGAAAAGGAGAAGAGTGAGAGAGGGAGGATTTTAACCTCAATTGCTTAACCTGATTTTTGGAGAGGAGACTGGGCTGCAATTTCTGGTGTTAAGGAGTAGTCAGAGGAACATTTTGATACCCAAATTTGGTTTGTCAATGCATTTAGCCAAATGAACAATGAGGGTTTTGGATCTCATTATTGTATGTCTGGACACAGAAGCAATAATTCAGTTATAATATGAGGAGCCTTGCTTTAAATATTATTGATTATACAGTACTTAACAGTGCTCACAGATACTATAACCAGATTAATTGTAGGAACAAAACAGAGAAGCAGTGCAAAAATAAAACTGAAAAATTATTTCCAAATATTTTCTCCAATTAATTTTTTACCTGTATTTTACAGAATATTTGTAACACAGTTATAGTTATTTTATTCTTAAATACATTGTGGTACATGTCTGAAGAAAAAGAACATGCTTTCAAGCTGAACGGAAAGATAACATTTCAAGTTGTTTATCAGGATTTTTTCACAGATCTAAAATCATCCAAAAAGAGAAAAGTTCTATACAGTTAGTTTTTGAGCTTAAGTTTTCAAAACATTTTCAAGCATCTTACAAAAAAGGAATGGGTTTTATGTATTCAGTAAACTGACAATGCTGGGTTAATCCACGTGAAAACAATGGCAAGAATATCCAATGTGTGTCACTGAAAATTTTTAGTTCCTTCTCTGAAGTATTTTATAGATCTGTACAGAAGAAAACTCACCATGGACACGGAAGAGGAGAAGTATGTATCATGTTTCAGATGACTGTATATCATCCAACTGGTAGTCCATTATACCATAGGCTGAGGAAAGATTTTGCCATAACCATAAAGATCTAAAAAAAAGATAAATCAAAAGATTAATAATAAGATGAGATAATCAGACACTAAAGATAATCAGACACTAAAGAAGTTAAAACTGAATTTTCTTTATTTAAAATAGTTTCACTGCTCTTTAAAGCACTTTTTAAAAAAAGACAGTAATAAAAGAGTCTGTTCCACACCATCACCATCCAGCAAGAACTTCTCTTACAACCACTGCAACGATTTTTGCTCAGCCACTTCATTTGCAGTTCCTTTGCAGATTTTTTGACTTTCAGCTGACTTCAGAATTCATATCTTTTTTTCAATATTGTTTAATCGTGACAGTTGTATGCATTGCTGTTTTCTCAAAACAGTATTTTTCAAAGGCTATTTTATTTTCCTTCTTTCATTTATGCAGGACTCCACTGTGCATTTTCTACCAAAACACAAAATCTGCGTGCCAAAATTTACTACAAAGGTGGGTGATGGGGAAGAGCACTGCTCATGAGCAGGCACCTGGCAAAGCCAACACCTCTAACACAAGATGCACGGCTCAGCTTGGGTTAACAGCACCTGCAGAACAAGGGACACCCACCATCCCATCAACAGCAGCTATTCCTATTAATTCCCTGTTTCTCTTTTGCTAAACACCAAGGCCAGTGTGCTACAGAGCTTCCTTGAGGATCTGATCCCAAAGTTGCAGTTTTAAACATTGATGATGGGCAGAAGAGCAAGAGAGGTGGGTTCCAGGCCAAGTGGCTGTATAGCATGGAAGCAAAAGTCAGTGGAGTTTCACTGAAAAACTTATAATATCAGCAATTTTCAGCAATTTCGCTTTCTCCTATATAATCCTTAGTAGGCCTTCTTGAAAGAATTTTTTTACAGAACCATTTTTTCATGGTTCCTCAAAATTCCCAGAAAGTCCTACAATTTGAACTGAAACACTGGCTCAAACCAAAAACCTGACAAATTTGGGGTTCTTGCATGTGGTGGTTTGTGTTTGTTTGGAGGGAGGGGATGTTGTGTGTTGGTTATTTGCTATTGTTGTTGTCTGGTTGGTTGTTTTCTTGGATTTTGTTTCCTCAAAGCAAAAAGGGATGGGAGGCTTCCACTGCTCTTGATGAGTCCCATTTCAATAGTTTCAGATTTAAATACTTCCCCTCAAAAGAGGCTTTCAATTTTAGTAGTATTTAATGTCCAATCTTAGGTTAAAAGAAAGTTAAGATTAAAGTGAAAATGTGACCCTAGCACAGCGGTTCCTCTCTCATGGAATGCTTTTAAAGTCAGATGTTCCAAAATATACTTTTCATAAGACAGAGAATGAGATTTCATGAGATTTCAGAGATCTCTCTGAAGTGAGGTTTTACATTTTCCATAGAACTGCAAAGAACTTAAAAGCTAAGAAATTGATTCTCTTTTCACCTTTTATGAGAACCACTTAGGTAAAATGAATGCAATTTTCTGACATTTTTCCACAGACTATTTTTGTCTGCATCAATCACACTTTTCTTTTGACGTCGTCTTCTGCAATTTTACATCTAAATTCTGCTGATAACTTAAGGACAGTAACATGACCCTTCCAAACATTTAACCTTTCTAGTCTGCTTTTCTCCTCTAAAAGCCCACTAGAAATGCTGAATGATGGGTTCAACTGAGTGTACGTAAGTAGAAAACGTCATCACACAAATTTAGAACAACCAACTTTTAGCTGGATTTTTTATGCAAGGGAATAAAGTTCTTAATTTTCCTAACCATATTTTATTATGGGGGAGACCAGCATAACAGTCAAACCAAATATGCTTGGGAAAAGGCATTTTACTCACATAAAATAGTTTTTGATGTATGTGTTCTTCTAAGTACTTTTCTGTACTCATTTTCTAATGCCCTTTCACAGGAGAAAATTACATGTTTTCAAATATAATCAGGCTTTGTTCAAACAATTGGCAACTTTTAGCAGGTCCTACAACAAGCTACTTATTGCTGCTACTTCTCACATCCCTTCTGTCTTTTCAGCACAAATAAACAGGAGTGAGGAATTGGTCCAATCCAAAAATAAGACGTGAAAAACTTGTTCTTTTTTTTTAAAGGCAGGTCTGTTTTCTCCCCTTAGAATACTACTGAACCCCCAATACTACTGTAATGGATGAGGTACACAGGGATAGGCACGAAGAGGAGAAGATAAACTGCCTCATCTGCCACTGTTAACTACTGAACAGTGTCAGAAGGCACCCTCGTTTTGAAAAAATATTTCACTGGTAAAGAGAGTATTTATATGAATACACTCATATTTTAAAGCAGTATTTCATGTTCACAGCTTTGCTATGTCAATGCATTATGCACTACAAGCTTTTAAAATTTTAGGCTTTCTAAAGACAAAATGAAATTAATATAAAATATGAAAAATGTGGAACAGAATTGATACAACTGTTTGGGGTCTTTTACTCCACTTTTTTTTTTTTTTCCTCAAATTCTGCAAGAACCGTATCTTTATCATAAGCTTTTTCCATAACTTATTTAGATAAAGTCATCTATTTGTTATTTCATTCATCATTTCCAGCACTGCACCTATGACAAGGCACCAGCCTAACCCTGCCAAGACAGTAAGGTGGGCAATCAGATAATTAGTTTTTCCTTGAACAGACTTAGAACAGACTTAGAATTCACTGAAGGACTTCCTTCCAGGTGATGAAAGGACAAAAAACAAAACAAAAAAAAAAACCCACAAAAATGAAAACAAAACAAATAATCCCAAACAACAACATTAAAACTAGGCAAAAAGCTGTAAAGTTCAGCATTTAAGAAAACTGTGAGGAGACAATTTCCCACTCTCCTAGCTCTTTTCTTTAAAAAGTATAAAATTACCATGAGAAATGAAAGAGTCTTACTTATACTAGCACATCTTTCCTTTCCTATAAAGCAGTATATTCCACAAAATTTCCAGGAACTTTGCAGATTCTTCTTTGCAATGCGAGAAGCTGTAGAACGTAGAAAGCCATCAATATGCACATGAGCAGGGCCTGGTAAGGTAACTGCTGCAGTTGTACTATAATTTCTGAAGAATTACATTTTTATTTACATAATTTCACTGTCTTAACTTGGAGGTAGATGCTGTTTAAAGTGAATGCACTCCTATATATCAGTGGACCAGCTACACAGAGATGATCAATCACTGTGACTCAAATGCAAGAGGGCTGATGTACTGCTGTGAAGTGCAAAATTATGAAAACGTTTTAACAGAAGCCCCTGACCATCATTCAGTCATATGATTGAGGGCTTTGTTGTGCAGGACTGAGCTGCACTTAAGGATGCCGTAGTGACCAATGTAAAAAGCTGGAAATGGTGTTTACACATTCTGCTGACAGCCTTAATCCGTCAAGAAGATGTCTGCAGAGCCAAAACAATACAAGTTTTGGCCGTCCTGTGGTATTCTGACTGCCCATAAAATGAAAAGCCATAAAAAGACTTTGATGTTTTCAAATGCTTTATGAACATGAAAGAAAAAATAAACTTTGCAAGGACTAACACCATTGTATTTTTTGAGTATGCACAAAACCAAATAGAGTTCTATTCACTACAAAGAGGCTTTTTAAGTAAGCTACTAAAGGTTAACAAAAGGGACAAAACACCTGAAATACAAACAACTAAAATTCTGCTCACTGTAGCCAGAGTCTAAATCTGTTCCCAGCACTCAAGTGTTGCACACAGACAGTAAAACTTTATTTGTGACTTCTCTGCTGGACACAAAACAGCAAGTTGAATCACAGTCTCGTAACTACATAAAAACCAGAATCCCTGTGCACCAGCGTTATTTTGGGACTGCATGTCACTGCAGCCAGCCCCTGCTAGATCAGCAGTGCTCCAGCACAGGTACAGGGACTGGCACTGGCCCCACCTCAGCACCAAGGGCAGCCTGCTTGGAGAGCAGAGCCTCTAGGGCCTGGAAAATACAAAAAGAATAAGCTGGTATCTGAGAATGAAGTAAAACTTTTATCCTAGACAGACGTCTCAGAAATGTGGAAACAGTTTTAGGCTGAACACGTCTCACTGTCACTGCCACAAAAGCCTTTCTAAAAACCGGCGATTTCCTGAGTGTGCTGTGCAGCTACACAAGCACCCAGATGGAGCACGAATTAGCAGTTGATTTCATTAATTAGAAAAGCTGCTTTGAAGGAAGTGCACATTACTGACAGAAGCCGTTTGCAAGCATTGTTCTCTAATGAAATCTAAACTGTCATTTCAACAAAGGCAAAGTTGTGTTTTTTTTTTCCTAACAAGCAACCAGCAATGAAAACTAATTAGAAGCCATAGGTATTTTGCTGTACTTCACACTCCGTGAAAGGCTGATCTTGAATAGCCAATTGCAAATGGCTGGGCTTGTACAGATAAATTATCAAGACACTGGAACACCCTTTTTTGTCAGGTTACACGAGCCTGTCCCAGTGCTGCCCATGTGAACAGGCAGAGCGAATGTGGTCATTCCCAGAGGAACTGCCTCTGATGCTCTGCCTGCATCCCACTGCACCAAGGAGCATCTTGGATACACACTTAGATGCTGGACACATTCATTCTCATTCCTTGAAAGTGTAACACAGAGGACAACATTTTTTTGTACCTGCACCTCTAATTGTAAGCATAATTCTTGGCTCACGTTCTTTTTTTCTTTAAATTAGTCAAACCGATGGTTTCTACCTGGTCTAAAAAGAAAACACAAAAACCCAACAGTGCTGCACGCTGAGCAAAGCAGGGTGGACACATCGTGTAAATCCATACAAGTGCTAAAGAGCTTTCCTGGCAAAACAAGTCAGCTACAGATGGGTTTAAATCATGGGCTGTGTTCAAACTTATTGCTATTTATACACTTTTCCTTATTTAAATGAGAACTTCTCATCAGGCTTGGTTATACTAAGATTTGCATCATAACATGCTAAATAGCAGTTGATTATTCTAAAACACTGAAAAATAACAATATATTATTGTTTGCAAAAAAACCAAAAACCTGGATGCATTATTTTTTCCCCTTAAAATGAAAAAAAACCTGAATTGTATCCAAATGACCAAGAATTTTGGCCCCTAACAACTAATATAACTTGTTTTAATCAAATTTTGTTTAATGTTATGAATATGCAACATTTTAAACTGTGGAGTAGCATATTATTGCTTGAAACTTTCAAGTTTGTTTTAAGAGTGAGACCTCTTAACCACAATGTCTAATGAGTCCTGATAAATGATAACGATAATGAGTCCTTTGGTCTTAAAACAAACTGTACTAGCCACTGACCTATTTTCAAAGTTTAACCAATTCAGCTTGCACTTAAAACAAAAAATCTACTACTCAGAGGACAAAGAATATGATCTTCCATTAAAATGCCATTTTCCAAAACCAAAAAATGTAGAAAAAAATGGAATAAAGCTGCATTTGAAGCACAGTTAATTAAAAACACATCTGGCAGCATGCATTTAAAAAAAAATTAAATTCTGGTTATTAACACCAGTATCCACCTCCGTCACAAAGGGCAGCTGAGGTTCTACATTGAATGCAAAAAGACTCAGCTGATATCAGAGGGTGAAGTAAAAATTTTATCCTGGATTCACTTCACTCTGCAGACCGTTTTAGACTGTTCATGCATCTCGCTGTTATTGCCACAAAGACTTTTCTAAAAATTGGCAAGTTCCTGAGTGTCCTATGCAGATATACAAGTATCCAGCATGAAGACAAATTAGCAAATTTCACAAAGAATTGGCTGATATGAACTTTCCAAACAACAGATTTTTACTCAAAGGAAGAAAGGACTATTTACCTGTGATTTCTGAACAGTGAATTCTGCTTGTAGCAGAGCAAGTGAAATTATGAAACATAATTTACATTTCTCTTGCATCTTTCTTTGCTTTTTTCTCATAGAGATTCCCCCACCTTACTATACTCCCATTCAATGTTTGCAATTACTTTAAGGTTATTTGCCTCAACTCTTCAGCACTGTGAGATACATAAAATTATTTATGATTTTTAATAATTTATTTTAAAATTTTTTAGTAATAAATTGTTTGGCAAAACAAGTATTTGTATCCTCATACTATATGAACCAAAAAATATTTTGAGGAACTAGAAGGATTGCCATGCAGCCTGTTGTGCAACATAACCCTTAAAAGAGCAGTTTTTCTGTATAATTATTTCTGTACAAAAACTTCTGTACAAAAAATTAGCACCTTTTACCTGTGTGAGATACGAATAAAAAAGAAGAACAGAGAATAAATTCAGAAGTGATTGCTTGAGCATATGTTCTAGCATTTAGCAATAATAGTTCGTTAAAATAAAAAAAAAAAAAAAAAAAAAAAAAAAAAAAAAAAAAAGAAAAAAAATAAAAATAAAAAAAAAAAAAGAAAAAGAAAAATACTCCTTAACCAGGAAATAATCCTTAGCCAGGACTGATTGTGGATGGAGTTTGAAAACAGAATCATCTTACTGCCACAAAGTAGCACTGAGGTTGTGCTCAGCATGTGCCCCCAAAACCAATCCTCTAGTGAACTGGTGTTAGTTAACAATAAGCCTCTAAACAGACCAGCCATATCATCACTTGTTAAAAAACAAAAAAAAAAAAAAAACACGAACAAACAAAAAAACCCAACCTTTAAATACTCCCTATGATACATTAATTATATTGTAATAAACCTTCTCTAGGAGAAATCAGGTTGCAACAGCTTCATGGCACCTCCCCCTTAAAGCACATCAACACCAGCAATGGGTATTTGGACTCAGAAATTAGGGGATGAGACTGATTTTAACCTCTTCAGAAGTCATTAATCTTCCTCTACAGTAGTATGAAGAACATCCAACCTGGTGCAGCAAATACCCACTATATACGCTATTTGGGATTACAAAATCTGGAAAAAAAACCTAGTTTCTTGGAAGCAAAGGTAAAATTTAGGATGTTGGGTAAAAGCAGGCAGTCAAAAACCCCCCAGGATCTTACAGGTAGAGGTTCAGACTAGAAATATGGAGGTGTTTCTCAAAGGATGCAGCAGGCAGCACTGGAGAGAAAAAAAAAAAATTAAAACTGTTTGGGAAGCAGTTAAAAATTGTTAGTACTGCACTTCACCTACTTTGTTCGTGGATGAGTTACTGAACATTTGAAATGTTGATTTACCCTGAAGCTTGCCTGGGATGTTCTAAGCAATTCACTGGCCACCTGTTCAGAGTGCAAGTTTTGCAGAGAGAGAAGGTAAGAACCTCAAACCATGGAATATGGGGACCAAGAAAAATTATTCTTTGTCTTCTGGGGAAGGGAGCCAGCTGGCCCATTTGTCAGAGCCTTTTTCCTCACAGGGAGCAAAGAAATAATATAATGTGTGAGAAACAGTCATCAAGTTTTCTTCTCATTTCTAGAACAACTGTATTGGAAGTAGCATCCTGAAAGTACGAGTAAAATCACAAAAGATGGGAAGAAAGTAGAGTTATCGTTTCATTACTTTTTTTTTGTGTGTGTGTGAAAATACTCTATTTCAAAATCACTAAGGACCAAGTAATTTTTTTATAATTAATAAGACATACAATATTCAAAAGACTTTGAGGTAGCAGAGGATATTCATCAGTTCACAATATTCTTTAAATTGCTGAGCAAATTAGTTCAGATATCTTCAGTTATTAAGGCATAAGTACATATTGTACAAATCCCAGATAACCAAGTTATATTACTGATTTTTATATGGGTGATAAAACACAACATTTAAAAATCTATTTTTATTACTGCTTTAGCAAAATTCTTATTGTAACTTAACCCCAGGCACAGAC
Organism: Daphoenositta chrysoptera; assembly: GCA_013397915.1. Classification (NCBI taxonomy): domain Eukaryota; kingdom Metazoa; phylum Chordata; class Aves; order Passeriformes; genus Daphoenositta; species Daphoenositta chrysoptera. Next base: position 204,973 of record VZRO01002893.1, read on the forward strand.
AGAGAGAGAGAATAAACAACCTTTTACCTTAAAATTCTAGTGCTTTCCTGACCAAGATGTTGTTAGACATATCTTAATATTCTTTTTCTGCATTACTCTTGCTCTGTTACATTGTCTAGCAAGGTCCTTTTTTTAGGAAATAAGAAGGGACAGAGAATATTTTTTCTGCTAACATGATCTAAACAAATAAGATAAAGAATTCAGATACTACAAGGACGTACTGTTCCCTATGTGGTAGCTTTATTAGTAATAATTATGAGAGTAGGTTACACACAAAAATCATTCAAGAGAGATTAAAGGCTTATGCTAAATTTATAAAAGCAATGACCTAAAGGCTAACCTTCAGATATTAAAAAAAAGCTTCCAAAAGGCAAGGAAGAACATGCTATATATGGAAAGATAATTACCTCATAAACTTTAGGCAGATGTCTGAAGAACCATATCACTCTTGTTTTGCTTCATTAGAATGGAGATTAAAAATACAAATGGAAAGAGAAATCACAGTTTTCACCCTTGGTAGACTCCAATAGAACACATCCTTTGAAACTACTATTTATCCCACACCTTTTCTGTAGATGGAAGAGGTACAAATGCTTGTGCTTAAGAGACAGACATGTTTTTACAGTCAAAAAACCCCAACTCTTTAACTTCCCTTCTCCATGAATTATAACTTGGTTAATTCAGCCAACCAGGCTATAGGTTTCTATGCCACGGGAATTTTTCTGCTTTCAAAGACCCACAAAGAATACTTTACTAACTGCAAAATTATACTTTCAGGAAACTTCAGGATATCCAGGCCAAAAGCTGACTTTATTTCCCTGTCTGGTCACCAGGGTGGAGGAGTCCATCGTGAGGCACAGGTGCTCAGGAACACCCCTGTGAGCACAGCAGCAAAGCCTCGCTCCTCCTGCTACGGACAGGCCAGCAGGATCTGCACCCAGGAGATCAGGCAGAGTGTGAGGAAAACTTTCACCACCTGTTTGAACAGTCAGCACCACTATGTGCTGCCAGAAGTATCCACTAATATCATCCTACTTCTCACCAGGACCTCTGGAACAGGCAACTGCTGAAGAGGGAGAGCATGAAAATCCCACACTTGCTATTGCTTAAAAGTTAACCCAGCAGAGAGGAGAATGGTTCAAAGGTTGGTAAGGGCTTAAAAGACAGGTTATTGGGTTTTTTCTACATTCTATTTCAAATTCTGTAATAAAAAATGACCCAGAATAATTCAATGGAACATCAACAAAGAAAAATGCTTTCATTAAAGCATAATGCTCTTCTTTGGTCACAATTTATCCCTTATTATCCATGATCATTCATGCTACCCACAGAATCATACAAGCTTTGCTTTGTACAAAATGACAGGATAATTGTGTACTTAACAAACGTTAAAAGAGTACAAAACTGTGATCCTACAAGAGTACAAAACAGTTTTGCAACTGGTAGCAAAAGGGTAAGGGGAAAACAAAAAGCAGCTATTACTGGTAAAATACTAGAAAATGTGTAATAATTCCACTTAACAATTAAAATCTGTTTATTGTCTCTCTTTTATTTATTTTAAATCAGATTACATGTAAAAAGAGATTTGAATTTCATTCAGGCACACTCCAGAGCATGTGGTATTCTGGAACTGCAACTTTAAAAAACCTCAAAATGGTGGTTTTTAATGTTTTTTTTTTTTTTTTTTTTTTAAAGAGATATTCTATTCACATGGAAGATGATTAACCATACTGTTCTATCAATTCAAGTAAGTTTTTTAAGTGTTAAAGGATTCTGGAAAACTGGTCTAAGTTTAGAACACACTCAAAAAAATTGGTGTATTTGTTTCCAAAGCATAAGTTATAAGGGAGGATGAGGGGGAAATGGTTTTTATTTATAGTAATGTTTGGTTAGTTTTGTCTTTAAGTGTTTCATTTGCATCAGTATTTTGCTACTGCTGTTGTTTTTAATAAAAAGATGATGCTATTTCTACATCTTCACAGAAAGCCTGTTGAACTTGGTGTCCATTCATTTTGCAATAAAATCAATAAAGATCAATAATATCTATCTACACTTCTATCTGCAACAGTACCTAACAATTCTGGCAGGGTGAGATCTAAAACACACTGTCTTTTCCCTCCAGCTAGAATTAAACAGCAGTTCCTCAGACACTCTGGTGACAAGGAACTGTGTTTATATTTTAGATAGTGACCATGATAAGCCAAACATTAATGACCATCTCTTTCCAGGCAAAACAAACCATTTTTGTAACAGAGTTTGTTTCTCCAAAGGTTTCTAACAGAGAGCAATTGTAAATGTATGATTTTAATCTCATCTTGAGGAATTTGTGCTGAAGTTCACTTTGTACATCCAGCCAAACGAAAGATTTTCATGCCCTGTGAACTGAAAACATTTGATTCTCACAACGATGCTAACATTTTTCTTTATAAATTGGAGTGTAAGGCACAAAAGTGAGACAGCTGAAGACTTCCTAATAAGAAATACATCCATAAATTGTCAATATTATAGTTGTTTCTTCCCAAGTACAGCTTATGCACGAGTGTCTTGTTTGTTTTTATTTGCTTTCATGTTTTTCCTTTGCTTAGCTCTTTGTCATGCTTGAAACAGCTTTTCTGGCTTTTTAAACATGTTTTTTTTCAGAAGCTTGTAGGAACATAAGATTACTGTACTGCCTCTGAAAGGAATCCAATAAGCTCTGTCACTTCCAACAGTGGCCAAAAGCAAATGCCCAGGCAGTAACATAAGTGATCCACAAGCATAACCCACCTATTCCCCAGCTTCCAGACACTTGACAGAATCACTGAGCCACATATGGTGGTGGCTTCTGTGTATGGTGTTATCTCCATCTCCTAAAATCCCTCTGCAATTCTTCCAGTTTCCCTCACTATCCCAAATAAGTTTACACCATCAGCAAGCCTTGCTATTCAGCTGGTCTCCAATTAAATATATGTTCACCTGAATGAGCATTTTCTATGTCAGGTTGTAATGTCAGCTGTAATAAAATCATGATAATACAAGATGAAGAAAGATTCTCATTACAAGGTGGTCTAGTTGTTTGGTTTTTAAGGTCTCAATAAAAACTCTACAAAAATGGAATGCAAATATGAGTCTAGTCTCTGACTGGTGAGCTTTCTACAAGTCTCAGGATGAACAGGTAGTGGAAACAGAAAGCAGAAATTAAAGGAGACCTGTTAAAAATGGGCAAGAAATACTCAGGATTAATCTGCTTTGCCTTGCAGCCATTCCCTTTGCTGGCACCTGGAGTATCTGCAGATCTGTCCTTTCTCAATCAGGTCCACCCAGGGAGAGAATGATAGGAAAATGCAGATGACATAGGACAGAAAACAGATGAATAGCAAAGAAAGCTTATTTATTTTCTTTGCTTATAGAACAAGTTGTTTCGAATTCCAAATCTAACTGAACATCCCTATAGTAGGGAAAAAAAAATGCTTTTTTAGCAGCAAAGAGTAAGAGCAGTATTCTGGTAATGGTTGAATTTCCTGTGCATGTGAGAAAGGAAAAAAAAGAAAGCAATAGAGCTTAGAAAACACATTTTTATTCTTCTGTAGGAAAACATGTCACCAAGGGAAAGCCCCATTGCTGTGATGAATGGTCTTTTATTATTTTCCTATAGACAGAGACTTTATTGACTCCATATTAGATACTGAGAGAGGCAAAGATGCAATTCTACACTGAGCTCTGCCCAAAACTTGGTGTGCCCAGGGTTGGATGGATGGCTTGGAAAATGCTCTTCATCTTAGCCCATCACAGGAATCCTGGCAGTCTCCATCAACAAGTTAAACAAAGCATCCAGTGGCATGCCTGCTGATAGAGGAGCTTGTCTATACAAAAGACTTTCGAAACCTGATGAACTCTGCACCTGCCTCGTGAGATCTGGGGGAGGTCTTTATTTCCAGGAAAGACAGAAGGGCTCCAAGGAAATGTCCTGCAGGAGCAGAGGAAGGTAAGATTCACTGGGGATGTCAGATGGCAAAAACCTGCATTCACATCAGGTAAGTTTCTTTCACCTTTCTTCTACCTTAATATTCCAAGGTTCTCAGAGCAAGCTAACTTTTTAAAAATCAGAAAATTACGACAACACAAAGAACACCACCTTAAAGCATTGTTTTCTTCCTCTGTTGGTATGCCTTCAATTGACCTTTCCAAAGTCTTGTGTACAACCTGTATAGCGGCCCATTCTGCCAGAAATTAAGCAATATGCCATTGGCAGGGTTCAGGAAAACAAAGTTAATGAGGCAGTTGTGTTCCTGGGACTGCTTCTTGGACCTCCCCAAATGCTCCTGAATACTCTGCTTACTACAGCTGCTTCCTGTGAGAGCTCATAAATATGCAGGAAGTGTTAGAGGAATACAAAGAGGTAAATACCAAATCCCCAGCTGGGATTCTGTTGCATAACTCTGAAATTCATGGAGATCTACCTGATTTCAAAGACCTGACACCTCCCTAAGCTAAAGGATTTTGAAGACCCCTTAAACTGAAGTATGTATCTTATGATACAGAGCAAGAAGAGGCAGGAAGCATTCTTGTGCTAAGAGGGGAGGAAAGCTTACAAAGTGAAAAGCCATGAACAATAATCATATTTTAGGGGCTCGTCACAACAGCTCTGTAAATTAAGGAAAGTAGAAGTCAGTGCACATTCCAGGGAAGCAGCTGCTGCTGAGCAGGTACCTGCACACCAACTGAATCTCCAATTTCTATACTCAATACAGGGACAGAATTTGTCACTTTGCCCCCCTGCCAGCAACTGTTGTGAACAAAAAGCACAGCAGAAGGAAGGCAGAAACAACTTAAAGCTCTCTCAATATCAACAGCTTGGTACTTGTGTAGTATTTAAGGGGAATGCTGCCAAGACATTGACCTCCAACAAAGCCTAGAGTGTGTGAATCAGTGAGGTTCAGCATAATCCCCTCGGAAAATCTGGTGGTGAGTCACGGGACACAAACAGCTTCCTGCTCCTTTTGCCAATGAGGAAGAGGCAGGGAAGGGATGAATGAATGAATAAACAGTTTGTATATTTCTTTTCTCTGAAATGCTGGCTCTGAAGAGGACAGAGGCGAACAGAAAGCAGCAGCAGTTGCTCATGGATATCACACACGAAAAATGATAAAGAAAAGGTTTCAGAGAAGAAAGAAACAAATGTAAGACATGGTTCCAGACAAAAAAGATAATGTCTTCTTAAGAGAGTCTGGTTCTCAGACATATTATCAGCTTAAGCATTGTTTAACATTTTTGGGCTTGAATGAACAATGTCCATTCTTCTCCATTGTAAAGATTTTTAAATCTTTCTTGCCTAAAAGACAATCATAAAATAGTTTGGGCTGGAAGGGACCTTTAGAGGTCATCTAGCCCAATCCCCCTACAGTTAGAAGCGAGATCTTCAACAAACCCAGGCTGCTCAGAGTCCTGTCTAACCTGACCTTGGATGTTTCCAGGGGTGGGGCATCCACTACCTCTCTGGGCAACCTGTTCCAGTCTTTCACCACTGTCATAGTAAAAAA
>VZRO01002893.1:210607-268322 GCA_013397915.1 Daphoenositta chrysoptera
CCAAAAAAAAGCCTTTTAACTAAACTGATCCCCTATCAGTTTAAAACCATTACTCTTGTCCTGTCACTACAGGTCCTGCTGAAATGTCCTTCTCCAGTTTTCTTGGAGGCCCCCTTTGAGCACTGAAAGGCCACAGTGAGTTCTTTCCAGAGCCTCCTGGTCTCCAGGCTGAACAACCCCAACTCTCTCAGTTCTTCCCCGTAGGAGAGGTGCTCCAGCCCATTCATCAAGCTCATGGCCTTCCTCTGGACCCACTCTAAGTATGTAGTCTCCTAAGTCTAGGATGTCATTCTTCAATTACTGGGTTTCCAGATAAAGATATTTAAATGACCCATATCATAAAAAGATTTATTAAGTTGTGACTGGACAAGATTCCAGTTGTATATACCCATACATCAACAATTCAAAAAAATGTAATCCACGCTTCCTAAAGGCAAAGAATCAAAGGATCTGTAAAACCCTTTAAACTTTGATTTTAAGGCATGAAAAGGACCTACCACATACAAAGCCACCTTCAATGTCGTGAGAAAATAAGTATTTCAAAGGACTGTTTTTTCCCAATGAAGAAGTAAAAGGCAAAATTTCCCTTACAGCTTGTGTCAGGTAGAGGGCTGTAATTGTACAATTTCCTATGAAATCTGTTAACATCTCACAGGTAACTTACTAATTTTTCAGTTCATTGCTTGGCTAGAGATACCTAAATTAAATCTGGACATGTCACGTCCTTGGAGTCACCTGTTTATACTGGGAGAGTGTCAGGAAGAGATCTGCTTTCAAAGACAGCCGTGTCAGCAGATGCTGTTGTAATTAGGATACCAGACTGACTTTCACCAGGAACATGATCCATTCCTTGCTTCAAAATACCATTCCTGCAAGGCCTTGAGAAAGTCTGTTAACCACTTCAGACTCCACCTTCAAAAATGAGTCAGGTTATAGATATTTTATCAACAACCCAGGTTAATCTGGTTATACCTGGATTCAAATTAATCATATCTCCCTAAAAGTGATTCCCATTTTTTAAACATGTATTTTTGCTGCTGAAAAAGGTGAAAATTTAGATGCATCTTTTTAATTGCTTCCTTCTTTAAACGTATTGAGCAATTCTGAAGCACTTTAAATGCTTTTGCATGTACTAAAATAATATGAAAAATGAAAATTAATTTCTATAATTTTCCTTTTTCTATTGTCAAAATGCAAGCTTTCTCTGGTTTGTCATCTTCCGGGAATGGCCAGTTTTACTAATCACAGAAAGCTCATTTGGCTATTTACAATCCTCTTGTGCTCCATAAAAGGCAATTAAAATAAAACTTTACGTTAAGATGTCTTTATCTCATCAGATGCATGGATGATTCAATTCTGCTTAATTACTTTGATGTCCAACTGGAATAAACTTGGTTTAGGATAGCAGAAAAAAAAATGAATGAAACAAACCAAAACTGATGGCCAAATGAAGGGAGTGAAGATACCCAGTACTTTATCTCAGAAACACATATGTCTGTTAGAGCTATAAGAAGCCTTTACATATTGAATCATCATTAACTTTCCATGTTTTTGTCAGAAATTCACAGAGAGGAGACCTCAACCTCAGGAACAGAAAGCCAAGAAAATATAAAACTACCCCACTCCATTCCAGTGCATTTACTTATGGGGCCTCCAGGTGACTTTGCATAACTATGGTTGTATCTATTGGAGGAGCTGAAGTCACAGTCAAGAATTCAGAGGCTCAAACTGAGAGTAAAGTACTTATTTTGCAATCAAAAGCAGTGTTTGCAAAAAATATTCTTCAGTGAATGTGTGTCTGTCTACCAAGGCAGAGACGTGCTCCAAGGCATGTATATTCCTCAAGATTTGTGCTAGTGGAAGTGACATGGCATTCCAGAATTATTTTTTAAAATTGCTTATTTAAAAAGCAGAATGGTTCCCAACTATCAAAGGAAAATAAAAACTTAAAGGTGTTTCTCATTTGCAACAAATATCACATACTATATTCATTGCTGCGTTATCAGACCAGCATTTTTACTATTGCTTTGTACTCGGTTATTTTTAAAGTAGCAATTAAACGTAGTGAACAAGTTTTCACTTATTCTTAAAAACATCCAGAGGCACCAATAATATATATTATTGTATAAGTTTGATATAAAGTTATTGTCAGTACACAACACAGGGGGTTCTGCCTTACAGTCACAGATGAAGCTTTCTCCATTTTTACTGTTTGAAGCTGCATTTCATATCTCACTTTGTAGAAAGCTTTTCTTTTATTCCTGTCAATTCCTCCCCCCACCATTTTCTATTAGATGCAATACACTATGACTCTTTCTGCATGCATATATGCCAGTAGACTTGTCTCCATGCTGCAATATAAAAATGGTAGTAATAGGAAAAGAATCTAAACTTTTCAGAACTTTTACAATTACTCTGCTGACAGGCATAAATCAAATTACACCACAATCACCAAAACTTGTTTTTAAACCTCTAATCATTCAGTAGTGAGACACTGTCAATATCACATAGAAGAGAAATTACTTGTTCCCTAGAAGTTATAGCCTGAAGTCAGAAAGTAGGGTTTCCCTTTAGAAGAGATCAATAAATTCCATTGTACTTCCTGAAAGTCTTCTTCAGGAGTGAATCTTAAGCAGGGAATGAGGACCAGGTACCAATTAACCTCCTTGAAATCACCTTACCAACTTGTGGCAGAGTTAGGGACGCAAAGAGTTTTTTCTCTCACTATGGTGCCTATCACCTGGACTACAGTAATCTGTTTTTTAAATTCTTCCATACTTTGTATTTCCTTGTCAGAGCAGATGTTACTGAGGCATGGAGTAACCACAAGACTAAATAAAGGACATTGTCACAACACACTATGCAGCTTACACATAAAAGAGAACCCCCAGGATTACTATGGTTAACTGTTACTGTACTGCTCAGAACTGGTACATTTAGTTTTTAATTCAGAAGGATACAGGCATGTGGTAAGAGTATAACAGGACTATTTTTAGCAGAGGGATTGATAGGAGGGGAAAGCCCTCTATGTCACTTGTCTGAAGGGCTCCAGCTACATGTTCTGTCCTGGGTAAGAGCCTGCCTTGGACTTCCAATGTGCAATTCATTCCAGGCTTACACTGGCCTTTGGGAACATACACAATAATATTGAAGCAGCAGATTGTGGGGTGAGCCCCTTCTGCAGGCACCCAGCACTAAAAAAACCATCCAAAGACGGATCATTTATTTTGTAGTGTCTTCCCCAGGATGATGAACTGCCCACAGCAAGACAGGAAGGCTTGGCAGCCTCAGTCATCCCAGATCTGCAGGGCATTACACCCTCATACCTGGCCACCCCGGAACCTCATTGCTCAGCCAAAGGACTGCTCAGAAAACTTTGTCTTTAGGCTTGATCACCTGGGGAGAAGAGGAGGAGAAGTGCATGAAGAGAGAGGATGCAACCAGGGTAACACAGGAACCCAAAAGCTAACAACTTCTCCCAGGTCGTACAGTGTAAGGCTATGTCTGTGCTATTAACAAATATTCACACTAGGTCTCCTGTGAAAATAAAATGGAGAAGCCACCTGGCAGGGAGAGCAGAAGAAGCCACATAAGAAGCCTGAGTAAGGGACTGCTTTAGCAATAGCCACAGGGTGCCTCTGTGACACTGGAAAGGCCAGCTGGCCATGCAGAGGGGATATTGCCACAAAAGACATTTAGTAAAGCACGTTGACACACCATGTCTATAATGGGAAAAACAGAACCAACAAGCTGCAGACAAAAAGCCACCAGTTAGAAATCACTCAGAGAAGATACCAGTCTTAAAGACATAAGCAAAGACATTTGTGAAGGAAAGAGAGATAAGCATGTGACCCTTACTGAAATAAAGGATGCTTCCCTTCTGGCAAAAGCCACGACAGGTAAGAGCCCTAAAAGCCTGAGCTGTCAAAGCAGCCATTGCCCAAAGACTTACTCAGGTGCTAGAAAATGTCACCCCTCAACAGAGGGCAGAGTGGTCGGAACTGGAATGACTTCTTGTGGTGACATTTCACTGTCAGTTTACAGCAAGAGAAGTGTAACACATGCCCAGAGCACTGCTGCAGAGGGGCTGCCCACCTGCTCTGGTGGCAAGGTGACCCTTACATTAGATGTTCTTTCTGAATAAACCCTATGGTTGTTCCCCATCTCCTCCCCAAACAAGCTGTAATTTATTCGTTTATATACAACATCACCTGTCAAACACACAGTTGCAATCTATTTGGAAAACCTGGTTTTATTTTACTTTTGATTGATCTTGTTAGATGTGCAAATCACCCCAAAATGCAGTTAAATTTGCATGTTTTATACTACCAGACCAGCTCACTCTGTCAAATATGTTAAAGCCATGCCCCCTCCTGCCTCAGCAACTGCAGAAGGCTTCTCAGTGCTTCTTCTGCCCAAAGTGCAGCAAGGGATAGAAGAAAAGACAAACACAGGCATAAGTCCAAAAATAAAAAACCCAAAACCTCAAAGAAACAAAAATCCCCATGCCCAGTAATTCCCAGCAGAACCATCTTTATAATGACACTTTCTTGTCTTGACATGGACATTTCTCTGCTAGGAACTTCAAGAAGACTCTGAAATCTTTAATTCACGTTAGCCACAACCAACTACACCAACACATCACAGACTGGGACGGGAAGAACATGACTTAATATACTAAGGCTGGGAGGAAATTTTTGAACCCTTATGCTCTTCACTGGAAAGCCTCCCTGTGCCCATATTTTCGTGAAAAATGTTTCTCAAAAGATCAAGTACATAGACTTGCAAAGCAGGAAAGAGAGAGAGCTACCACACGAAGCCCAGAAAAAGGATTTAACTGAAGCTGGGCATGCCAACCAGCACACCACACCCCCCTGCACAGGGGAGAAGGAGAAAGGAGAAAGTACATCCATCTACTCTTTTATTAAGATAAAATGGAGACTTTTCAATTTTCGTTTCCTCATTGGAACAAAACCACAATTTCCAAAGTGCTTTCTAAAAAGCAATATTTTTGGTTTTCAACAAGCACCAGCAATAATCCATTACAACATCAAGTGTCAGCTCCAAGCATTTGAAAGCTGTAGATCACATCAGACATCTCCTTTTAAAAGGCAAATTGCTGACTCATTTCTGATCCACCATGCTTGACATTCACATCCTCTCTTAATGATAACCCAACCCTTTTGTTTCTTCCCTGCACTTTCTTAAATAAGCTTAAATTAATTGCCCATTAGATATAATAAGTGTTGAGGATAATACTGCAGCGTATTTCAATTCCTTTCATAAATCAAATGAAAGATTCTTGTTATATTTTCTTAAAGGATTTCTTTTATGCCTGTATTATCATTTAACTTCTACAATTACTCTACCAATAAATTTTCAAGTTTACATACACACTTTAACTAATTAAATACTACTCAAAAAAAAAAAAAAATACATGTGTAGTTTTGTAACCAGTATAAATTAAACCTTAGTTTCCAATTATCAAAACACATGGGCAGAAAAATTGATTTTCCTTTAGAATAGTTTTAAACAACACAGTAACTATATATGTACACTTTTTAAAGATTAAAAAGTTTAAAAATTAAAAGTTGCCTTTACCACTGTGAATTTTAAAGAAACCTTATTCTCTTTACAAGTGCTTTCCACAAAGAGACATTACCTCAAAACTTAACAATGGGAAAATGTTAAGAATAAAAAAAAAAAAAANNNNAAAAAAAATGCCAAACAGGAAAAAGCTTATTAATTTAAAAATTAATTTAAAAGTAAACTACAGGGGAGGGGGGGAAGAAAATTATGAAGCCCAGGGCTCTATGTTTTCTGTTTTTTCTGCCTTATAAATTATGATAAGCTTGACCTAAAATTTTAAACAATTTTATAATCGATGTAATCTCCATGTGCAGAAAAAAGATCAGGATAAACTCCACTGGTGCAGATCTGAAATGGGATTTCTGGTTTAAATTCCTCCGAGAAGCCAGTTCATGATTGTGAAAACCAGGTAATGAAGCAACATGCAGTAAATAGGCAGTAAGTAGGGACCCACAGGGGTTTTGCATTATAACCACAGCACTGATCAGAAAAACACTAGTGCATGGATAAAAGGACTGAAATACTGGAGCACAACAAAATTCTTTTTATTATTAAAAGACAAAAGCTAAAGCCATGGAAGCAGCAAGGTATGTACTTCTGTTCCTTAAAGAAATTGGTTTACCCAGAACCTAAATTAGCTTCATTATTTATTTTTTTTAGTTACATTTGACGAAAAGATAGAGGCATGAAACTGTGTCCTCTGCTTTCAAACTGTAAACCACTTCTTTGTGCAGAGGAAAAAAACTGAAAATACCATGACACAAATCCTGCTGCATGACTATATTTGTGGAAGTGGAAAAGGTATGGGCCCAAAGGCAGATCTCTCAATGACAAAAGAAAAATATCCAGGGGTCATTAGCAATTCAATTTTTATTTAATTCATATAAAAAAATATAATTTCACATCTATATTACCTGGATAAAGACAGTTTTTAGCTTTTTACCTGTTACTAGATTTTGTCAATGTAGAATTTTATGAACAAGGAATCTGCCTGCTATAACTGAAGCACAGCATCTAAAATTACTGTTGGGCAATCCACGTAAGCAGCCAGATTTCTAAGACACCTGGGCTCCTTAGAGCTGCCTTGATTCTCAGCAAAGTTGCTAGTTACTAAACATGTTTTCAAACATAACCAATTCTTTTAAGCCAACTTATTTTGCAAAGCCTGAATATTGTTCCTTGAGGGGAAGACAATTAAAAGCAGAGCTGACACAGATTGAGGCTTGAGGAAGTCAGTACCAAGGCTATTGGCTTTGAACACTCCCACTGGGAAATAGTATTCAACTTCAAAGTTGAGTGTGGATGAGTTTGCCCCATCCTTCCAACTTGTTTTCCTTTAACTTTATTAAGTCCTTTTAGCTTTGTCATCCTGCCGTAATTGCTGTTTTATGAAACTGATAACATTGTACCTAGTGCTCAACTTACACTTTATTAACCAGAGCAAAGCACTCTTCTGTAAATCTCCACCACACAACATTTGTGACTCAATGATCTTTGTTCCTTCTCCAGCAATTAAAGGATTGTCTTATTTTGGTATACAGGTTTTCTGAAAGCTTTATAGTTTAAATTTCATAGAGAATGGGTTTAACTGAATGCATAGGATAATTCTTGTAAAATAAATTATTCCTAATTCCCCTGGCACATGAACAATTGCTGTCCTTCTAAGGATATGTTAAGATTTATGAACCATCTTTGTCTGAACTGCCATTTGCAAGCAAGGGTAATTACCAAGCCTTTCCAAGCAGCTATATTAATTCAAGAAAAGCAAATGCTAAACACTAAGCAGTATTAGTACAGTATTTTACTGTATCAAAAAGATGGAAAACATGGCACATCTTAACAAAATCTAATACTTAGCATTCTTTTAAAAATAAATGTTATTTTAAACAGAGAAGAGCCTCTTAAAAGTAGTTATGTAGGAATGAAAGTACTGCTTCATTGGGCAAATTGATATAAATATTACAAGCAATATTTTTTCCTGTTTTTCATTCTCCTCTCATTAAAATAATTTTATCACAATCTTACGATTCTTCAGTTGTCTCTCAGGTGGGCATATAGCACGGATCCTCCTACCTACCATGCCCCAGAACCTGAAGAATCTTTCACAAGAGAACTTCATTTTTACTCCTCTGATAAATATTAGTTAACATACATTAAACCAAAATGAAACAAAACAACACAACAAAAAAAAAGCCAACCAGAACTTTTTGACCTTGAATAGCTTTAGAGATTGACTATCTCTATGAAGATTTTATTTTGAAGAGGCATTCCCACACCAGCCCAGACCTTGCTGTATTGATGCATTACGTGACAAAGGCAGCACTAATGCTAAATTTAACTTCACCAGAACTGAACTCAAAAAGGTGAAGCCTACTAAAGTACATTCACTGGGCAATGCCAAGCCTGAATTTAAACATCGCTTTCTCCTCATTAAGTTGAGCATTTTAGCAGCTTTAGACCTTTTAATAATGTATACTTGCATCTTCAGTAAATAAAGTGTGACAAGAATTTTCCCCTAACCCTCCAAAATAAATTACAAAAAAAACCTCCACGAGTTGCCCAAATGGTAGTCTTTACAAGAACTGTTCTTCTCTGAAGAGAGATAATAATTTCATTCCCTAGTGTAAGCCAACCCAGTTTCCACAGCCCTTCCCATCCACACTACCCTCACTCTTAATATGAAGTTAAATATCTGCTTTAATTAATTAAGATTAAAATATTTTAACTTATGTATAGGTAGCATCCAAATCATTGCTCATTCATTTTATACTCAGCCAACTAGCTTAATTGAATGGTAAGCCATTACAAAGGTAAAAAGTCAGCGAGATTCAGCAGAAATACATACAGAAATGTCACACAGAACAGCAGTAAAGTAGGGGAGTGATATAAGAGATGCTGATCAGCAAGAGGTTTTGGCATGAAAACATTTTCTCCTGCTAATGATATAATTCAAATTATCTGGCTGCATCAAAGAGAAGCAGAAGCTAGTGTCTAAAATGATGAAGCTGCTGAAACTGTAATAAGGACTTGCATTTATGAGCAGAACCATTAGATAATGCTACACGCCATAAATTAGTGTGCCACTAATACAGCATTTGGAAAGACAGACTTGTGATCTACCACACTTTTATGGTCTGGCTTCAGCTATCAGGGTCCTCACCATGTATCCTCAGAGAGGATGAACACCAAGTTTTGTCATTGGGCCCCCCTACATGCAGAACACAGCTCAGTTATCATTGATCCTCCCAGACAGCCTTTGGGATCAAGGATTCTTTCATACGAGCATAGGTGTGATCACACCTCTCTACCACTTTTAGGAAATTAACTATCTTGTCTTAAGTCTCTTTTACTTCTAGCTGCTATCAAGCCAGAGTAAATGGCTGTCACTCTTCAGTACATCAAAGACACACCTAAGGTATCTTTTGGCTAATCCCTCCAGTTTACCTAACCTGTGGTTTTGCACATTCAGAGGGTGTCCTGTGCCCACTACAATGCTGTAATACAAAGATCAGCAGATGTCCTTTTGCTCGTCCAAAGATCCTGTCCCTGAACAACTCTGGACTGTGGCAGAGAAGAAAATGCTGAGAAAAAGAGTTCTCTGACCCTGCAATTTAACAACTCATGAAGATCATGGGGCCTAATCATAATTCCCCCATGTTGACAAGTGATTTTTAGACAACCTACAGTGTCTCAGCCACAAACCATTTGTGAGGGATATGCTGCTAGTTACCATGTGTAGGATGCCTCTTTATGTCATTAACACATGTCTTAGTTAAGAAGGGATCTTTTTCACTACTTTAACAGCAGATTATCAGGTAGGTAAGTCCTCAGCTGCACCACCACATCAAATCCTGCTAGCTGGAACTGTCTAGTGGCTTTTCTAAATGTTAAGGGCTAAAACGAAATGCAGATTTTGAGAAGGGAAAAATGGATGCTCCTCTGAAGTTATGGCTTCAAGGCAAATCTGATTAAACCTAAACCACAAATAAGAATCTTGAAATAATTGATTTTGCATATGTACAGAAATACTTACAGCCATAGCAAGTTACTGAAACAAGAAAACAAATACAGAATTGAAAAGGGAAAAAAACCCCTCAACTTTTTAGTCTACTTTTCTAAGGAAGTTGGCACAAAGCTACATAAAATTTAAGTTATGTTCTCACAGTGTTGTGAATCGTCTTCAGGAGGATAGTTTTGGTCACTTGGCTCAGGTTCTAGATTATAAATCCAGAATTAACAAAACTTATTAAAAAATCCACAATATATCAAAAATATTGTAGCTTTATCCAGTCAAATACATAACAACACATTTTCCAGAAGAAGTAGTATGTAAAACTATAAATTTCACTCTCTCTTTTTATGTCCACCAGATGAAGAAATCTCATTAGACTCACAGCCCCTCAGCTGATTCTCACACTGGTCAAAAAGACACATTTTAAAGCAGGATTTGAAGTCGATAGAAATACAAAACAAGAGAACCTGGAAAGGTATAATTACTAAGGAGAGTTTTTTTGTTTGTTTGTTTTACTTTTAGACGTGCAATACTGTTGCATCTTTCAAAAACCCAGTCATGCATATGTGCATGCCCTTAATGACATAAAAGATTCACAGAACATAATGCTTAATTTTTTCTCACAAAATAGTAACTAGAAAATATCCTGAACTATACGGACATCCAAAGGTCAAAACTCACGGAAACTGAGCTGACTCCAAAGTGCAAGGTCACTGATGTGCAGAAGGCAGTTTCATTAATATTAGCCCAACACTCCAATTAGCACTGCTGAGAAGCAGCATTTAACCCGAGCAGAACTCACATCTGACAAGGCACTGCTTAGTCCAAGTTAGCTCAATTATTTTCACTTGGCAGAACACAGTGCACACAGATGGACCACGAGTGCTGCAGAAAAACCCTCTCTCACATAACACCACAACAGCACTACTTTTACTATCTGCCTTTGAGAAAGTCAGGTGCCACTACCTATTACTATGTTCCAAACAGGTATTGTAAATTACTCTTTTCCTTAGTCCTGATGTTTAAGAGACAATCAAGTCAACAGATACCCAGAATGAATATATACATAGGACAAAAGCCATTTGCTGGCACTTTCCTGAACCAAGGGACTCATTTGTGATGAACACTGATCTATTCAGATATACAGAAACTCTAAGAATGAAATTCAGCCAGCTGTAACTCCTTCTGGAGACCTTGCTGTGGTTTGGAGAATTCTAGGACTAAATTGATATTTTGCCACTGCTTCAGGACAGTATTAACAATTGATCCCAGAGGGATCAGGCAAATGGTGCTTTCAGGAGTATGGGCTAAAAGCCAAGTACTAATCTTTATTTAACAGTGTTCACTTCTGTTTTATGCACAAATTGCTTTGCATATACAAAATCTGACTTTTTGAGTCACTTGAGCTATCTGCTGTGAAGGGCTCAGGTCTGTGAAATCAGAACTGGAGTTGCTTTCTCACTCGTTTTATGGTATTTCTGGAGAACCAGGAGCAATGAGCTAGAAATGGCACTATCTTTTTTCTCTCTTTTTATTATTAACTATTCAATAATTAAATTATGTGTTTTCCCCCCATTCCTGTTTTTTTTTCCCCAAAACTTTACTTTTTTCATTCTGAAGAAAGCCACAGCTCCTGACACTGCCAGATTCTTGTCAGACTCCCACCTTCAAACTGGCCGCATTCTCACAACTCAGATATTTAAAACAAGATATTTAGCCTCAGTCAATTTCTAATTTCAAAAGATATTTGTCATTTGCTTTCAGAAAATTTCTAACAGCTTTAAACAGTGTGCATGTCTATACAGTGAGCTTCTCAGAAATTGCACTTCAGCGTGATCTCAGGTGCTAAATAATAAAATTACAGAATTAAATAATACATTAAAGCCAGGAAGAAGTATCAACCTGAAAGGTAGAGAAGAAACGTGTTTTCAAGTCATATTTTGAAAGAAATTTCACTAGGAAATTGAATTCATGAAGCATTACACACAAAATAAGTAGATTGGAGCAGACACAGAAACGCAGAGAAGCACAAAACAAAAGTAGAGGAAAAACGTTCCTCAAGCCAAGCTGAAAGAACCCTACTATGCAGAAGCAGAGTACTATTTTCAGGATAACTGTTTACACATTTCTGCTCCAGAGGAGAGGGCTGGCAACTACATTTCACGCGTACTGGAACAGAAAGTTTTGAGCTCCTGCAGGAAACGCTGCCAGGCCCCCGGTGCCTTCCCACTCCCGCAGCTCCCAGGAGAGCAGCAGGGGACTGATTTCAGGCCATGTCCCTGAGAGACAGCCACTCCAGGGGCACTGGCTGGGCAGCACACTGCTGCTTCTCCGGGTGGAGCCAGGACAGAGCTCACTGATCTGAGTTCAGCACCTGGCACCGCTGCTCACAAATTTATCCCAAATAGCTCACAGTTACACAGTCCACCGAGGTGTGCTAGCAAATTGCTGTGAGGCAAGACACTTTTCCTAAAGCAAAAAGGCAACATGAACAAAAAGCAGAGAGTCTTAACTAAGAATTTGAAGCAGAAGTACCAAACTGAATTTGGAAATCATCTTGTTCAGAGTTGGTTGTTTTTTTGTTTTCCCCTTACAATTTAATTTAAAAGATGAAGTTAAAGGTAACTTGTGCAAGAAAGTAACAGAAATCTAGGCAGAACTAAGTATCATCTGAATAAATTACATAACTCAGTCAAGTTTGGAGATAAATGAGTGGTATTTGTTAAGATCGAGACATCCAGTTAATGCCTTTAAAATGCACAGACTTTGGAACGCAGTGCTGCCTTTGAACACCTTTAAAGCAGACTCCATGGGTAACTCCTGTCCTGGAAAGCACTGGCTTTCTGCAGGCTGATCCCCAGGCCACAGAGCTCAGCTGCAGGTGTGCACACAGGCTGGGGAACGGGCATGCTGCCAGCCCTGTCCGGGCTAGGGCTTGTCAGGAACCAAAAATCAGCAGCCAAAAATCTGAGCTAGGGTCTGGCTGAAATAACCCAAGCTGGAATCATAACCAAGAAGCCCTGTGAATGGGAAAATATCATTCCAATAAAGTGGGAGGGGGGTGACAGGGTGCCATGAGATGCGACCACGCCGTGTGGTGGAAGGAAGGGGAGAGGGGCTGCCTGCCAAGCCCTGACACCTCTGCTGGACACTTGTGCTGACACCGGGAAAGAGGGATAAAAATCAGCTTGCTGTGAACACCTCCTCTCTGCTCACCATCACAGGAGACAAGACACACCTGCCCAAACATCCCTGCAACTGCTCCTCCCACTTGCATACCCAAAACCACTCTTTTTTTTCCTCCCCCTCAACCTTTGCAAAAAGTGCAGAAAAAGGAAACGGTACGACCTGCAGAAATTAAGAGGACTGCCATCTGTAAGCAGCCTTTAAAAACATCTAAATATCCTATAGCCTTGCAGACACTGCACCGTCCCAGGGAGGAAATACCTTTCAGGCAGAGGAAGGAACCAAGCCCAAGTTACAGAATTATTTTATAAAAAGATGACAATTACTTAATCTGCGGTAGTTTTCTTAACACATCCTTCCTTTTCTGTTGCTTTTTTTGTAACCAAAAAAGACAGCTATTCACATTAGCTTTATAAAAGCTCTTCTAAAATATCAGTGGCTTCCTTAAAGAGACAAGGGTTTGGTTGTGGTTGGGGGAGAGGAAAAGGGTCAATCGCATGGCGCACAGCAGGCCTGCCTCCTTCGTGGTTTAATGTTAGGATAACCAACGTGCATGTAAAATAGAGTCCACATCTGTGGGTTTTTTTCTGATCCGCTCTCTCATAAAATATTCCTCATACTTACATGAACGACCATAAAGCCCTTTTATTACAAATAAAGGAAACGTGTTATTTAGTCACAAGTTACCTTTTACCTGTCCTTAGAGACATTAAGTCAAAATAACAATGACAGCAGTCAACTTAACTACTAACATGAATTTTTTTCCTTCAAATTAAAAGCAAAATCAGCAAGGAAATAAACATTTGAAAGTTTTTTTAATGAAAGGTTAAGGTTGCCAGCTACAGTGTGGACTGCTTCAAATACCTCATTTAGTGGTAAGAAAAAAAATATATCCAGA
Source organism: Daphoenositta chrysoptera (assembly GCA_013397915.1). Taxonomy (NCBI): domain Eukaryota; kingdom Metazoa; phylum Chordata; class Aves; order Passeriformes; genus Daphoenositta; species Daphoenositta chrysoptera. The sequence continues at coordinate 224,293 of VZRO01002893.1, forward strand.
ACATAAAGTTTACGACCAGAAAGCCATTTAACACTAATTTTCTTGAGTAATACTCTCATAATGACCACCTACAGTCATCCATTTAGATCATTCTTTTGATGTTGCAGGACCTTGGTCAGAGAAATATATTTGTCACTGCGTAGATTTCATTGCAGAGAAAATCCACATTTAATTTCTGTTAGTCATATAAATAAACCTATTTGGTGTAACAAAATGATAATTTGGGACCTAAAGCTAATAAAAATCTCGAGCTGCTTATGTCACAGAAGAAAATCAGTCTTTTACTTTACAGCTGGTGGCATTTCTGAATTACATGAATGTAGCCTATGGAATTTAATAGGGAAAAAAAATCCAATCCTTTCCACCAAAAAATCCCAAATCCACACTTCGAACAGAAGACAGAATGGCATGAAAAGTCAAGGCCTCTAGCCCATCTGAATGAGAGGGGAAAGTCAGGTGGGCTGAAAACAAGGAGGGCTCAGAAGCTCAGACACATGGAAGAGTGAACCCCCCGAGTGGATGCTGCCACCTGAGATAAACCAGAGGAGCTATTAAAAGCCTGTCCTCTGCACAGGGGTCACCTCCTTCCTGTGTGTTTTAACTGGGAAGACAAGTGATGCAATTTACTCTGTCACACTGTTTATAATGCTTCCTCCTTCGGTAATCAGCTCACATGTGGGAGTGGGAATCAGCTTCTCTCACAGAGAGGATCTGGAAAATGCCATCTACCCCTCAGCTCTTTATTTTCTCTCTTTGTGAATTACTAGGTACTTGCCTCTCTTATATGAATGTTACCAAGACTTTGATGTCTTCAACATTAACAACTGCAGCTGGCTTCAGCATTTCCTGGTACCTATAATAACACTTTATATCATTAGAAAATAGTAACTACAGTATACCAGTATGAAAGCATCAGGATTAGACACCAACAAATAAAAATATTGATCTGTTTTCTTTGTGAGTTCAGATAACACAAGCCATGCTTAACTGGTTCATTACATGGAGGTGCATAATAAAGCTGTAAAACTAAATGAATTGCCAATACAGACTAATCATTTCACATTTACCCAAGATGATGGCATCCAAACAAGACTACTGCATGGCAGAGCAGATTCCTTAATTAATGGTAAGTTCTATATGTCGTGTTATAAGAAATATCTTTATTTTATACTTAAGTTGAGAACAAGATGAGCAATGTGAAACAATGCAGTCATTACCAGGCCATGTAAGGACCAAAACGAGCTACCAAGTTTAATGTTACAGTTTCAGGATCCAGTCCAAAAAGGGAAAAAGATAGTGACCAAGAAAAAGTCCACAAAAATGCTGTTTTTCATGGATCTGGGGATTTATATGATGACAAAAAAAAGGATGATTTGAGACTGTATTTCTCATCATGAAGAGTTTAGCTTAACGTTTCTTTTTCACTTTAAATGTTCTCAAGAAATATATTAAGACAAGTTTAATGTGATAAGACAAATGGTGGTGATGTGCTGAGCATGCTTTTATGTACTTCAGCATTGACCTGCAGTGTCTCTGACACAAAACTACTGAAGCAGAAAAGGGCACTTATTATAAATTACGCTTTATTATGGGGCAGAAATTCAAGAAAAAAATGGACTAAAACTACCAGAATTATTTTAATTCTACCTTGCAATGGAGTTGAAAATATATTTTAAAGACAGGAGATTCAGTACCTGAATATACTTTGTCAGCAAAACTTCCATATGGCAACAAAAAGGAGAATGACAAGGTTATTAGAATTCCAAATACAAAGAAGAACTGTACAGTTCATACATAAGTAAGGATATCTGTTTTAGAACATCTTGTGAATTGATGACAGGCACTCAGAAAGGGAAAAGAGTTTTATAAAAGCAATTCAATTTCATTTATTGATTAATCACAGTGCCTTGAAACTGATCTACTGAGAAGAATCTAGCAGAAATCCATACTGAAATGAGAGGGAAAAAAAAAGGAATTACATGAATTAGAGATATAGGAAAGAACTATATTCAAACCTGAAGAAGGAAAATGAAGAAATGCATGGAAAGATACATTGATACTTGATATCAAAAACCCTGGAAAGATAGATAAAGGCCAGCACATGGAATTGAATATTTTAAGCTCAAGAAACACTAAGAGGCGCTTCATAGAACCAGCAAATGAAAGATTGTTACACAGCAGGCTTATTTCTCAGAGCATACTTTAGAAAAGGGCTGTGACTATCTGGTTATATGTATAAAAACACGTGTATTTTTATCAGAAATGTCATGCAAGGATCCATGCTGCACGAAAAATAGATTTTTCCATTCTTCCACAAAATTTAGAACTTCAACTAGTTAAGGAGGAAATAGATACTGATAAGTTGGTATATTTATAAGTTAATGAAATATACTGTGAAAAATATCTGTTATGATTTGTTCCTAAAAATCTGAGAAATGCTATAAAAAGGACACATTAAAGTGATAAAATAGTTATTACCATCTTTCCTTCATGCAGATGTGAAAGAGACTTTTTCTATCTAATTTTAATAGTAAAACTAGTTCTACTGAAAAGGATCAAATATAATCAAATATTTCATTTATAATTGAAAAAAATCTTTCCAGTGATGGGCTACTTCCCCAGGAAGTATATACTTATTGTAAATACATAATTAAAAACCTGTGACTGTCAAGACTGTCATGACCCAGGATTCTATACAATGCAGGAGAAAAGTAAAACAACTTTAATAAAAAATCAGCACTTTAACAAGCAGTAATAGACAAATGGCAGAAGTTACCAATATTAAATAAATATTAAATATCAAAGCTAGGCAATATTTATTTAACATTTATTTTCTAGTATAATAATATGTAAGTAGAATGCTAAGCAGCAGCTACAGTACTTTTCATCAACAATTTCAAATTACTATCTTGAAACCAAAAGTTTACAAGATACGGTTAAGAAGTATTCTATCACTTGAACTGCCACTTGGAACTCAGCAACACTTCCAGAAGACTGAAAGAAAGCTATGTTACAAATATTTAACAAGATTAATTAGCAAACAAAAAAACCTGCAGGTATTATGAATTGGTCAGACAACAAAAACTGTTAATTCAGCAAAAGCAGTAATGGAACTTAACATAAGTAATGGTTACTCAATATGAGTTTTTTGGAACATAACTTTTGTAAAATTTATATTTAAAAGATTATAGACTTGGTTAAGTTTATTATCACCATAATTTTGTTTTTTTAAGATCTGGTACAACACAGTATCTCAAGTTAAGAAACTAATACAATATAAAAAACATTGCCACTTTCACTGTATTTCTTAAAAAATTGAATTCAGAAAATACCCTACAATTAGTCCTAGTAGGTGTTAATTTATTTGTTCTTTCTTTTCCAACTTGCTCAGTCAATTTAAGACCTCTCAAGCCAGGGTTTTACCACTGGCTTAAGAACTAAACAGGAAAAAAATTAGGTGTTATAAAATGATAGCTGTTGATGACATGGTTTTTGATTTCAAAAGCATTCATCTCTTGAAATTGGTTTTAAGCACCTATCTTTGATTAAAATGAATAAATCTTTACATTTTTACCATGGTCTCCATAACTTATGTTCGTGTTGCAGATAAGAGTCCCACTAGGATTTGTGACCTCCCAATAACATTGTGATAATAAACTCAATAAAGACTAGAAGTGGACCAGTGGCTACTGTAACACTTTAGATTAATCAACTTTTGTTCTCATACTAAAGGAAGTGAATGTTTCCTTTTCTAAATACAAATATTGTGGCTATTCTATACTGGCCAATTTACTGTGGCAGCCTTAATGGAATCTAATATAAAAGTCAGGCATTCACTCACTCTTAAGAACATCTAACCAACCTTGGTAAAGCAGAAAATTGAAAATATTAACAATATTTTCAAATGATTCATTGGATTCTGAATGATAACATATTGACTGAATGATTTCATAGGTTGCATATAACACCAAGTGATGGAAAAACATACTTTATATCAGAATACACTTGTGTCTCAACAAAATGCTAACAAGCTAATATAAAAGCATCTAAAACTTTGCAGAAAACTGCAAAAATTGAAAAAAACCTGCAAAAAACTTCCATATAATCAGAAATAATGCCACTTGTAGGACATTTAACTGTAATTACAATTCAGACATCTCTTAGTTCAAGGAAACATGGACACTAAGAATCTTTTACTCTCCCAGCTTAAGAAAAGTTTCTTCCATACTTTATAAAACACTTAACTCAGCCTTATGTAATTTTCCAGTAATTCCAGAAGGCCTGACATGCACAAAACAGAGGTCATGTTGAATACCTTGCTCATTTATTGTAACTTAACCTTACTATGCCAGAGATACCTATAAAAGAGAGCCCATAATTAGTTGTCTTTATCTCTAAAGAAATTTTAAAATTACTTTGCAACTTCCCAAATCTGAGCCGCTGAGATATAGCTATTGTTAATTCAGTGGGTTTATTACTTATGCCTTTTTTAAAAGAGCTGTTAACAAAGCAAGAATCTCATTTTTTTCTGGACTGGGAGAAAATAAATGTTGGGTAAAAAAAAAAAATTTTGGGCTGATCACAATTGACAAAGTGCAGAGCTCTGAAAGTAAGACATCTGGTTCCTGAGACTGACCCACTCATTGAGATTAAAAATAAAGAGAAGATTATGAAAAATCTAGTCCCTGATTCAATAAAGTATTCAGCTATGTCTAGCTTTACATATTCAAGTTATCCTACTAAAACTAATGAAATTACTTACTTTAAAAATTATCTCTGTGCTCACAGACAATGCTGGAGGAGAGAGTGAAAGTAACTTCAGGGAGAAAAAGTAAGGCAGAGCATTTCAGGGGTCAGGCTGCACCCAGCATTGAGGAGAAATTCCACAGCCCCCTGTTCCAGAAAAGACGAGGATTTGGCTTCGCTGTTTTCGGATAAGCAACGAAGCCCTTCCATGCAATGCTCACTTCCAGTATCACCTGACATGTTCCAAGCAGCCTTGCTGAGGGATAAACAGCAGCAGAGGCTTGAAAAGGGACATCTGGAGAAAGGAGCTGTTAAGCAACCCCACGAATCCTTCCCTTGGGAGATCAACGAGGTGCAGACACTAATTTTCTGTATTTTTCTGGACACATGAAAACCAAGATATGCTAACAATGGATACTTCTAGCACAGCTTTTTCTCCTTATTGACAATAAAACATACACGTGAACAACTCAAAGAATTAAGGTATTACCAATTGCTAAGGGGAAATTAAATTCACTGAAGAAACCTTTTAAGAGCAGCTTACTAGGGAAATAGAAAAGAGAGGAAATTGCCCAGACTTTCATTGTAAAATTACTATTGTTTGCAGAATAAATTGTTACTATTCCTGTTCCTAATGTGGTAACATTCTACAGGTTGAAAAACAAAATTACAACAGAATTATTTAAATATTTGAATAATCTGGATTCTTTCACTGAAATAATAAATATTCCTTGATAGCCCAGATGACATTTTCTTTTCATTTCTATTTGTTAAATTAACTGAAAATTAAGTTCAAAAGTAGCTGCTGTTGAAAATTAATTTAAAGGTCAAGCTACATTCTCTTATGGAAAATGCAGCTCAAGGAAGTTGAATTGAATCTCAAGAAACCATCATCAAACATTTTGTTTAACTATAAAATAAAGAAACTTCTGTGGTCAGAGAAGGATGTGTTTGAATTAGGCGAGGCTGACAGTAATTTTCACTTTTTCATCTATACTTTTCAGCAAAGTTGAACTGGAACATTTAGCCACAAACTATTTCAGTGGGAATAATTAAACAGCTCTCTAGAGCATGAAGGCAGGAAAATCAACAACAAAAGGAAAAAAAGAAATACTTCTTAAGGAAAAAAGGAGTTGTCTTAAACTATTTTTGACCGCTGAAATGAAATTATCTAAAATGACTCATCAAATTCATGTCAAGCAAGGCCATCACTTTCAATTCCCTTAATCTACAAAGAGAAACTTCAGTAACTCAAATGTTGCTATTTTCCTGATTTTGTTAATTTTGCAAATATGATTTGCAACTACCAGATAATATAGGCATATATTATAGGAAATCTCTCCTCTTTTTTTCTGCAGTTTGTTCAGCTGTTGTCAACTGTCTTCTGTTGTTACAAAGTGAAGTTATAATAGTTATTGAAGCAAGATAAATTCATTATCTACCGGATTCCGGCTCTAGAATGTTCCATGTTTAAAATTTTTTTGGTTTATAAAGTCATTAAAAGATTGGGAAAAAAAATCTTTGAGAGTCAAACTTGCTAACTTGGATACTTAAAAGCTTAGGAGCCCTTAAATACCTAGCTCCTATGTAGCCTAAGTAGTAGTCCAAAGTTAATTGGTGAAATTTCTAATTTTCTTCAGTTTAAGACCTGTGTTCCCTTTCTTCCCCAAATAGGCATGTATATCTTCTGCCTGTTTCTAAACCTCTTGTAACAAAATATATAATGCAATTTTTTCTCCTTCCCCAGTTTTTTTGAAAAAAAAAATCAACTTTTTATAAGGTTTATCATTAATAAAGTTAAGAGAAAAAAAATCACCAAAAGGATTGAAATGAAAGTACCAAATATAAGTAAGCAGCAACTATGCTGTGCCAGCCTGCTTGATAGCTATTAAAATGACACAAATGTTTTCCATCAGTCAAGATAAATGAGGGAACAGATTCATTGAAAGGAGGTAATAAAGAAAAGTCATAAGTATATTCCTCCTTTGGAATGTAGTATAAGTGAGGATTCAGCCTTTTCTTTTCACAATTGATATTAAATGTCATAAAAAATTTTTAAGTGACAGAACTCACCACTCTGATCTTCAGTATGTGCTATCTCATTCAGTAGTAAAAGACTGAGTCAATAAACTTACCAGCATTGTCTACCCTAATCAAATATTAACCAATGCTCTTGAAGTTATATACTACGATGGATATATACTGCAAAGGATTTAGTTTAATAAAATGGGAGGAGGAGACTTTGAAAAAAAAAAAAAAAAGGAATTTTAAAGATGATCTTACTGACTCACACGTTGCTCTGCTGTTTTTTAAAATAATCAATTGAAATCTTTTATTTCCTTGAATATATTAATGAATATAAATTGATATTGTTCTCTGTTGAAAACTTGCTTACTATTGCAGCTTTAAGGTCATCCAAACATCATGGAAATAAGTGTATTCATGAATACAGTCACTACAGCTTTTGCTCTTCAGATTAGATATCACAATTCCCAGTGACTATGTGCTGGGAGATCTGCACTTGCTGCTCCTCACCACTCCCGTAATCTGGGAGTCAAAAATCATCCGGTTAATACTGAAATTAACCTGCTGCTTTCACATTTTTTTACACCTTTTTGCACAAAGAGCTTCCTTTCTTTTTCAATAATTGTGTTGTCTAAACAAGCATAACATTTCAAAAAAATTTCTCTGGGCAACCTGTGCGATTCAAAGGAGAGATTCTTGTGTCATAATCCACTACATCAAAAGCAACTCCTCAGAGTTTATCTAAACGCCAAAAGTTTCTTGTGCTTTATGCAATCATACCAATAATACCAGCCTGATTGGCTTCTTTCACCTACAACTTCAGGGGATGACTTCATTTTTGTTTTCACTTTTTTAAAATTGGTTTTGGATTTGTCTTTTTTTTCATTTATGTTTCATACCTTAATCTGACAGAATATTAAATTTAGGTACATGATGTTTATATGGTCAGTGAGCATTTGTGAGTAGGAGAATAGAGAACCACACATTTTCAGGGAAAAAAATTAAGTCGAAAAGGCTTCGAGGGACTGTCTAATCCAACCCTGCTGCTCAAGCAAGGTCACCTAAGGCAGGTGCTCCACAGTTCACAGTTCACATCCAGCAAGGTTTTGAAGGTTTCATCTCCAAGGATGAAGCTCCACAGATTCTCTGGGCAACCTGTGCCAGTGTTTGCTCATCCTCCCAGTATTAAGATGTTTCTTGATGTTCAGATGGGAAGTCCTGTGGTTTAGTTTGTGCTCATTGCCTCTCAGCCTGTCACAGGGCACCACGGAAAAGTCTGTCTTTCTCCTCTTCAGTCCCTCCCTTCAGGTATTTCTTCACATTGCTGAGCTCCCCCCGAGCTTTTTCCTCTGCAGGCTGAAGTCCCAGCTCTCTCAGCCTCTCCTCCTAGAGAAGATGCTCCAGTTCCCTGATCTTATTTGAGGCCCTGAGCTGGACTTGCTTCACACACCCCTCTCCTACAGGGAAGCCCAGAACTGAACACAGCACTGCTGATGTGGTGGCACCAGTGCCAAACAGAGGGGAAGGATCACCCCCTGAACCTGCAGGCAACACTTCTCCTAACTCAGCTCAAAAGGCCATTTCCCCATATTCATTTCAGTTCAAACTAGAACTGAAGGTCTCTTGGTTCCTTGAGGCGACCCTAAGGGCACAAACGTTTTTCAGATAAAACAAGCAAAAATAGTAATGCTTTTTCTCTATATGGAACCACGCAGGTCATGGTGCTTCACCTACTCAAGTAGCTTTTGGCTAATCAATACCTCCTGCACTCGAATTAGACATGGTCCAATTATACCCTTTGGAAAATTATATGCCAGTGTGAAAATTTCTAATACTCCAGGATAATTGGAACTGTCTCCTGTGTATAAACTGTATGTAAATGGAGGAAGGGAGGAGTAATGAGAAAATGCAACTCTCCAGCCTGGTGGCAAGATTAGTCTCTTGGGAAATGAGACATCTGGTTCCAATCCCTGCTCCCCTGAGTGTTTAATTTTGTAGACAGAGCAGCACAACAAACCTTGTTTCTGAGTTATTTCTAGTCTGGTTATCAGAGCACTTTCTTCAGGAGGGAAGCTGCATGTTCAAGTGTCCTTAGGCAAAAATAGTGAGTTGAATCTGAGTTTACTACACATAACATGACCACTCTCATTACCAGGCTAATAGTTTAGTGCATTATAAAAAGCAGTAGCCAGCCACTTTCTCCTTTCCCCATTTTACCACTTTTATAACATAAATTATGTATATAATTGTTAACTAAGTAAATAAAACACACACCAAAAAAACCCCAAAAACAAAATGAACAAAAAACCAAACAAAAAAACCTAAACAAAACCCTCCAAGTCCCCCCCCCCAAAAAAAAAACCAAAACCAAAAAAAACCACATATAAAAAAGCAAAAAATACCTAACCCTAATTGTTCTGCTTCAGATGAATATCATATTTGACACCATTTTCCCAGTAGTGATTTTGAAATTTGACTTCTTCCACACAGGGTGGGTTTGGCTTATCACAAAAAAAATAATGTCATGATACAGTTTTAGTATTTAACTATTCATTATGTTGAATCACCAGTAGACTTAGAAAGGATGAAGAGAAGGGACCTGTCCCTCCCTGCTCCCCACCAGCCCCTGATAGACACCTTACCCTGCAGCCCCTCTTCATCCCTCCTGCAGCCCCTCTTCATCCCTCCTGCAGCCTTGGATTAAGGCTGATGAGTCTGTTGTTGCTGCAAGGTCGGAAAAGGACCCAGATGATACCAAGGCCTATCTGATAGCTGTTTACACAAGTCACAGCAATGAACAGGAGTTCTCTTCCAAGCAACCTGGAATTTCCTTAAATGAAAATTTAAAGAAAAAAGAATGCCTAGAGGAAATAGGGTGTGTTATTGTATCGGATCAAATATTTAGGGTAAATGCTTGAGCCTAATATTACATGAAGTATGAGATAAAAATAATACACCAAGGCACTTGATATCATTAAAAAAAAAAAAAAAAAAAAAAAAAAAAAGAAAAATAAAGAAAACAGAAGAAAGGAGGATCATATATGCCTATATTTCNTATGAACTGACCAGATATGTCAACAGAAACAATTTTGAAAAGACTGGTATATAGAACACAGCAACATCTTTCAGAACTACATGATTATGTATTTTATGGAGAAAAATCACTTCCAGTCAAGTCTGATTCCTTCAGCTTCAAAAACTAGAACAATGAAAACCCACTTTCCTTCGGTCAATAAAAAATGACCATTTAGAGAAAATCTCTTTCCCAAGAAACGTACAATCACAGCTTAAAATTTGAAAAGTGGCTTCAGAAATCCTGGCAGCCAAATCCCATTAAAAGGTACAGTCATTTGCCCCTTAACTCTGGTGCATCCCAGGTGTAACTGCAGGAATGGCAGCAGCTCCGTGGCCCAAGGGTGGTGGGAGCAGGATGAAGGCAGCACAGCCACCCACAGCTCCTCTCAGCACTTTGTGGATGACTGCACCCACAGGCACCTCCTTCCTGAAAACTGTTTCACATGATCAGCCGAGGAGTAATGGGAAAGGTGACTTTTTAAGAAAAATAAGAAATAAAAATATCTAGGTGAACTGTCTAGCCTAATGTTGACAGTGGTGATTCACAAAGCCTGTAGATAAGAAGGAAGTTTTTTAGGAACACAGACATACATTGATAGATAAAATCTAGAGTCTGCTAAAGATTTTTGAACTATGTTCATTTTTAACTTACACATTTTTTCAACAAAATGTATTATTGTACACATCATAATGCAAACATTAATGTGTAGTATCACTTAAATGAAATACTTGCATATTCTTGTGCAACAGCAAAAGGCAATGTCATAAAACCTAACTATTTCTTAACAACAAAGTATTTAAATTAATTGTGATTTAGATATGAAAGAAACTACAGCAATGGCAAAAAAATAATGGTCTCTGTGGCCATGCATCTTAGAGATTTCAAGAGCTCTTCAGTGACTTTTTCTTGCTCCCTATGCAGGACTTGCCTCTGTTTCCCTGCTCTTCTTTTCTAACAATACCAGGCCTTTCTTACCTGAGGGTCTCCATAATAAGTTAGCATACAGGAAGAAGGTGAAAAGCAACATTAATAAGAGCCCCGGAAAAAAATAATTTGAAATGAATCCTGAATGTTATGCAACAGGACTACAGGACAGGCAATATAATTTTAAACCATGTAAGAACGTGATAAAATACAAAGACAAGCTGAAGCTTGTCTCTGTTAGACATGTGACTGGAAAACTGCTGCAGATAGATCAGAGTAGCAGAAATGAGCAAAATGATGGAAGAATTTATTTTGACAAAAAGATAACACACATGCAGAGAAATACACCCAACTCACATAAATGAGCACATATTCTAAAGTCTCACAGTGCAAGAAAAAAAAAATTGTGTGAGCACATATGTTTAAGACTGATAACAAAGACATTAAATGAAATAATGAAAAATTATGAGGTTTTTTTTGTCTTTTAATTCTTCTGAAAAGACAAAATAATAAGCCAAGCAGTAACAGAAAAAAACTTTACACATGTATATGTCAAAGTACATAAAGGGAATGCTCATGTAAGTGGGAGATTAACATTCAGAAACACTGACAGCAAACTTGACCTCGTGCAATGTGTTTTAAGAAAAAGTAGGATGATGTTGCCTTACACTATGAGGAAAAATTCCAAGCTCCTAGTACAATGTCCACTTTGAGATTTCCATACCTATATTTAGGTGTCTACAGGTCTGTTAAATAAGACGGACACTTAAGATTAATTTCTGTTTCCTAATCATAGGTACCTAGATTAGGCAAGTGAGACTTCACAGGGCTTTAGGAGACAACCCAGACCACAGCAGTTCTGTGCATTGCTAGGAGCCCATGGTCAGACCTAAGACAGGCTCAATAACAGAGCCTTTGTCTTTCAAAGTGTTCTACTCTTCCATGTTTGTCAGATTCACAACATTTTGTAAGCATTATCTGATAAATGCATAAAGCATTCTGCTTGCAGTTTGGTTTTCTACTGACAGAGAAAGCACAGAGAGGTCAGGTAGTAACAATTTATATTCGAATTACAGCGTGTGGTGCTAGACATTACACAAATCAATTCAGCTCACCTTTGCCAGAAATGACAAAATAATAGCATTTTCTAATGAAACTTCAAATCAGCAGCAGTTGCTGTCAGATACCTTGTAATTTCTCATCTAAGTCATCATTGTGTCCAGTCTACATGCTAAAAAGTAGTTTCTCAATTACACGTCATTGCTTGCTCCTTTTTTTTTTTTGATTGGTTATTTTTTGGTGGGTTGCTCCACCCATGTTTAATTATATAAGAGCCTTTATAAAAACTAGAAAACGTTTCATTTAAAAACACTTCACAGTACTACAACTTAGCTATAGTAATCAAAACAATATCCTACTTCTAAAATGCTTTCTGAAAAAGCAGATTCACTAGGTTAGAAACTATTAAGAGCATATTTCAATAATTTCTAAGTTTTTCTGTAAATTTCTTTATTTTTATTTCTCAGTATTCTTTGCAGGTTTTTGTTCCATTGAAACATAATGGGAGGCTCATTCTGGAAAAAAACAAAAAAACCATGGGATCAGCATTTAAGTATTAAGTAGAGTTCAGAGAGGAGAAAAGTAGTTTACAGGACTGGAAGTTTATTCCCCAACTCCACTGCTCCAGAAAAAGAGAAAAAAATAAAAATAAGAAAATGAAAAAATGTAGGTAAATAGTTAACAAAATAAAAGGTGAAATTTTCAGTGATCTGCTCAAGGCCATGAGTAGTAGCTCCCACTGCCCAATTATTTAAAACTACAGTAATATCTAGAGTTTTTCCAAATACCAATACTTAGTTTCCATGTGAACTAGTCCCACCTACCTGCTGTGTTCAACAAGCCTTAAACCAAACCTGAGCACTGGAGGAAATTTTTTGGAAACAGACTGAAGAGCTCGCAAGACAGCGGAACCAATGGCATCACACCACATTGCACAAAACCAGGCTGTAACCAAGGAACTTGTCCAGCCAGGAAGAACACAAAAACCTAAGTGTGAATGGCAGCACATTCAACTGAGCATAGCAGAAATGAGGTTTCTCTTGTGCCCCAAAGTATTCTGGAAATAAAAGTATGAATGGTTAATGCCACAGTGGAAGGCAGGTATGTACCACTGCCCACAAGTAAAGCAGCTTCTGCAGATAAAAGGGCTGCATTACTTACATGTATTTTTAAAACTTTTTCAGATAAATAAATAAAACACTCTAAACGTCTTACCTAGATAGTTTGTAACTTAAAATCATGTTGAACTTGGTGGTTCATACTGCTTGTCCTCATGGAGGACACTTTGCCATATGGTGTCTTGCACAGGGAGTCAGCTGTTTGAAAAGGAGCATCCTTCTTCTAAAAGCCAGGCTGAAAACTCCTAATGAATAAAAACTGCATCAAGCTGAGCAACCAAAAGTGACAAAGTTTACAAAAAGAATAGGCTACCCTGTGTTTTGTCAAACAGCTTTAAGTGGAAAAGGGTAAGAAGAGGTATTTCAAATTAATTGTACCAGCTCTACCTTTATACAAAATGAAATTATACTTGACACTTTTTTTAAAGGGACCATGTTCACAGAAAGATTTGTATCTGTCTTATGTCAGAAGTTTACCCCTTAAGGAAAATATGATATAAAAAGGCTGGACTATGACATTTTGCAGCCTTTGTACCTGGAGTGCAGACAACATCTGCTCCTTTATGTAAACAGAAATACTTCTTCCCTGCCCTCACCCCCTGATTTATCAGCCCTATAAATTATCCTGAGACTGGAAGTTCAGGCTCAGTGTTTCCTTCACAGCTTATCTATCACCCCCAATATTACAGGCCAAGTCATTCACTCAACTGCACCTGTTCAGCTCCACCAAACCTGAAGCATAAATTCACTGATTTCTGGAAGAGTAAGTTTGTATAACATAAAAGATCAAACAGTCAAAGCTTTATGTGTGATTGTACCAGATCTTTTAATTTATTTAATTTGGTGGCAGCTCATCTGTTACTGAAGGGCAGGAATATGGTTTAAAGGGTTATTTAATACTGTCTGAAAGAACAATGAATTCTAAACACAATACTTAATATTTGCCCATCCTTTAAGTATAGGAAAAAGAAGATAAGACTGACTTTCATCTGTTTCCATTCTCTGATGGTAGGTTTGATGGTGCCCAACAGAAAATTTAATGTAAGGACTTCAGGCAAATAGGTTTAAAAATACTACAATTTTTCAGTTTTTCAGGGAGAAAGTAAATCATACTATCATGAGATCCCTTAATTTATCTGTATAGCAGAATTGTAAATGCAGCAGAAAACAGTTTACTGTAATGTAAATAAAGCCTTGCACGCAGGGCTAATGGGCAAGTTTATTTAATATAATATATTACACAAAGTCATCATTGCTACCTTTCAGTTTATAGTTCTATGGTAACAAACTTATAATAAACAGAACCCTTGTGTTAAAATCCAATGCAAAGTAGCAACAGTGATACTTTTCAAATCCTAGAGACCATTTAGCTCTTAACTCTTCACTTTTTAGATACTAGAATTAGTTCAGTTATTAAAAGTAATAGTTTACTAATAGAATAATTACTTAAAAAATAGTAATCCAAAGTTTCAATTTAATTATTATGCTTGAACACTGAGTAGCTGTAAATTTAGTTACGTTTGACCAACTTTACAGCATGTGGTAACAGAAAAATAGTTTTATTTATATCCAAATCCTAGAAAACAATAATGCTCAGTGTATGTTCAGGTATTCTACAGTTAAACTTAATTCTGACACTGTTGTATTCTAGAAAAATAGTGCCTGAGAACTTTATGTTGTTAAATTTTTGGACACTTACAGTGCTCACTAGCAGGTAAATTAAGTCCTTTATTTAAAGCCCATGTAGAGTATCAGCATTAGAAGCACCAAGGTACCCATGGCATTTGAACTCCAAAAATTGTGGATGTTTACTATTTTCTGCTTCAGATCCTCATTTCTAAATCTGGAACAATAGAAGAGTCACTGAAGAACCCTACCAGCCCACAGAAGCTCAATTTGTGATAACTTTAAAAAAAAGTAGGAAATAAAACTAGCTAAATTCACAGATGAGAACTGCAAGAGAATTGATAGTGCCACCTGATGTTAAATTGGCTCCAAGAATTCAGGCTATTGGAGCAGCTGGTACAATAATGACTGCATAATTATTATAGTCAGCGACTCCCTTGGTCTCCTGAAATCCTGAATTTTGGCATCTAGGCCTCCACAACCAGCAGATATTTGTGCATAGGTTCTCTATACACATCTGAAGGAAAAAGTATTTCTTCCCTCAAAACAAGAGGTATATTATCACGACTCTTTGGAAACACCCTACAGTACAGATTAAATTGATAAACCAGAGAAGGAGGGGAAAAAAAAAGGCACAGAAGAGAAGGCATTAGGTTAGACTGTTGCTTGTTCCTCACCTGGCAGGGGAGAGGGAACAGGGAAAAGCCATAGCACCTGTACCTGCTCCAGCTTTTGGACATGCTCTCATTCTTACTACCTGACCATGGCTCCTGTACCTGCTCCAGCTTTTGGACATGCTCTCATTGTTTCTGCCTGACCATAGCACCTGTACCTGCTCCAGCTTTTGGACATGCTCTCATTGTTACTGCCTGACCATAGCACCTGTACCTGCTCCAGCTTTTGGACATGCTCTCATTGTTACTGCCTGACACCAGCACCTGTACCTGCTCCAGCTTTTGGACATGCTCTCATTGTTACTGCCTGACCATGGCTCCTGTACCTGCTCCAGCTTTTGGACATGCTCTCATTGTTACTGCCTGACCATAGCACTTGTACCTGCTCCAGCTTTTGGACATGCTCTCTCACTTTCAGGCCTGCTCTTCCCAGACCATCCCCAGGTCCTGCCTGGAGCAGACACCTCCAGAGTGGCCAAAGCTGGGTATGGCCAAGTGGTATTGAAGCTGAGCTGGCCTGGTAGGACAGGACAGCCAGGTCACAGCCCACCCCTCTTCGCTGGGCTCTGCTTCCACACAGGGCACAGCCACCTCCTGCCACTCCTCCCAGCACAGCTGGGCTCCTCTGAAGGTCTCCCTGCTCTGCAACCATTAATTTAAGAACTTCTTAAAGTAGTATTGCTGTAAGTACACAAAATAAATTAAAAAAAAAAACAAACCCAGGAAAAAGAAAAATAGAGGAAAAAAGTGAGGGAGCAAGAAAAAGCACATGGCCAATGGGATCCTAATGTGAGAAAGGGGAAAAAGCTATCCAGGTGTTTTCCATTCAAGTACATAGGACTCTTCTTGGGATTTATTATTCAGACACACCAGACTTCAGCTCTTAAACAAAAAAGCTGTAGAGCCCATTATAAATTCACTCTGCTGCCTATAAAACAGAAGCCATGCCCCATAACCTCTGCTCGAACATGGAGAGAGCTTCCAGACAGACAACGACTTGAAGACACACAGTAATGGCAGGGGGGAATACTATCCAGTACAAAGAGAATTCAAAACTATTGAGTTTTCTTTCTTTCCTGCTTCTCCAGGAAGCACCTGCAGCTCAGAGGATGATGTCCTGCACTACTGGGCTTTCTCCTGCACACCTCAGAGAAAAGCCCAGCAGGTCCAGGCCCTGTTCAGAGCACCAAGAACCAGTGAAGAAGCAAAGAGCACTGTTTTGTGGCTTCAAGCCCTCCCAGCAGGAAGGGCAGCTGCTGCTGCAGACACCACACTGCTTGGGGGCCAGGAAGGCTGAGCTGAGGGGGCAGGGCTGGAACTGGGCATGGAACTGGGCATCCAAGGTGTCAAGGTGCCATCTGCTGCCGGGTGCCATGGGCAGGAGAGGCACCACTAACCACCTGCCTGGCCCAGCCTGGTTAGTAAACACATTTTGGGTGAGATCAGAGATGGACACAGCCCTGCTCTGCTCACACAGGGACACCACCCAGCCAGCTCCAACAACGGGGATGGGGCAGCCTCTGCAGACAGGCTCAGCCACAAGGGGGTTTCTTCAGGAACCAGAGTGACTGCCACAGTCCAACAGACCCAGGAGGGAATAAAGTGCCCAGACCCTTCAACTGTAGGTACTATTTCCCAATTTCTAGCCCTCAAGACCAAGAACAACTAACACAGTGCCAGGCAGAGGCTCCTGTGTTGGTGTTTCCCATTGGGCTTGACCAAAGGCCTTTCCCCCTCACCAAGCTGGATTCATGCGGATGTGCCTGAAGGCACTTCCAGGAGATTGTGACAGCCCTGATAGCAGCCTGGGGTGGGTGGGGAGAAAGTAGGTTGTCCAAACAGTGGGGAGTAATTCCAGCACTGTCTGGTTTTAGGAGACAGAATCAACTAATCAAAGCCACGGCAATGTTTGGCTAGTAAAGATCTTGTTTGCAGTAGAGGTGGGCAAGTGGAGAAAGGCACCATCTGCCTCCTGGGTTTCCCCTTACCCCAGATTCTCCCTGCTGCCCAGACATCCTGCAGCAGTTTGCAAGCAGGGTTGAACCCAAGGACAAGACAGATAACTCCAAGCAAGATCAGTGCCTCAGTCTTCTCCTGGGGTTTTCAGGAGGAAATGAAATCTTCCCCCTCCAACATTTACATCTATTCCTGATCCATGTTTTAACTGCACAGCAGCATACCTTCCAAATATTATCTCACAAATAGCATAGAAGAGTCAATTATCTTGTTTGTAATTGTCTTGTGTTTTTAAACAACTTAATTTCATTCTCAAAAAAAGATATCCAGCTTGAAAGCAGCATATAACTTTTGTGTAGGAGGAACTTATGGTTTGTGCATGCCTGGCTACTGCATGCAGCCCATTCTTTAAAGTCAGACAGGTTTATTTTGGAGTTCTCCATTAATATTTATTTCCCCACAGTGTATTTCTTCACAGAACTGCAAAACTTTGAAAGACACCCAGACAAAAATAGCAAGTTGTTAGTAACCTCTTCCTCATAAACAGAAAACAAATACACTTCCCCTAGTCTTACAGAGTATTTATGGAAAGCGCTGACCAACAACTTAAAGATAGTTGTAGCACCAGTCCTGTCTCTCTGTGTTGTACAGTATGTAAAGGACAGAGTGGTCTGGTTTTTTCTTGGGGAAACAGTCCAGGACACAACTGATCCCAACATTTCTCAATACAGCTCTCCCCCCTCTTTGAAGGCATTTACACTGGGCAGTGGAATCAGTGTGGGAGAAAAACAAAGGAAAACTTTACTTCAGTCATGAATGTGGACCTTGGACTTTTAGAAAACTGGCTAGGCCCTATTGAGCTTAACAGTAAAAAGAATTACATAAGTCTCGAAATTCTTCTGTGCAACATGGAACCAGAAAGGTTCACCAGCTGCTACAGAGAGATAAATGTAAATCAGGGGCTGTGGTACAACTTCAGCTTGCAGTGCCCAGGTCAGTCAATGCCTGCCTTTACTCCAGAAACAGTCTGCAAGGAAGAACCAGGCTTCCTTCCCTACTCTTCAGTGCAGGCCAACACCACTCCTATTGTAGGATAATAAGGAATTGTCACAGCAATCATTGAACTTTAAGCTTCTCAAAACCCACAGAAGCACAGCTAAGACCAGAGGTGCCCACAGAGCAGAAGTTACCAGTCCCACAAGGTAGCAGAAGTCCCTGATGGCTTTGGTCTCATGTGGTGGTCAAGCTCTACCACAAACCCCAAAACACAGCTCTACAGCACTCATTAGGAATTATCTGGGGAGTTTCAATAAACTGATTTTAAAAGTTCATACTTCACAGCGTGTTTCATGGTATCTCAATCCATGTTTGTTTTTCTGCATCCTTAAAAATGAATATTCCACTGTTATGGTTAGCACACAAGCATGAAAACTAGAAAAAAAATTGTAAAGGTCTAGTATTCCAATCTTTGGCAAAAACAGTCAAACTTTCAAGTGAAAGACACCGTGACTAAAGGCTATTTACAGATACAGACCAACATGCTGACATAGAACAAATTAGATCCTGAACTTGCAGCTTGTCAGTGTCAGAGCACATTCCCTAGTACAGAGTCACCATGTTTGTATAAAAAGATGTTTTCTTTAGTTTTCCTTAGGAGGCAAGACAAGGAGCCCTGGATACTTCTTCTCTTGGAGACAAGCTAGCCTACTTTCTCATACCCATACAAATCCATTTGGACTGTGCTGTATCTTCCAGCTTTTTAGAGAAATAACAAAGCGGTAGTACTTTTGTCCTACTTCCAAAAGTTTCAGCAAGAAAAAAGAAGCACATAAATCTTGACCCTGCTCTAAAATTATGGTCCCAAGTAAGGAAGTTTCTCCACAATAGAAGCTCTAGCAACACCTTTCAGAAAGAAAACTAGTGAAAAGACATTTTTCAAAAATAAGAAAAGCCTTTATTTTTTTTTTTTTTCTTTTTTTTCATGCTTACCCGCCATTAGTTTTCATCCATTTTTCACAAAACTATTTTGAGGATAGGACCCAGTATCTGGACATGGACCTAAACTATCAGGTATTTGCCAGGGACCCCAGAACATGTTACAGATGCTGAGGTTAATCATTTTTTGATGTGCAGTTTAAAACCAAGGTACACTAACCTAAAAACAGTCCCAAAAAAGTAGGGCAGGAGGTGGACATGTGCTTTGATAGAAAAAACACTTCTTGTTAAAAAAACCTTCTGAACTAAGAGGGATTTTTGCTGCTGCACTTCCACATAAAAGTCTTAAATTTCCCATAAATATATTTCTGATAAACACTCAGGATAACGGACAGCTGAAACACAGAACTACAAAGCTGCCACTCCTGCAAAGGCTGCAATACATCCTTAGCCTTGCTTCTCATCAACACTCCAAGAACACAGGGAGAAAGCAGAATATCGAGCACATTTCTAAACCACTAACAAGCTGTTCCTCTCCTCCCTGAAAGCCCAAAGGCTGCCTTGAACAGGCTCTGAGAAAGGGAGCACGGGACCTGTGCTGGTGCTGCTGTTATCCCACACCCGTGAGGATTCCTTTCCGGGAAGGATCAAAGCCCCCCTCCCTGCTGTGCTCCCCTCTCCTCCTTGCCAGGGAGGTTGGCAGTAAATGAGCCCCACTGCAGCACTGCTTACCTCAATTTCCATTGCAAGTCCAACAAGATCACCAAACCCAGTGATTCACAGAAACACAAGTAAAAAGTAAAGGCTGCAGCTAAGTAATTCTTCCAAAATCAGAGAATCACTGCAATATACTTTGTGACCGGATCTCAACTGCCAATTTTCATTCAAGTGAAACAAGAACACCAAACAGGAGTTAAAATTGTAACAAATACTTAGGACTACTTTGGTAGAAGGCAACCACCCATACCTGTGACAGATCACTGACACAGCTTTTCAGTGTCAAGGATTTACTTTTATCAGGAAAGTGACCACACATACTTTGTTTAAACAGTCGATACCACAAAGCCATTGCCATGAATACAACACATGAATACATGGTGGTTTTAAAGTGGTCTTCATTGCCAGGTTAAGCTTTTGAAGTCCCTTAAAAATTTGTGCCTTGTCACTTATTCATATACATAAGAAAATACAACCATGATGTAAGACCAACTAAAACTCTGGTCCCTAAAATGAAGAGCAAGGTTCCTATTGGCCACAGTTGGTCCCACTTACCTGCTATAGCAGGAAGGAAAGAAGGCTGTCACTGGAAACAGGAAAAACAGGAAAACACAGTCTTAACAGGATGCAAAGCCATACTTTAGAGCTTAATTTTAAGATTTCATTACTAACTTTGTGTTTTCTGCCCTTCTTTTTTTCTATGTTTACAATACCAGAGGAAAGACTCCTGTGCTATATTAGATTAAGGTACTGACTTGGGAATGATCATTCCCAAATTGTAGTTCCAGCTCCAATATTCCATACTGCAGCAGGGCAATTCAATTAACCTTCCTCTGTATTTGCTTGCCTTCCTGTGTAATGGGGACAAGATCTCCAGAAAAGGGCTCTATAAAGCCCAATCTTTATAAAGCTCCTAAGATGAAATAGAAATATGCTACAGAAAATAAAATGTACACAAATAAAAAGTGCAAAAACAAGCCACTGTATAGTAGAGCTAGTTGGAAAAAACTATAACCAAACAATTATCCACCACAGAGTGCTGCTTTATTGAAATCAAAATGCTACACACAATTCATATCCACTGTGGTGGCATTTATTATCAAAAGATTTTTTTCGACAGTTTTTGAAGCATATGTGTGGGTTTATTTGAAATAATAAAAAAACCCCAACATTTTAAAGTGCTCCATAAACTAGCATTTCTTTTCAATAATTTTATTTTTAAACTGCTGATATGCACTACATACTTTGGAAATTTTATGTCAAAAACTTTTAACTGTGATTTAAAACACTTTCTTCTTCTCTAAATTGACATTTTAATAAAGTTCTTTGTGATCTGAATATATGATATATGAAAAACTCAACCCATAGTTTCAGTGTTAACAACAAAATTTTCAATTACATGCTGCCACACCTTCCTATGACTCCCGTAAAGTCAGTCTGTACCTTTATATTTAATTAAAACTATTCTTAATAGGTTTTTAATTGAGTTTTTTTTATATTCAAGCAATTACTCATCAAATTTAACACACTGATGCATAAAGCAAACTTCATGGTGAATTAAGCCCTATTCTTCAGGTTAGAGACTTACTGGTTTTGTTTTGTGTTTATTTTACTTTCTTAAAAGACTGCGTAATCTGAACTCTCATTAAATATCAGGGGGTTTTCTCTGCCTTTGTACAGCTATAATTTTTGTTTCCATTAAATATGTATGAAAAACAACTACTATAGTAAGCTTTCCTGATTTTTTTTCCCCTCAGTTAATTTTATCTACAGTTACAATTGGAACTGGGGGTTAAGAAGAACAGACACTGCAGGCCTAAGAAGTCCTCAGCAACTTCATACGGAGTTATTACCTCAGACTTCTGCAACCCATTATATTTTTTTACTGAAATAAGCATGATTATTGCACCCTGAAGCACACTTAAAAATGTCATAATATATTGGTTTGCATTAGAGCTCATCTGCAGGGGATACCTGGTTTAAGTAAAATGATTAAAACAATCTTTTTTCCCTGTCATTTAGGGAAGATTTTTATGCTCTGTCCTTTGAGGTAGGTTAGAAATTCGGGTATTTATGTAGAAAGCAGAAGCATTCAAATATCCTGCCTAGTCTCTGAGCCCCTGTGGGATTTCGGTTTTCACCAGCAAACATCCTTAAATGCCCAACCTCTGATTCCAGGGGAATCCTCTGATTCCATCGAGGCCTCAGTGGTCCAACACCACCAAAGCAACAACAGACTCATTTCCTCAACAGATCTGCTGGCTACCCACCAAACTGAGCCCTCCTCCACCTTACAAGCATTTACATATTTCTTTTAATTAACCAAAAAAGGAGGGGCTGAGGGAGAAGAGAGGTGATGCCCCATCCTCTGCCCCTCAAGCAGCAGCTCCCTGACCAGAGGAATTGCTTAAAAATGCACCAGGGTCCCTCAGGCAAGGATGGTACCAAGGCTCCCCTTTCTCCTCCAGGGTTCCACCAAATGCTTGCCCACTCCTGACCACACAAGTCTTCCTCTCAAAATTTCAATGGCTGCTGCTTCCATTATGGTGTAGAATGGAAAGGTTTTAGTTTTGGGGTTTTTTTGGTTTTGTTTTTAATCTTTAGGTTAGAGTTTGAAGAATACAAAAAGCTGCAAACATTACTTATAACACAAAGAACTATCTATTCCCAACAACCAATCTGCTGCCTGCATGCTATAAACATATCAGCATTCAAATCCTGTTCACTGAAAATCTGAATTAGAGCTGATTTGAACTAAATTTGTGAAATCACCTGTATACACCCATCTATCTATAGTTCAAGATTATATTTATTCTAAAAAGTAACATTTTAAACTATACAAAAATAAATTTTAAAGATTAAAAATTTTAAACAAGAGTTTCTTTAGGGACAGAAGCCATTCAACTACTTGAATCAAGTACACAAGGCTTTATTTCCTAATTATTCAAGATCAGTGATTCACGGGATCAACATGATCTCCAGGGTAGAAACACTGTGGCACAGTTGAAAAAAAAATATTTGCAGTCAGATGTGTTTGGATAGTGATTCAAAAGACCTCTGACATAAATTTGCCTTCTCGTGACTTACGCAGATGCTGCACGTCAGGCAACCCACAATCATCAACCACATCCATGATTTCAGTTCCTTGCAAATTCAAGTCAAAATGCAGCTCAGATGAACTATAGTAACCCCTTAAGGCAAAGTGTTTAAGCCAATGTTTGGGTTCTACAAAAAAAGTCTAGCAAGACCTATTTTATGAACACCAAATTGTGTGTTTAATCAACACTGTTCTTCTGTCATCTGCTCAATCAGATCAGAAGACCAAGAGGAAAGTAAAGTTCCTCACTCTAGCCAGGAAGTATGGCTGGCTTGAAAGGTTTAGGGAGATGTAATCACCAATACTAATGAATTAATCCAAATCCTTCAAAGTGGTTTTAATATCAATATTAAATACAAGTCATGATTTAAACACAAAACCCCAGAAGTTGTTGATACATTCTGGAGACTTTCTTATAAGCCACTCTTTTATTTTGTGATTTTGTGTGGAAAGGAGAACATGCACATACATCAAAAAGCTAGGAAGCTTCACAGAAGCCCCAAGAGTTACTGTGCACAAAAACAGGTCAAAACATTTTATTTCCCTTTCCTCTAACAAGGCTAAAATAAGATCAATATTAAGAATTCTGGTTTATCATCAATAGGAAAATAATGAATGTTTAGGTTATAACACAAAGCATTTGGATATTTTAATCTATTGACCTTCATTTGTTAAAGTAGACGATATGGCAAAGCTTCCAGCTCTCCTGTAAGAGAAGTATTCTCAGTTTGACATAACTGGTACTTCCGAAATTCACACCACTGGAGCTGTACCTCACCCTTTACCTCAGAGGTTAAATGCACATGGTTTATGACAGCAATCACATTCTTAGCTTGGTGCCTGACAAACACAAGTCTCAGAAGGCACTTTTCCTAGGTGCTGCCAGAGACAAATGCCACGATGGAGCCCTGGAAGGAAACTGCAGTGCTGCTGTCACACCAACAAACACAAGCCCGTGGACCCAAGGAAGGAGGGAGGGCTCCGAGCAGGCTGCTGATGTCCCCAAACAGCCCCAGCAGCTCAGCAGGGACCAGCTTTAGCACAGTGACCTTACTCTTCCTGAATGCTTCACCACCCCTGCTAAAGCATTCACATCTCCCTTTACAGCAAAGCTGAAGTTACTTAATACTTTTTCTGCTTCTGCCTTTTGAAATGATTCTCTTTCACCACTATGTGCATACCATTTGTAGCTATGAAGGTTTAACTGATGCAGTCTTCAGTCACGGTATATTTACTGGTTTGTTTTTCTCTGTGGTGCAATGTCCTTGTGTCATTTTTGGTTTGTTTGATTTTAAATTTACTTTTATATAAAACATCTCTACTTACACAATCAAATGTCAGCAGGAAACAGACAAAGGACTAAGGAGCCTCCTGATGTGCTCTCCAGCATTACACTTAAACTGCTTTCAGCTTTCAAGGATACTGATTTCAGTTTAGCTACCAGAGCACCTAACTTATGCTAACTCATGCTTTACATGAAAATACTTCTTTTTGTTCAGTTGCTTCAACTTTGGCTATCAAAAAAATCATGTTTCAGTGTCAAGTATATAAGCAACACCCATGTCCCATCATGTTCAAGGAAATTATTCCAACTAGGGGATGTAGTAGTTTATTAAACAAATCATTTTCCAGGATATGTGTACTTATGTTTCTTTTTTCAGGTACATTATGTTCTTTTCTGCTGTTTTGTGAGAAGCATAACTGTTAATACAAATCCAGTCTCCCTGTCCAAAGTGAAAATAATGCTCATGCCAGTAGCAGGCCTCTCTGCCCCATGCTTCACACAGTTCTTTCAGGCAAACTGTTTGCATTTTGGAGATTCCTCTGAAGACATTTTCATTTGCCTTTCTTCAGTTTTTTTTTTTCTTTAGGTTAGATGCTATGCATGTTTTGCATTGAAAGTTAAATAATGCCATTATGTCAGAATTTATTATTGTTGTCGAAAATCTAAAATATTCTTACTGTATTTTTCCCCCAGAACAGAAACTTGTATTTTCTTTTTTACAGAATGGTTCTCAGACACGATCAAGTTCAGGTATCATTACATGCTTTGCAAAGCCTTTTTTTATCAGCTAATAAAATAAAGCAGGTCTTTGAGCTTTTATATGAAGTTAATAACATAAATATTTTGAGAGCTACATTGCTCATATTTCTGTAATAAACTGACATCTGATTTATTTTTCTTTTCCTAATCACACACTAGCAAACGGTTATTTGCTTAACAAAACACAAATAAGCACAACCTTCCAGAACATCTCCCCTTTCAGTAATTCTATTTGTCTTTACACAGCAGCACATGGCAGAAAGCACTAAGGGATCAAGAAGTAAAAACAAAGTTAAAAAAAACTACTTTTATTTTACTAAACTTCATTATAGATCTCTTTTATAAATCGACTCCTCCATTTTTTCAGTACATTGCTATTACCATGAAATCTTTAGCACAGCAAGTAGCATGAAGAGGAGCAGGTAGACACATCCAAAAATTCTAGTAACAGAAGGCACAGGGTCAGGAGCACTGCTCACACTCTTGCAGTCCTCCCAACAAACACCCAACTCCTCCCTATCCTGTCCATGGAGTGGATCAGGAGGATGTGAACTCATCTTTAAATCTGTCTCTGCCTCCCATGGTAACGGAGAAGCTAAAGAGGAATGGAACACACAGCACCAAGGGCTGCTGAAGATGCTCACAGCTAATTGCTAGCACAGGATTTATTGTTTTCATCCTTCCTGCCCACGCTTTTCTGTGCCACTGCTTGTAACACTCTATGGCCACAGACAATGGCAGCTCCAACACTGAGTAGTTCCTGAGTTCCTCATCTCTGAATCAAACCTCTGCCCCGCTAAGGAAGTCAGATGTTAACAGATATCATTGAATATGTATTTGGCACATTCCTGCCAGAAGTTTTATGAGATCAAAGCGTGCTAAACATCTGAGATTTGATGCCTGTTTCAAACACTCACTTAAATGACTGAGCATAGCATCAGTTAAATATATACAAAATGCTTGTTACATCAACATTAAAAATGAGACCAGAGGTTTTGGTCAACAGGGACTGTGAGCTGCCCAGAACAACCTACCTCAGTTCACAGAAAAGCACCCAGTCTCCTGGCTCCCAGCCCATCCCACCTTCCATTTACTATAAGCTTTTATCCTAAGAAGGAGGGAGTAAGCTGCCCTTTTTTCCTTTTTAAATGACAGTATATCAAAATAGAAAAGTGACACTTAGTGTAATAATCAGGCCAAAAATATTTTGTTCCTTAATTTTTATGCGATTTTTTTTAACTGTCTACAGAATAAATAAGAAAGAAATGACCGACAGCCAACAGCAGGAGTGCAAAAAAACAGGGGGAAAAAAGGTTGATAAAAGCTGTACCACAGACCTAAAGATTTTGAGGTCACAAATACTTAGAAGACTTACTGAGACAGAGCCCAGTTATCTGTCCTTGACTAAGAATTTCATTGGAGAAACAAATGTTTGGGAGGTTGGAGTGTCCTGCTGTTCAAAGCACCTTCACAGAAGTCAAGTGGAAACTTCTAGTTTGAGAGCTGTTTTTCCTTGGAAAAACAAAGCATACTTGAGACAGTTCTGAGAATTTGATGTTTTGCCTTATTACCAGACAAATCCATGATAATACAATGATTTTTCTCAGCATTGCACCATACAAAAAGAATTTCAAGAAATTCATGGTGCAGACAGTCAGAAAGTCAAACATCCAGATAAAAAGCACATAAAAGACCTAAGAAAGGGATCAGCAGGTAATGGTTTAACCGTTGAACAGAAAATAATACAAAAATAACTTCTTTGTTCACATGTGTACTGACCTCAGGAAATGCACTGCATGCAAGGTAGAAGAGAAAAAAAAGAATGATAAATTTCAAAATCCTGTGGAAGACTGCTTTCAATAAATACACAACATCATTTCCTGGACTAAAAACAAAACTCCCCCAGAGACTAACAGCACAGTGATTGATAGCATAGTGATTAAACAAACCATAAGATACACACGAGCACACAGGCCTTACATTCCCTTTATCTCCCTGCCTTCTACAAGGTGAGAGTATAAAAAGAAAAGTACTAATAATACTACTGCATGATCAGTGCTGAAAGTTAACAGCCTGAATATCATTTCCTTTATTCCAACAGGATTTCTAATGTATTAACATGTCCAAAACAGCCGCTGAATTAACATTATCTGAATTAATTTTGTATTCCTTACTTTTCTTAAGAATTACTTGAATGCTATAATGGAGACAAACCTGACAGGTAGCTGCTTTTTGACATTTTCGAGTGCTCAGGGGCCACCCATCTATTCAGAGATACTGAAGGGGAACTGATGAAAGTAAAGAAAACAGGTTTTCTTATTCACTAACTCCATCTCCTTCACCAGACAAATTGTGGCCATTCCCCTCTTCTCAGGGTTGAATGAAGAGTCCCTGGCAGCATTTGGTGCAGGAGGGGAAAAAAAGTAACATTTGTGGACACAGACCAAAGCAGATCTCTCTCCACTCTGCTGCTCCCTTTTAGGATTGTTGTGGTAAGAAGCAGCAGTAGTGGTTTGGGAAGTTTTAACCAACAGAAACAACCAAAAACCCTAAACAACTACCACTAATAACTAAATTTAGTGAAAGATTCTTTAGGTAAGTAGTTTACTGCTGATGTAATATCAGAAGCAACTGAAAAATCAGCACTTTTAATTAACTCTCATTAAACTTTTAAATTATTTTTCTGGTCTTAAAGCACAGGGGAATTTTTTGACTGAATCTTCTTTAAGTGAATAGAAATTATTAACACACAAATTAATCATTCTTTCGTGGTAGGAAACTGTAATTTAAGCATCTTCTGGTTATTAGTGCAAGGTCAAAGAATTATTGCCCTATTGTTTCCTCCAAAACAACCAGCACACCGAGGCTAATGTGTCATTATCTTCAATTCTTCTGAGCCACGGCAATAAAAGTTGAGACTAGGATTTTCATTAGGTCTTCCCTTGTTTTACCATTAGATGAGAAACTAAATGTTATGAAGAGCTATTTCCACTACACAGTTTGTTAAAGCAGGAGCAAGGAGACATACAGGATTTGGGATGATGCATTTTATTAGCTTTGTGTCCTATTAAAAAAAAAGATATCCCCTCTTTAAATAGAGCTTTCCAGATTTCTGTTCTAATGGCTGAAGTTAGAGCTTCAACACAAAACCAAAATACACTACTAAGTAAACTCTGAGAGCTTTATTTCCACAAGAATATATTACTTTAGAATACTAAGCAGTCCCCTTTAACTAACAGTACTCAAAGACTTAAAAATATTAAATGCCTGTAATGTCACTTTTTAGAAACATCTCAATACAGAGACTATGCAAAGGCAAAAAATACCAGTTTTACCCTTTTTGAAAACTTTTTTAAAAGCACTCAAAGAGGAGGATTTTCTGTGTCATTTTCAAGATATAAAACCAAGGTGAAAGAAAAACTGAATAAAATTTTTCTAGAAGAGTGTCTCTTTTCCCCCCATTTTATTTTGAGGTAATAATAACAGTTGTTCTAGAAGATTAATCAAATCATGTGTCATGAGGACACAACCAGAAAGTAAGTGGTCTGTGATCAGACAGAGATACTGGAGGCACTAAGGGAATGTGTCCAGCAGTGACCCCAACCAATGCAAAGCAACTGAGCTATATTCTACCCAAAACCACCCCATTAGCAAGGCAATCATACAATTCCTGTATAAATTAAATTAATAAATATTATAAATTAAATAAATTATTCAAAGAATAATTTGGGCTGGAAGGGTCATATATTGGGCTTTAAAGGTCATATATTCCAGCCCTGTGCAATGAACAGGTACATTTTCAACTAGACTGAATACGGGGTTGCTCAGAGCCCGTCTGACCTGACCCGGAGTATTTCCAGGGATGTGGCATCCTATCACCTCTCCAGTGTTCCACCACCCCCACTGTAAAAAAAATTCCTTCTTAAATCTAGTCTGAATCTAAGCTCTTAACACCATTACCCCTCCTACTGTGCAACAGCAGCCAATAGTCAATTTAACTGTAAAACACCAATAAAAGTCCTTTGAGGTATAACAGCATTTAACCAAATCTAAGGTCAGAAGATATTCTATCTAAACACAAAGATTTTTTTTTTTTCTGATCTCCTTTATGGAGATCAGGAAAAAAAACCTCACTTCAGTAATTTAATCTGCTGTATTTAGGTGTGCTGGTGCTAGCTTGCCAGAGAAGGCTTGTCAGCACAGCACAGAGGTATGGTGAAGGACTGCTGGGGGCTGGAGAACCTCCAGACTCTGGTAACTTGTCTCTTCTGAGGCTAAAATCTGGACCTTGCTCTCAGTCATCCTGCATCTAATCCCAGCATTAGAGAGGAAAATGCTTTAATACTTGATTTTTTGTTTTCAAAATTCCTCTGTGTCATTATTGCGTTAACTTCCATTTTTTGGTTTTGTTAGCAAACTTAGCTAGTTAAGTTTTGCTTTGTTGTTTGGTTATTTTTTCAGAGATGTTTATCCTAACTGCTTGAACATTTGCTCTTCTCAATGTTTTCCTCCTTGTTCCTTAACACTTGTTTCCAATTCAAATACTAAGTGTGTAGGGTCAGCCTCAATGATCTCAACTACGTTTTCAACATATATATACAAACACACAGGTGTACATATATTCCCATAGATTTAGATGCATACTCTCATAAATACATATATATGTAATAAATATACAAATATCACAATCTTTTTTTTCTACAGCACCACCTAGGGGACAAGGACCCTTTCAAAGACCGAGTGTTTCAGACTCTGATTCCCAGCCCTTTGACTGGGGTTTGTCTGACTTCCTCAGTTTTAAAACCTGGCTGCTTCAACCGTGAAACTCCTTTGATTTCACCGTCAGAGCTGTTTACTGTTTTGATAAAATGTGTAGACAGCATAATTGTCAATGATTTCATCTTTGTTTCTAGATCATTAACAAAAATTATTTCAGGCTCTGAAGAGACAGAGACTTCTTTTTGAAGAGCCACTTTTGAGATGGCATCCTTTTCTTAATCCATTTAGCATATGCTTTATTGGTAATGTAGTTAGTGCAATGAAGTGATGAGCACATTCCCAACATCCATTCTTTGCTTCTGGGACTGCTTACTCATTTTATATTAGGACTCACCAGAAATAACCTATAACCTGTCCTGGAAGGAAGGAACAGAAGCTGTTCTGCCCCTCCCCAGCAAGCACCAGGAGACTTGAGAAGCTGTGCTGCTTCTGCTGCCTTCCAGTCCGTACACATAAAGTACCTCCCCTCACAGGAGTACCTTTCAGCATCGTGAGCAGTTACAGAAGACTGATTTTACATCTTCTTCCTCCAGCAGGTGATCAGGTCCTCAGACTCCTGGCATGTTTTCCCTTTGTGTGACCTTCCTTCCTTTCTTGGCTGCACAGCCTGGGCTGACTTCCCAGCCCCAGTCCCAGACAGCTCTTTGTGAGCCTTTACCAGGGAGTCAAGAATCTCCAAGGCGACTGGGCCACCCAAAGCTTTAGGATGTCTGAAGGAGTCACGGGAAGAAACGCTCTCCAATTCACAGAGAAAGGCCAACAATCAGGAAGTTTCTTAATGCCTTTTTTTTTTTTCCCATCCACATTCATTCACTGCAGGCAACATTGGATTTTTTACCCCTCCCTTTCCCAAATCCCTTAGCAGTGGTGGGTACACAGCCTTCCACGTGCTGTTTCACTTTTCCCTGTATTGCAGCAGAAATATTAGAGCATCAAGACATTTTTTAACTGTATCACTTAACAAGCAATAAATTTCTTTAGACAGAAATTCCTGAATTCTGAGCTGCACTTCAGGTGCTCATTTCTTCTGTTGCATAGTCTCTCTCTAGAGACTAAAACCACCAGAATAAAGAAGAAGTATTCAAAGGAACAGTAAAATTAAAATACACTGGAAGTGGGGGTAGTAGGGGTCTGCATCCTCCCACAGCTGAAAGCTAAGCCCTTGACTGACAAACTTTGCAGTAGTGTGCTCTGGGTACTCCACACAAACACAGTATGGATTAATTGAATAGATGAAAGTCTACTTCACTTCCAAGATGAATTAAAAAAAAAGAAATAAAGAAGAACTAACTTTTGCAAAATAAGCAGTTTTTAGGAAATGGCAGATACATTTTACTTTGGGTCATCTTTAATTTCTATCAAGCCAGAACACAACAGACGTTAACAACTGCCATGCTTTATACAGATAAATGCCACTGTGTGAGACAGTGCAGCAGCCCTCATAATATACCACAGTTACTCAGACAGAGATTAAATTGTCAATCTCAATTAAACTGACCTCATTTATTTTCATGTTTCCTGACTAAACTTGCCTATTCCTTTCTCTACAAAATTTCAGAGTAAGTTGTAAATTTCATTTATTCCAAGAGGTATTTCAGACCAAGAAAGCTTATTAAATTTATATTAGGCTGTAAACACAATTGGAGGCACTAAAAAAAAAGCAAAATCTGCAAATACCTCCTTTGCCTTCTAAACAACAAATGAAACATCTCCTAAATGTACTTTAAAGATCATCTATGAATTGGAAGTACCACCTTAAAATTACTTCTATGGGCACTAAATTTCAACATAATTTCAAACAAATGAAACAAACCCATACAAACACCTTTGAAGGTAATGCTAGATGTTTGCCATAGTTTTAGTTGGAGGCTTGGATTTCAATCAGCATTTTTCAAGTTTTCCCATTAATATCTGAAAGCAGCGTGTTTATTATTTCACAGGAAACTAATCCAATAACATAAAAGCATAAATGTTAAACCCAAACTGATTTATTTTTCTAATAGAAAATAAAAAAACCCACCTATCTTCTTAATTTACTGTAGTTTCTTTCTCAAAAATTATGTTCACCATTTCTATTCATGGGTATATATTTTAAAGGAAATATGCAATTTGAAAGTTTTTCAAGAAAAAACACTGGAAATGAGGAGCAACACACAGTAAGTTCAAGATGCATACATGCAAAGATTACCATATGGTGATGTAACTTTTACTTATGCTTTCAGTAGAATAAACAAAAGGAGCCTACCATAGTCAAGGAGGAAAAACAGTGGTACTCATGTCAAATAAAAATATTTTTTTGGAAAAACAACTATCGATACTAATATACAGTAACAAACCAAGAGATCTTTATGGGTAGGGAAATGCTGAAGAAAATTCTCCAGCTCTTTTCTAATGTGTATTAACAAATGCTACCACACATGTGAGGACAGTTTCATCTAGTCCTAAGGAGAACAGCATACATAAATTGGAGAGAAGTATCTCACTGAGTTTACAATACCACACCTGTGAATTATGGTTTTAAACTAGAGCTTTTTAAAGAGACTATTGAAAGCTTGAGTGCTTTCATAGCATTTCACAATGTTTAACAAATTCATATATTGATGAAGCATAATTATGTAAACCATCCTACAAAATAAATAAGCTATGTACTTCACAGCATGCAAAAAGATATGAAAAATTCTCATGTCACAGACAAAAGCTTTGTTAGGAAAACAAATAAAAACACATTTTGCATTAGGTATGTATTTCAGAGGAAGAGAAACAAGCAGCGTACATGAAATGGTCTCTTTATGGAAGTCACTATTATGGGTGTCAGTACTTCAGCAAAAACCCACAAGCCTCTTAGAATCATCACAGAGGCGGAAACTTTCAAGTTACACTTTCAAAAGCAAATCTTTGTTCATTTGTAACCAGATACCTGATGACCGTCATAGAGATAAGCCTCAAGCTTGACCTAGCAACAAAATTTCCGTTTAGAAAACTGTATCATGCCTGCAGTTCCAATGCAGCCTCGCCTATCCTAAACGGGATTTATGCCATGTGTGAGAGGTTTACGTGCCCTGTGTGTGGCCTCAGAGCCTGCAATGCTTCAGGAGCAAGTGAGACCATCCTCGTGGATTTTAAAGGTTCAGCTGCAGCAGAAAGCTTCGTGCTTCAGCCATTCCCACAACAGCAGCATTCCTCCTGCTGCTACCATTTCATCTCCTCAATGTACATGGCTATTGCTAGACTGGCATTATTATGATTATAGGATAATTTAGTCCAGTTTGGAAACCAGAATGAGGTAATACTACTACTACTAATAATACTATGGTTCCATATCTATGTCATATTTCATAGAAAAACCTTATCACAATGATAACAGTAGCAGTAATTTCAGAAATACATATCAGAATGGATTATTACAACATAACATTTGACAGTATTTGTTGATACACCTTCTGCAGACTAAGTATATTGCTCAGATTACACATTAGTTCCTGCTCTCTCCAACTCAGAATGGGTTCTGCTAATAATGAAACAGATATTGTTTAAACCAGCTATGCAAAGCAAAAGAATTTAAGCCAATAAATCTTTAGCTCACCTGGTGCAGGTTTTCACTTTTCCAAATGGTAATTATTTTTAAAGACTTTGAAGAAATGGGAGAATTAAAGAGAAAAGGTCCATGACAGAAAATTCAAACCATGTTAAAGGGGGAGTGTCTTAAAAAAAATTGAATTTTTTTTTATTCAGGCTACCTGAGTACTGGTACTATAGCCCTAGGCTCAAAATAAACTGAACTTGAATCTAGATATTCTTGCCTTGTAGTCCATCATGCTTTCAAAGTTCAAAACAGCAAAGTAAAAATATGATTTTAGAAAAGATAAACACTTTTCTCAGACTGAGTAAAATGATGCTAAGGATGAAAACACAACAAACAGACCACAAAGACCACAGCATTCTATTTCAGGTTTTACATAAATGCTGCAAACCTGAAAGATGTAAGCAGTTGAAACTGCATTAACAATGCTTATATACCTACATAATAACAGCTACTAGCTTTTCCTCTTAAGGTTTTTTTTAATACGAATATCAAGAAAAAAATTTAAAGTCCAACATACTAAACTTAATTGGACCCTCTGTCTAATGAGGTGAATTAATTAATTTCTTTTGACTCTTATGGAGGAAGAACTCTGTGCACATTTCCCTCAAATATTTTTCTGGGAAAGGACTGGACACAATGTTTGTATCAATTCCAGTGTCATTCATCTCAATTAAGCATCTGATGATCAAAATGATATTCAACTTATTTCTTACAGATCTACACTGGCACCCCAGAAAAGGCTTTTCAGTATCCAAAATGACAAATTGGGGTCATTATGAGCTTTTTATGATTATTTTATGACTCTCATACCATGGATTAGCATCTCTATTTGGCTGTTATCTCTGTAGCAGAGCAGCATACTAACCATGACGTGCAACTGCAGGCACCTTCAGCTAAATGCAAATCAAAACCAGGAGTTCAGAAGAGGCACATCAGTAGTTACAACTTCTATTTTGACAGTGGGTAATACAAGACAAGATCCTGCAAAACCCTGAGGTTATAAACAAAATGGTATGTTTATAGCACCTGAAGTGTAATTCTGGCAAGACCAGAGTTTTTTCTAGAAGATTCTGCAAAAAATCAGGTGAAGATGATGAAAAACATAGCAGACAGTCAGAGGGTTTAGTCAAATGCTTTCTTCATTGGTTGATTCCCACTACAGAAGCCAACAGAGACTTCAGATGGACAAGTGAAGGTTTCTTGAAGGTTTCAAGAAGAGAGAAGTCTCTTCTCCCTCCTGCTACCTCAGGGAAATGCTAACAGTGTTTTGCAGTCATGCAAAATCCTGCATCTCTAAGAAGCAACGAAGCTACAGTGAAATCTTACAAAAGCAGCTTATAACCCCAAAATTGAACTTAAACTTGAAAGCTGCTTAAGTTTATATTTCAACTCTTTGTTTCACCCCTGAAAGTTTCCACTTGTTGCTTAAAATAGCAGACGGAACATTTTTGTTTACTTCCACCCAAGAACAAAATTCCCTGAGATATCAAGGCAATGAAGAATATATGTACACGAGAGAGTGGAACAGCTTCTGGGGCCAAATTAGCCAAGTACTTTGTATATGAAATTAAGTATACCAGGAAGAGCTCTCTGATATTAATTTTTTGCCTAGTGATAGAAAGTTTTACTGAATGCAAGTTTTACGTTCTTGCAAACATTTACATAAAAAGAATAAGAAAATTGCCCAAGAAATGTAATTACCTATACTAACCTCTAAGTATGCATATATGCCCAGATAACTCAGCCTTGACTCATTCATCATTTTAAATGTAATTATATAGGACTCAGAGCACAGAGCTCTTTTCTTTCTACTCCCACTTTCTCATCACTTCAAGTTATCATCTGGTCCTATGAGCAAAAAAACCTCTCACATAACTGTACATGATGACAAGAATTTTGAGCTTCTACAGATATATTACATATATCTACATGCAATTAAAACTGCAGAACAGTTATCATTTATGGAAAGTCCTGCCAGACTCCTGCAATATGAAGAAGTAGGGGTGACAGAACTGTACTTACATACACATATTTATGTATTTAGTCATTACTCCTAAAAGAAGGTGCCAGTAAACAACTCCCAAGAGTATAACCCCTACCACAACTACACATGAAGGGGCTTGCATTGTTGGTTTGGGTTTTTTATAATATTTTTTCCTGTGAATTTTGTCAACAAATAATTTGCTTTACTTTATGTCTTGGAGTGACTCACCTTTTAATCCTTTCACACAGCTTTTCATATAAACACACAAGAAACTCAGAAGTATAAAATCTTTTTTTCTTTTAAATGAAACTGTACAGTCAACAGATTCAATTTTGCAACTGATTGGTTTCAACCCAAATTACTATTGTTCAAGATTTTTTTAATGGCAAAACAAGACCAAACTGAATCATCTTCTGTCAAAAAAATATGTTACACTCAACCAGCAAGGAAAAGACATGTAAATAAAGACTTATATCTGAAAGAAAAGCCCATTTTCACAGAGTTTACAATTATCACTCAGGCCAAACAGGATCCTCAGATGCAGCACAGAATTAAACCCACGGGTTCAAGCATACATTTCTGACTTCCCAAGGACACAGTGAAGTTTGAGACTTTACTGTTCTCCTTGGCAGGGCTTTGCTCCAAAGGCTTTGAATGATGAACAGGAACAAGGTACACACAGGGACTGTCAGCGCCAGCTGTGCTCCTGTCCTTGCTTCAGAGACAGCCCAGCTAACCCTGAGGTAGCTCCAGGATTTCTGCATTTTGTAGCTTTTGGGCAAAGCAATGGTTACTTGCAAAGCCCAGGACAAAGGCTGGGTCTTGGAAGGCTGCCCAGTGGTCAGTGTAGGGACAGCAGGGGACGCAGTTTCAGGGCAGCCACCTCCCAGGTCACTCACATGCACCTCCCCTTCGTGGGACACAGGCACTGGACCTTCCTGTTGAAGCTGTACCATGGGATATGAAATACACAGAGAAAGAAAACACCTAACTTACCATTAAGACAGAAAGAGGGGTGCTTGCTAGGAAAAAAAGAGGGATGTGACAGCAAGGCTGCAGTTCTTGCAGGTATGTGCTAGCTGGTTACAAAAAGTATAACCATGCTCTACAAGCAATGCAAACCAGAAAAGTTGTATGTTTGAGGAAGTCTCCAGGAAAAGGAGAAATGTTCAAAACTCCTTAGAACAAAGGACCTGATACTACCTTGTATGGCAAATGAATGATCTATCCTAAGCTAATGATTCCCCCTTCTTATCCAGTGATGCGTTTTATCAAGGTTCAAGCACTGAGCTAGAATGCTTCTGGGCATTCCTGGCCCAAAGTCTTCTCCTGAGAACACATTTTTTGCCTGATCAACTCATATCTTGACCTGCAAAGATGTCCCACTCAGCCCTCATGATAAAGAGCAAATCTAAGCAATCCAAAGAAATTTTTTCACCTTACTTGCTGAGAAAGCAGAACAACTACCTTTTCTGTTTCCTTTTCAGTATTCCACCTGACTGTTTTCTATGGTTAAGAATAATCTCATAGCAGAAGTTCTTCCATTTACCCCAAAAGGGGATTAGGACTTCTTGGAAACATTTTCAAAATAAATAGTTTCCTTACTGTGTTTAAACAATGATTATTTAAGCCATGGAGTCAAAATGACTCAGAGGAATTGTACTTGTCATTGTACAATTTTCAGCATGATCTACAATGTGACCAGGCAGCAATGACCTGAATTAATCACGGGCCAAAGTATAATTAAGGTAAAATTAATGTACTATGACGGTCTGGCAATTGCTGCCCATGTTCTCACCCCTTCTGCTGGCTTGCCAGACTACTGTGCTTCTGGTGGAGAAGTGGTCTGCAACTGAGGAGCTCTCTTTGCACAGAGCAGACTCAAACAGATAAAAAAAATAAGGGGGGGAATCATTTGTGTGAGGATACAGAGGAATTGTCAACATCCTGATTACTGCAAAAGCAATAGGGCAGAAGAGCACTGCTAAATCTACCCAATTCCCTGTACAGGAGTTTCCAAATGCCTTAATCCACAACCACCCTGGTGGTACTCACTTTTTCTCCAACATACACAATTTGCTTCTCTCCTGTCACATGCTTATGGTTCTGCTTGTAGCTCATGTCAACACCTGCTGTACTGACACAAAGCACTGGCTTACATTTGTCACCACAGGGTTTTTCAGCAACACAGTTTGTGGAAATACTTGACTACTACAGCCTTATTGTTTAGCGAGAAATATACAGCAGCCTCAGAAATAACAAACAGTTTCAAAAAAGAAAGCTGTAACAGGTGGCTTGGAAACTGGAAACACACTTCCAAAATACTTCTTCCAGCTAAACACACAGAAAAAAACACAAACATATGACTCACAACACATACAGTGTTTCACGGGATTAGCTGTCACAGATTTACAGCAAATTTTTGGGAGGAGGGGAGTTTTTTATTGAAGTAGACTACCAGCTCCATTTTTCAGGGGACAAAAAAATGAAATCCTTGATGATTCATTAGTAACCATCAGTTTACAAACTCACAAGCACTTTGGGATACAGCTGCATCCTCCCATGATAGAGTCACGCTAAGATTATACACAAAGACTTCCGGGAGCCAAATCTTGACATTTCTCCCTCACTGAGAAGTGCCTGTGCAAATGCTTACACATCTCCAAGCCAGGGATGCATCCTAGGGAACTATTTCAACATCACTTCCCATTATCTCATGCCTGCCATTGCCTCCAGGTTCCCATACCTCACTGTGACAAGACAACTTGCACTGTCTCGTGGAAACTAAAATATCTGTCTAGATTTTCAAGGCATAATGGTAATGCCAAAGTTTGAAAGCACCGCGCTTCAGATCTATGAATGACAGAAATTTAAACTTCCCCAACACCTCCTCATTGATTAGAGTCATTATAAACTTTAAACTCTCTTGGGGGGCCAGCCTGTCTCTGAAGTAAGATAACTGTCCTCATCTCTTTTCTCTGAACATTAACTAAACCTAGAGGATTAACAGGAACAACAAAGGGGAAATCCCACTGCACTAACTCAGTGAAAATTAGACAGTATCACTTCCATCTGCTGCCTAAGCTAGGGAGTTTAAAAGTTTTCTGAGGTAGTAATATAGTTGTTGTGGAACTGCAGAGATTCATAGGTCATGCCTGAAAAATCAGGTAAGTTCCCTTGACTGTAGCTAGCTGAGTAATTTTTACAGGCTTTGTCAGAAGAGTAAACAAATTCCTCAGGCCAGAGTTATTTCTTTCACATTGCTTATTGAAGTTTTTATGTAATAAAGTCACTTTGTACCATACAAAGTTTTGAGTATTTCAGCTCAACTCTCATTACAGCAATTTCAAGGAACTCCTGAAATACAGCATTGGCAGTCAAAGCTTCTAAAGATCAGCAGGGGAATTGACAATTCACTGCTTACACACTTGCTTTTCCAGTATGGAAACTGCAACACGCTGATGACATTTGCAGTGACTTTCATCTCAGAAAAATCAACAAACAACACAGAAGGAACCAAAAGTGTCTAACACCAAGGGTGTGCAAAAGGAAAACAAAACAGCTGGTACACAGGTCTGCTTACATAGTGCCTTATTTTTTTCCCCTCAAGAGGCCTAAAGAGCTTCAGCTGTAGTGATTTAAAATTCTCAGGGGTGGCAGCAGCTGAGTGCATATAGTTGGTATTCTGCAGATGATTTCAGAGGAGCTGCAAATTGATGTAAGTCAATGTGAGCTAACAGGGCATGGCTAATTCATAAACACTCTGATGTTAGACCACATTTCTTTACATTAAGCTCCTCGGGATAAAATGTCACAATATATTTCTGTGGTTGTTTGCACACGATATTTACAATTACAGAACTAAAACTAGCCTTTCAAACATACTGTGCACATTCAATTTCGTGTCATCTTGTGGTGACAGTACAACTCATGACCATGCATTCCTTATTTCAATCACCTTTTCTTTGCCCATATCTGAAATTCTTGTTTACTTTATAGGCCCATCAATTTAGGTAAAGTTCAGATGTCTAGCACTCAATAACTATTTTGCTACATGTAGCTGACTGAATAAAACTTTAACATAGTCATTTATCCATTGTAAAGCATTCTGCATTTCTGCTGAAGCCATTTTCACATATTTACACGATACTCCAGTGGACATAACACTTCACTAAACCCAGATAGTAAGAATTTAGTAGCAAGGTAAAGCCTTAAATAACCTATTAATACCATTGAAACCCCAAGAATTTTCAACAGCTTACTGATAAGTAGC
This sequence comes from Daphoenositta chrysoptera, assembly GCA_013397915.1. Classification (NCBI taxonomy): domain Eukaryota; kingdom Metazoa; phylum Chordata; class Aves; order Passeriformes; genus Daphoenositta; species Daphoenositta chrysoptera. Next base: position 263,909 of record VZRO01002893.1, read on the forward strand.
TGCTCATCTTTTTGTTCTATGTATTACTCAGATCTCAGTCACCTCTCTCAGCTCTGTCCAAATATTGTTGAAAAGATAAAATGCCAAAACAACACAAATCCATCATTAATTCTATTACTAATACAGCAGTACTATATCAAGGATCTTTCACTCTTACAGGTTATTCTGAATATGACTTTCTTACCCTCACATGCACAACACAACTGGGATTCCTTCTGCAGAACCTCAACTCTTATTCCATGTGTGCCATTTCACTCAAGTTCCTCCAATGGTTCATAGTTTCTTCCACATTTGAGATCTATTAACAAGCACAATCAAAACCAAAACCAAAACTTCCTACCCAAGGCTATGAATAAAAACCTCTATTCTTATGATTTTGTGCATAACTACCTACTTAGAATATTTATTCCAGTTCCATGATTCTCACTGGTCTAAATACATATATGGATCACTGCATCAGAAACAAACTCACAAATAACATATAAACAAGAATATTTGGAAAAATTATATACAGCTAACAAACAGAAAGAAAAAAAGACAAGACTAGAAATTCAAAAGGGGAGTTATAAGCCTCAAATGAAAGGTTCTGTTCTGGCTGTACTCTGAACTAGGATCAGAGGAAGAATATTGCTTAAGCTTATCTTCATATGAAAATAGCTACACATATTACAGCCTTAATCTCATTTAAATTAATATAATTTAACAGCTGCAAATAGTTTGGGGATATTTATTTCAATTTATTTTTCTTAAGTTGATTAGGACAGGCCTTGAAGTATATTTTGCACACGTACACTCCAAGTACATCATTAGCTAAAACAAGACCAACTGGCCACACACTTTTAACATTCACATTTCTGTTCCAATTTAACTAAGAGAGAGTAATATCTTTGGTAGAAAAAAATGGAAAACTCTAAAAAAATTATAAAGAAACACACAAGTGAAACTGAGCAGAAAAAAACCCTACACTTTTCCTTGACTGAGGTACAAAAAAAAAAGAAAAAGAAAGTGAAAAACAGGCTGAAGTAAAACCTCAATTTGTCCAAGTCCAAAACAAAAAGAAAACCCAGCCTTTGTGTTTGGTGTCACCCCACATTTTTAGGTAAGACAGAAACAGTCTGATGGTGTATACATACAACTACCAAAAGTAAGAATGCTCCTACAGCGCTTCCTCTTTATGTTGTACCTTTTAAGTTTAACCTTCTGCATGAGCTAGTCAAACATGCCAAATGAACCTTTTCTGCTTTTATTCATTGCTCTTAATCATTAATAATCCAGGACAATTGGCATTAAAGACTGGGGGAGGGGGAGAGGGAGGGAAACAGGAGAGTAAAAGGGAATATCAGTACTACAGTTTTCTAGCAAACACGTTCAGGCCCAACATCTAACCTAACATCTTAATCATTAGAATTCTCAAACGCCATACAGAAATGTTTCTTTTTAGTACTTCTGTCAAAAACAGTACGGTAATTATCTTACATTCACTAAACTGACAATGCTAACCTGCAACTGGCTGTGAGCTGGGTGCAAGACTTTCCACGATCCATGCAAAAATTAAATTAATAATTTAACATTGTAGATTTGAGTCACTTACCAATGAGCCCACAAAGCCTTGCATTTGTTTATTCTCAGATCAGGAGCAGCACCATTACCAATTGAGAAACCAAGTGAAAGGCCATCAAAAGTTATTTTTACGGTAGTAAAAAATAAATCTACAATGGCAAATAACTGCTCAGGCTAAAAAGAAACACAACCTCAGATTCAAAAAAACAGTAAATTTTTTAAAAAATTGCATAATTCAAAGGACCAGTCTGGAAATCCAGGGTTTCAGTATGTCCAGCGTTAAGATTCAGAAACACTCTCCTTAATGACATTGCAACACCCAATTCCAACTAGAATCAGAAAGCAGAATCAGAGTCACACAACCACAAAAGGCTGCAGCCCAAGTGTTCTCAGTAATCTAGAGTTCTTGTTACAAAAATCAATATACAATGGAAATAAATTATTACCCATCCCATTATGTGAGCCATATCAAGGAAATGCTCCCATCTGATAAAATAAAAAGGATAAGATTTTGGGGTTGTGTCTAGATTTTTTTTGTTTGGGTCTTTTTTTTTTTTTTGGTGGGGGTTGTTGTTTGTTGAGTTTTTTTAAAGGAACCTTTGCTCTCCTTACCTTCTACAAAAACAGTATGACAGCAAAATTCAAGAGAAGAAGCAAGACTGTACAGCTGTTGTAAAAGGAATGCATTATTCCTAGAAACAAACCAATCCACCAAGCAGCAACATATCAAGTGAAAAAAATTGATCAAATCTGACACAGAAAAGGACACTGATCACCTGTCTGACTCACTGTCCCAAGGAAAGTTTCCAGCTGATGTAATGAGGATACGACCTCTGCATGCCAGTACTAGCAGGTTGCTAGGTATTAGATATTTAGCTACATTAAAAAGTAATAAGTAAGTTAAAATTGTTTCAATTCCAACATTTTCTTCTTGGAAATAACATATCTGATTATATTTCTCTTTTTTTCATATTTATCTATTTTCTTAGCTTGCAAATATGACAGCAAGTTAAAATTGTGTATATGTCCTACAACAGTGGGAAAGAAATTAGGTGAGATGAGCTTTTTCCTATACTATTTTATTTCAAGTTAACTTGAGATCATATTTGTTTTTCTCCTGATTGTTGCTGTCAGCCTACAAGAGTCACGTATCATAATTTTTCCATTTCAGGCATTTAAAAGTCTGATTTTACCATAACCATAATTCAAGAGCTGATCCTGGCAGATAAGATCAGCAGCAGATTTCAGTGCCCTGAAGCGCTTCAGCATGTAATGCTTCACAAAAGTTCTGCACTCCAAGCACCTATTTAGTGAACCACATTTCTGGATGTCAGACTCAACATACACTTAAATGAGTGGCAGAGAGCTTTTCGTTTTTTTTCCAATCTAATTATTTTTTTTTAACCTAATTGAATGAAGTGTTTAATACAAATCTACAAAACTAAATCCATGCTTGCTTAGCACTCTGGGAAAAAAGTGTTTCTCCAGAGTCACGATTTTCATTTAACAATTTAACAGTGTTGATTGGGGAGGAGGCAGGAGAGAAGACTGATATACACTAGTAAAAATCATGTTATCTGTTCAGCTTCAACACATCACAATGAATACAGAAGTGAATATGACAAATAACATTTTTCTTCCCCAAACTGGCTGGAAAGGTAAATAGCTTTAAAGCTCTCTTCTATGCAGCTGGTGAAAATGTGGTTTTAAATGTGGATTGCTTAAGTGGTGGTAACAAGAAACATAAGTCATATAAAATACGAGCTTCAGAATTGTAACAATGAAAATTAGATTTGAATGAATACATCAATGAACTTTCCACCAGGAAAATAAACATCCAATTTTTTGATCACTGGATATTAATCTAAAACTTGGATATCCAACACAAAAAATTCATCACTTCCCAAAGAATTTGGGCATTAAAGAAAGAATCACAATAATTCCATGTCCAAATTAACACAAATTTGTAACTTAAAATAAGTTCTATCCAGCTCAAGATGGAAGTATTGAAACTAACATCACTGCCAAAGAAAATCCAAAATTTCTAGAGACATTGCAGCAGAAAATTATCACATCTTAGTCAGTTTTTAAAGAATAACTGAAAGGTTTCTATATATTAAACTCACTTTTTTTTTTTTTTCATTTTTAAATCTCCTACCAATTTTCACAGATGAACAAATCTACTGCTGTGTTCACAAACCTTTTGTTGACCCTGGCTGGACACCAGGTGCCTACAAAGCTGCTTTATCACTCCCCTCCTCAAATGAACAAGAAAATACAGCAAAAGACTCAAGGGTCAAGATAAGGGCAGGGAGAGACCACTCACTGACTGACATCATGGGCAAAACAGACTCCACTTTGGTAGTATGTTGGAAAACTTTCCCTGTCAGAATTGGAGTAGGATAATGAGAATCAAACACAAATCCTAAAGACAGCTTTCCCCCTTGATTAGGGTCTGCACTCAGTTGATCACACGTTGCCTCTAATGCACCTCAGGGGCAAGAGCTCCTCACACTCTTCCCCTGTTCCAGCGTGGTGTCCCTGCCACAGGACAGTCCTCCACCAACCTCACCAAACTCAGTCCTCCCCACAGACTGCACTTCTCCATGAACTGCTCCAACTCTCCCTCCCAAGGTCACAAGCAACCCTGATCCATGCTTTTGTGACAGAAAACCTGCTCCAGCATGGGCTCCCATCCATGGGCCCACAGATCCTGCCAGAAGCCTGCTCTGGCATGAGCTTCACAGAGTCAGAGTCTCCTTCAAGCATCCACCTGCTCTGGCACAGGTCTGCTCCGTGGGCTGCAGGTGGAGATCTGCTCCATCACGGCTCTCCATGGAGATCTGCTCCATCA
>VZRO01002894.1:0-12742 GCA_013397915.1 Daphoenositta chrysoptera
CTTTTCCTTGTATTATTTAACTTTTTTTAAAATTTTTCCTGTTAAATTTTATTCTGACTTGTGATATCCCACTGGTTTGTTTTCAAACCAATACATGTTTCTTCTCCAAGTCATAGAGGAGCCAGTGAGAAGTGCTATGATGGACCTTATTCTCCAACAAAGAGAGGGCTAGTGGGGAATGTGCAGCTCAAGTCCTGCAGTGACCATGAAATGGTGGAGTTCAAGATGCTTGGGGAAATGAGGAGGGAGCACAGCAAGTTCACCACCATGGACTTCAGGAGAGCTGACTTGGCCTGTTTGGGGGAACGCTTCTTAGAGTATCGTGGGATAAAGCCCTGGAGAGGGGCACAAGGAAGCTGGTTAATAGTCAAGGACCACCTCTTCCAAGCTAACAAGCAATGCATCCCAACAAAAAAGAAGTCATCAAAACCACAGGTGACCTGCATGGATGAACAAGGAGCTTCTGGAAATTCAAATACTAAAAGGAAGCCTATAGAGGATGGAAGTAAAGATATGCATTCTGGGAGAAGTACAGAGAATTAGTCTGAGTGCCCAGGGATCAGTTAGGGAAGATAAAGCAGTGGTAGTATTAAACTTAGCCAGGGACATCAGGATTAAAAATAAAAGCTTCTATAGGTATATCAGTGGTAAAAGAAAGAATAGGGAAAATGTGGGACCTCTCCAGAAGAATATAGGAGATTACCTGGGACATGGAGAAAGCTGAGGTTCTTTATGACTTTTATACCTCAGTCTTTACTGGCAAGTGACTTCAGCCTCCCTGCCTGAGTCACAGAAGGTAAAGCCAGGGATAGGTAAAATGAAGAACCACCCACTGTAGGAGAAGATCAGAATCAAGAACATCTAAGGAAACTGAAGGTGCACAATTCCATGGGTTCTGATAAGATGCATCTACAGGTCCTGAGGGAACTGATGGAGGAAGAGGCTAAACCACTGTATATGAGAAATCGTGATGGTCAGGTGGAGTTCCCATGACTGGAAAAGGGGAAATATCAACCTTATTTTTAAAAGGGATAAGAAGGAAGACCCAGGGAACTACAGGCCAGTCAGTCTCAACTCAGTGCCCAAAAAGATCATGGGGCAGACCCTTCTCAAAACTATGGCAAGGCATATAGAAAATAAGGAGATGGTTGACAGCAAACATGTCTTCACCAGGGGCAACCTATGCCTGAGAAATGTGGCAGCCTTCTACAATGGGGTTACAGCATTGGTGGGTAAGGGAAGAGAAAATGATGGAATTTACCTGGATTTTGTCAAAGCATTTGATACTCTCCCAGATGACTCTCCTTTTCTCTGAACTGGAGAGGCATGGATTACATGGTGGAGCACTGAATAAGGAATTACCTGGATAGTCGCATTGAAAGGGTTGTGGTCAATGGCTCAATGTCCAGGTGGAGACCTGGTGGTCATCAGGGGTTGGTGTTGGAACTAGCCCTGTTAAACATCTTTGTCAGTGACATGGACAGTGGGTGTCATCAGCAAATTTGCTGATGACACCAAGCTGTGTGGTGTGATTGACACACTGGAGGAAGGGGATGTCACCCAGAGGGACCGTGACAGGCCTCAGAGGGGCCTGTGTGAACCTCACCAAGTTCGGCAGGGCCAAGTGCAAGGTCCTGCACCTGGTTCAGGGCAATCCCAAGTGTAGGCTGGGTGGAGAGTGGATTGAAAGCAGCTCTAGGAAGAAAGACTTGGGGTGTTGGTGGATTAGAAGCTTGTTGTAACCCAGCAACGTGAGCTTGCAGCCCAGAAAGCCAAACGTGTCCTAGGCTGCATCAAAAGTGTAGCCAGCAGGTCTAGGGAGGGGATTTTTCCCCTGTGCTCAGCCATCATGGAACCTCACCTGGAGCATTCAGTGCTGAGACCCCTGACATAAGGGGGGTCCCATATGGACCTTCTGGAGCTGTCAACGAACAGCCACAAAGGTGGTCAGAGGGCTGGAGAGCTCTCATATGAAGACAGGCTGAGAGACCTGGAGCTGTTGAGCCTGGAGAGGAGAAGGCTCCAAGGGAAACTTTATAGCACCTTCCAGTAACTACAGAGGGGCTACAGGAGAGCTGGAGAAGGACTTTTCACAAGGTCACATAATGATAGGACAAGGGGGCGTGGCTTTAGACTGAAAGAGTGTACCACATAGGGACATTCGTTATCAGGTGGCTAAGAGAACAAATGTCACTTCCACAGGCCTGAACTCTTCCAGACAGGCAATTCCACCACTTCCCTGGGCAGCCTGTTCTGATACTTGACTGCCCTTTCAGGGAAGAAATCATCCTTTATATCCAATAAGAATCTCCTCTGGCACAACTGAGGTTGTTTTTTCTTGTCATGTCACTTGCCAGGGAGAAGGGACTGGCTGCCACCTGGCCACAACCTCCTCTCCGGGAGTTGTAAAGAGAGATAATGTCCTCTCTGAGCCTCCTTTTCTCCAGGCTGAGCACCCCCAGCTGCCTCAGCTGCTCCTCATCAGACTTGTGCTCCAGACCCTTCATCATTTCCACTGCCCTTGCGCTGGATCCTTCTTGCCCTACTTTGCTTTTTTACCAGTGCTAAGCATATGTATTCTTAGGAATCAGGTTTGATACAAATGGACACAGGGACGGACAATTCTTAGTTTCATTTTTTTAAGAAATTTAGCTTGTCTGAGCATATGCTCCTTTTTTGTTTTCTGCTTCAATAGCTTTTCAAGTTCTGGGTGCAATAACCTACATTTGACAAAGATGTAATATTAAAAGCACTTAATTTTGATGTTTCCTCAATGTTAGATCAGTCACTTTTATTTAAATACAAATGAAAAATCAACCAGGAAATGGTTTAGCAGTGCCTTATTGCCTGCTATTAGTATCATGCTGCAGTAGTTGCCATTCTTTGCATTTATTGAAGGTTTAAGGCTCCAGACTGCAAAAATCAATCCACTTTCTAAGCAGCAGGTCATTCTTCTCTAAAATATTTGGAACTAGTGAAGGAAAATGAGACATTGCTTTCACCTGCATTTGCTTGTTTATTAATTTATTTATTATTTATAAAAAATTTTTAAAATGAATATATTTATTTATTATTTATATTTTTATTATTATTATTGTTAATTTATTTGCTTGGTTTTTGTATATAACCTAATGTTAAATGCTCATGGCTTAAGAATTAGACTGTCTTGACCTAGTGAAGATTTTGAAACATTCTGATATATATTGATCTTGAAACACTATATAACAGAGTATCAGGCAATTAGCTCTTGCATCTTCAGAGCTGAACTGCTGCAGAGATTTGATTTTAATAAGGTACTTGTACATATTTATATATGTACATGTATATATATATGTAAATTCTCTTGCATACAGAACTTGCATACAGAACTTGCATCCAGCTGTGTTTAGAGTGCATTGTTCTAAATACACGTTTAGTTTATGTCTTTGTTTAACAATACATCATTTAGAAAGGGAAAACGGATGTGGTGCTTCTCTTTTAAAATCAGAACGTTGAAACTATGTCTGAAGAAAGTTAACACAGAAGCTGACAATCAATTATCTCTGTTATCCTGAAAGTCTAAGTGACTCAATCATTATATTAATGTATTGTAGGCTGCAGTAAACTGCAAAAGCATAGAATAAAACAGTGCAGAATGCATATCTGTGAAGATTCACAAATCTCCCTTTCAAACAATGGAAGACTTTTGTTTTTCTACAACCAGTGCTGACCATACTTACCAGTCCATGCAGAACTGTAGGATCCTCCTCACCAAGTGCTGACACCTTTTCTAAGCTTTTTCACGAACCGTATGTCTGAACCCGTGTAAAGGATGTTTTCTTTGAGCACTGAATTAGTTTTTCCTAATGGATGGCCAGCTTGCCCACCAACTGTAGAAAAGCCCTTTTCAATTGGAAAACTGAGAACTGAACAGTCCTGCCTAAATCTTAGATGAGTCAAAATACCTGGATGCCTAGGGGCAGAGAGCTCCATAACGTGTTAATTTGCTGAGCATGGCATGACAAAAATCAAAAAGTTACCTTCAAAGATCTTAGAAGTAAGATGTGACAAGCCACATGTTGTTAAGTCTGGCTGAATGTGTGTTATGAAAGCTTCCTGAAGTTATTGCAGACTAATAATATGCCATTCTATAACAAGGAATGCTCAAATCAAAATATTAAATACCAGACAGCAAAAAAAATTTTATTGGACAAGGCTGTTCATTCACTATGAATCTCATCATTATGCAATGTATCAATGTATTTTTACAAAGTGAAAGAATGCTTTCTTTCTTCACTGAATACCACTGGATATGTGGTTTCTATTTGTACACTCAGTCATCTCTCTAACTATTTGGCCATTCCCTAAAAATAAAAGGGAAAACATACACAAGAAAAAAATTAACAATGTATCTGCTATACATGTATTTATTCTCAAAATAAAAGTCGATTCAGCACAAAGCAGAGATGAAGCACAGAGAAGCTACTGTACACAGTGCAGCACTGACTCTAAGAGTAAAGCATGGGCTGAGCTAGGGAAAGAAAATCTGAATGTTTTGGCGGGGGTGGGGAGGGATGCTCTTTCATAGTCATTCAGTTCTTAAGGTGCTATTGTGTGATACTAGAGTTGCAGCCCCAAAACAGATATAGTCAGTTTTCTGCATCTCTAAGTATCCCAAAAGTACTAAGTTCCATCTCTAGAAAGCATAACAGGAGGGAAGTATTTAATTAAAGATAGAGAATATAGAATTATCCTGATTATTCTCAGAATTATCCACAACTGGGAAACTATTCTGGGAACTGCAAATATTCAGGTGCAGATATAGTCTAAGGAGAATAAAGCAACAACAAATGGGTGGGGATAAAGTTTTGCATTAGCAACACCAAAGCAAAGAGCAATGTCTCAGATTCGTTGTATGAAGTTAGATAGAAACATCAGTTTATCTTTCGAATTAACTAATATTTTCAATATTAACTAATATTGATGAATGTTAGAAAGAAAAGGGCAACAAAAATGCTCATCAGGGCAGCAAACATTATACTTTTTTGAAATGCTAATTGCAAGTATAAAATTTGTAATATCTACTTCAGAAACTCTATTTTGTCATTGTAAATCTAGTAACAGAAATTAGTGTCAACCCAACTTAGCTTATGTTTTGCTGTGATGTATTTGTTTAAAATACAGTCTTGATCATCTGACTTAGCCTCTAAAGTGTCAGAAATTGATCAAATATCAGTCACCTATGTTAATGTAAAGATAAAATGTGTTAGAGACATATTTTGCTTTTTTTCAGCACTTAACTTGGGGTAAAAAAAAAAAAGCTAATTATTATGTGTCTTGGACTGACTTTATGATGTGTATCCCCTATCACCACCCTATGCCCAGAAGATGAATCCTGTGCCTTTAAGCCTGGGTGCGAAAGAAAAACTGAGCGAACTTTTCAAAACAATTGCTCAAGGACACACACAGCTCTCTGCTCTGGGCTCGGCGGCAGGGAGGGAGGCAGAGGCGGCCTTGCTTTCCAGCCAGTTCTCGGCTCTTTCTCTCCACAGAGAATTTTCTTGGGACTTTTGGTTCGGTTTTTTGTTTTTTACCTCTTCTTCTTCTCTTCGGGACTGTTTAACAACACCGGAGCATATTGGGGGAGAATTTTCCCCCGAGGCCCCTGGAAGGGGGGTGCCCACCGAACCAGCTCTCAGGAGGAGAGAGGGCCACACCCAGAGACGGACTCTGAAAATCTTCCCAGGTTTCGCTCCATAGCGAGGGATTTTATTATTTAGCATTATTATCCTTTTCTTTGTGTGTTTTGTTAAATAAATAGTTTTTATCTCTTTCACTTTCCTTCGAGGAATTTTTTTTTTTTTCCCAAACCTGGTGGTGGGGGAAGGGGGGGTGGTATCCTGCCTTTCCCTCGGAGGATATTCTCCTTTAAATTTTGGCCAAACCGGCACATTATGGAACGTCATTACTGCTCTCATGCACGTTTTGAATCCACAAGTTTGAAATTGTGTGCTCTAAGATAAAAGCCAAACATATCTACAACTCTGTCACACATTGTGCAGCAATGGCCCAAGCAGCCAGGATGGTCCAGAACTACATTTGACAATGAATATTGTACCATGTTTTGAAGTGATGCCTTGGAGTGTATGTGAGCATATGGGAATGTGCTATTTCATAACCCACTGTAATGGAAAATAACTGTTAATCTCTACAGAAGTTGTAGATCTTTATTTGAAGAGATAATTCACTGTAACTTCAAATGCAAAAAACCCTAAGAATAGGGTAGATGTTTCTAACGTTTGGTATACAAACTAATTAAATCACAGCATATATATAAACATACTTTTCCTGGAATAATGTTGACAGTATGAAACAAAATTTGCATATTTCTATTGTTACTTCCTGCCTATTGAAAATAAAGCTTCAAATTGCAGGAAAAAAATATGGTGTATTTTCAGATGATATTCTGGTTCCTTTGATCTTATTCCAACTCAACTAAAAATTACATTGTGAAAACATTACAAATCAACTTTACCTTTTGCGAAATACCTTTTTTTCTTTGTCCATACTGTTCACTATAGGCAAAATGTTGTAAAAATTTGTCGTTAATATGTGAGGTCTGTACAAGACAACCAAAAATACAATTCTGTAGGCAGCCCAACTATAAAGAAATTATGTTATTAGAGGAAAAAGACAAACAAAAACGGACAAAAATCCGCAAATATCACAGCAGATTCCACTAGCTATATTTCTTCTGACCAATCTAATCTTTTTTGTCTTCCTAAGTTACTCTAAAAATCCCTAAAATGTCTAGCTTTTATGATGCCGTCACATGTATCTCACAAACGTGCTGAAGATTAATTCTAACTAAACCACTAACAATGTTACACTAAGCAAAGTGATAAACAGCATATCCCCACCTTCCCCAAGGACCCCTTATAGAAGGGAAGAGCTTTCCACATTCTGTGGCTGCTGCTCAGGACTGATTGGGGTTGAAGGAGGTATTGGCAGCCTTAGTGCTGCTTAGCTGGTTGAGATTTCAACAGAAACTTTTGCAGTAAATGTGTGCATTTGTGTGTGCACTACAAAGCAGTGAATACCTCAACAATAATATAGAAAAATAATGACATTTATCAAGATGAGGATACTGTAATATCTTATAAAACAGAAAGAATGCCCGCTACTGTGTTGAGTACCCTGCAACTTCCTCCCACCAGCCCATTTTTTAGTTTAAACTGATTTGTCATATATCCAACTCTGGCAGCAGGAGAGAGATGGCCTGCTGAGGGCTCATGGGCAGCAGTGCCCCTGTGCAAGGACTCTGTATGATGTTGAGGTGTTACATTAACAAGAAATAAAACCCCCAAACCAACAACTGTTGTGGTTTATTTATTCGTTCTTATTATTGAATGTTGCTAAATGGTTTGCTCCTGGTTCCCCCTACCCCAGTTGGTTTGTACCCTGGACCCCTTTCCCACCTTCTCCCCTGTCAATCAGCTTGTCAGTTTCCCCTGAACCATCCCCAATTTTTTGAAAGTTCTCCCCAGTTTGGTCTGCCATTGGTTGTCATCGTTGTCCCTCCCCTTGAACCCCCTGTTATTGGTTACTATTATTCTCGTTAACGCCAGGACCCTTCCTGATTGGTCAATTTTTGTAACTGCCCCCTGTTACTCCCCCCTTTTATAAGACCCTGCACAGCCCTCAGATTCTGGATTTGCTCCCTGACCCTTCTGAGTGAATAAACTCTTGAGAGCCATAGCGGATCCCTGCCTCCTTTTTTACACCTCTCTCCCTCTGGCGCGACTTCACCATCCTTAGCGGAGGATCACTCCCCTAGCTGGGGCTCTCTAGCTAGAGACTGCAGCCCATCTGCCCCACAGGGACTCCCCGACTTTCTGGGCACGACGACTGAGGGATTTCTCCCTCTTTGACATCCGGGCGAGGGCTGAACCCTCACGCCACCACACACCCAGAAACAACTTCTTTAAAATCTGGAAGATGTTGCAACAAGGTCGTATGACCCTTACTGTACATGGCCTACATTGTAGGGAGGCATAACACTTGGTTGCATTACTCCACTATTTCATGTCACAATTTAGAAAGAAAAACAGAGAAAGATTCCAGCATTATTTATGCAGTTCTGGTGAAGATGGCCCCACAATTCCTGTGGGAGATGCACAAAGGGGTAATATTGTCACATGGTGTCCCACAGTCAAAGCATTTTCGAGGTTTAGTTTGAAAGCCAAAAAAGAAATGTAGGAGGAGAAAGAGCAGCTGTTCTGTTGACAGCAGAACAAGTAAGACATAGTTTCCTATAATTTTGATCCTTCTTCTTTGATTTCAAGTAACTTAATAAAGGACATGCACTGTCTTTCACCGTGGTGGCATTTATTGGCCTATTTTTCCCTTGGGAAAAGATGCATTTAAGTAAGTTAACTAATAATGGTAAGCTAACTGTGAAACTTCTTTCGCAGAAGGGCATGAATCAGATGTCTTTCTTCTACCCGATTGCCCATTTTTATTAATTCTGCAATACCACAACTTATTTATCATTGTTTGTCTGTAACATGTGATTGATATCTGCTAGTGGTTTTAAAAGTTATAGAAGAGACAGCACACATGAGCATTCTTATTACTGAGTTTTATTTTTCCTCATTAAATAAGGAATGGTGCTGAGATTTTTGAGAAAATATTGTCCTCTGTCATGTAAAGATTTATTAAGTATAGTGTCCTTCACCACCACAGCAGAGAATACTGGAAACAAGTACTCATAGAAATGTGTGCTATCGAGTACTGCAGATATCCTCAACTCAAGTGGTCCTCAGATTTTTATGAAATGGCATTAAGCAAGAATCACTAAGTAGTTATGACAACATCCTGACATTGTATCTTTGCTTTTCTTTTGGTGATGTTGCCTTTTTCAGCCAGTGATTTTACTGGTTCTTTCTTTCTGTTGTGAGGAAAAATATGTCAGCCAAGGGGAGGAAATTCTCTACCATTCTCCTCTCTGCTGGAGGCAGTTGGGAGAGGATTGACTTCTACAGCTTTTTTCTTCACAGCCTGCAAACTTTATAGCAAGCAATCACATACCTGTCAACACGACCATGTCTCCTCCATGATCATATTGCCAGTGTCTGCAAGGTACAAAACTGTTGGCTTGGCAACATGTGGTGGCAACAAGTACTACAGGTGTCTGATGTGCTTACAGAAATTCACATAGTATCATTTTGGTTTTGCATTTGTAAGAAATAGGTATAATTTGCCAGCTCATTGTTGTGATCACAGGAGGAAGCCATTCAAGTCTGTTCACGGAAGTCACATGCTGAAGATATGAATCTTTGACCTCATGATTATTAGGACCACAGTCTCCCTTTCAAAAAGGAAGTCAGTTTTGAGGTTTCTCTGTTGATTTTATATTTCATAGCTTTCTTTATTTGATTGCTAGAAGCCACCAGCAGAAACTTTGAAGCCTTAAGAGACAGAGAAAATAGACATGAAAAAGCTTGTCCTTAAAGCAGTGCAACAACTGAAAAGGAGCAGATGAGTATGAATATATAGATCAGGTAGACTGAACCTCAAAGAAAGGTGGGACAACCAAATGACAAGATTTAAAATGATGAAGCATGGGCTCAGAACTTTGTAATGAAGAAAAGTAAATTAAGACATTTTTATGAGGAGCTTGTTGAGTGCTTTAATGACACAATGCTCGTACAAGAGCATGGCTTGTGTGATAAAGGTCTTGAAGGCCCTGCTCAGTGTACTGGCAAATGGGACTCCAGATCAGACAGGTGGTAGAAAATTCTGGGTGGCACAGTGTTTCTAGTGGTTTGTGCCTGCTTTACTTTTCAGGAAACCTTTAAACCCTTTGGTGCCCTTCAGGATAAGCTTTATTTTGATGCATATTGAGTGGATAAGAAACAATTTAATTATATGCCAATAGTGAGAAAATGTACCTTCAACAAATTCTGCACTACTTGCAAGCTTGAGTGAGAATACTTTGGAAGGTATTGGAGATACAATTGGTGATAGAATTGCAGATTAAGATAATATTCGCATTTATGCATTTGAACTGTAGAGCAAAAACACCGAGACTGAATTATGGTGTTCCGTAGAGTATTTGTTTGCTTCCAGTTTCAGCAAAATTGTGCATATTATGAACTGTGGCTATTGCTTTATATTTGATGTGTAGCTTATTGATGGTCTATAAACTAAAACTCCCATCTCTCTGCCATTGATGATATTCTTCGGTGTTAAGAAACTGAACACATAACTCAATCAAAATATATGGTAATTTTCTAGATAATAATAATATAAATCATTGATGTATTATTTATCTTTTTATCAGGTTTTATATGATGCGAATTACACAGCGGACTATTCACTTATTAATGTGAGTATTTTGTAGTAATAGAATTAGTGACAATTCTAGAATTTAACTTCAAAATTAAATTCAAATTCTTATTAAGATTTAAAGTAGATTTAGACTGTTACTTCAGTTACAGAAACCCTAATCTAGAAGGTAAAATTTGAAAACTGCTCTGAAGTTGCTAAGTCAAGTGACATTAGTTTCTGTTTTAAAAAATCATATATGATCAGTTACTATCATTTACTTAATAGTATAGCAGTAATCTCCTGTGGAGGACGGAGGGCAGTTGTGGCAATTGGTGAATATTTTTTATATTTAGGACAGTGGAGACTTGTGAGTCTGGACTTCAAACAAGACCAAGAAGAAAGAACATCTCTTTTTATTTTCATCACAAATGGTTTGTTAGGGGTACTGCCTCAAAACAGTTTCTTAGATGAGAAAGGATAGCTTTATTCCAGAACTGATTCCACTGTTCAGCTGGGGCAGTACAGCTGAGGCAGTTCAGCTGAGGCAGCAAATTTCTGGCTAGATAATATGTTTCTCAACAGAATAATTCTCTTTCCCTTTATTTTAAGACAGCTTTGTTTCTTTTTTGTGTTTTGTTTCTACTGCTGCTAACACTAACCAGTATGTTAACTGATATTTAAGGTTTAGCCCTTTCACCTTCACATAATTTCAAAAGAATTATAATTGGGGTTTACTGAATCACAGCTCAGGCAATTCAGGCCTTTAATGGTACAGTTTAAGTTTGCCTTATTTGTCATGAATGCTAACAGAGCCAGTCTTATGTTTGCACAACTCCTGAATTCACATCACCTGCCTTGTGCTGCAGCATTTGAGGTTATGATGTTGCATAGTCAGTGCAACCAGGCAACCAATGAAGGTGATACCTAAGGAAACAAAAAATAATCCATTTTGAGCCAGCTGAGTTCCTGAATCCAACTGTCCCTTTGACTGCAGAAATGTGCTGGCAGAAGCAAGAGAGCATACGTTTGTATTGGTTTAAGATGAATGTTACAGCATCTTTTGTTGTAAAGCAGTTTAAGTGAAAAATAAAGGTACATTTACTTACAGTTTTAACCCAGGGATGCGGTGATATGAATTTCATGTGTGTCTGGATTTTGTATGAGAATCAAACATGCAATACTGTGTGAATTTCTGTGACTAATAAAAAGCTATCAATAATTCTTTGAATGTATCCTGCTTCTGCAGATCTTTTGGGACAACTTCTCCAGGACCAAGAGGAAAGCAATGTGAATTTTGCACTCAAACTGTCATAATGGATAAACATAACATTATCTTTTCTGAAGTTGTATTATTTCTTTGAAAGAAATACAATATACTGGAAAGCATCCACAATAAATTGAAGGAAGCTGAGTAACATATTGGACAACAGAATTATTCCAATCAATCAGGATTGTTTTACTCATGCAGTTTATAAATCATCTGTCTAACTATCCAAAAGGTATATAACATCATGAAACTGAATGAAATTAGATAATCTGTCTTAAAAAACTCGAGTTGTTAGCAAAAATAGAGTAAAATATAGCTAATAAATATAGAAATAAAAATAAATAAATAGCTAATAACTATTGACAATTAGAAAACTATACATTCAAATACAGGTTAGAACAGCTTTGCCATTACTTTCCTTAGTGTTGATAATGGCAAATATAGCAGAAGAGGATATCAACAAGTAGAAAAACAAAGTCTAAATAGATGAGGAGATCATCAATAATTTTTAAAAATAATAAATTTATTGTTACTCTCTGTGGAGTTTTTCTGGACCTGTCTTTGCTCAGTTAGACTATATGTCATAGTTATGTTACATTTCTGCAGTGAATTATTTCAAATGTGTAATGTTGCAGCTTGTCTATGATTAAAACAAAGCAAAACCAAGTTTTTGCTCATCATGGTTGGTGCACTTGCCCAAAGCCTCAGCAGAATTAAAGATTATGGAATCCAAATGATATTTCCTAGTGTTTATTTCCTAGTGTTTTATTTCCTAGTGTTTACCATTGGTCTGATCATTACTACAAAGATTTATCAATGACACTTGGCTTCTTTTATCACCATCTGTCTGTATGCATAAAGTTCTCTACATAATCCTCATTCATTTGCCAGGGAATTGTCATGGATTGGAGCTGAAATTAATTGACAGCTTTTTAGTCCAATTACGCTTCTGCGATTTTGCATATTTAAACTTGGAGGGCGTGAAAGGCTGGGCTCTCTGGCATTTCCATCTGCGGGAGGAGGAAGGGGGGGGAGAATGGCTCCGGGCCCGGCTTCTCAGGAGCCGGGCCGGGCCCCCCCTCCCTGCCTCGGCTCCAGGGTACGATCCCTGAAATGCCGTGGGAGACCCCCTCAGGACCCCCCGGCAGCTGACGGACACCTGGG
>VZRO01002894.1:22327-59796 GCA_013397915.1 Daphoenositta chrysoptera
GTGGTTACTTCCCCGGGGATTGAGGGAAATGATCTCGATGTGTGTCCCACCAACATTTGGATGGTAAAATACATTGAATCCTAAGCTTATAAATAATCCTAAGCTTATATATAAGCTTATTTCTTTGCTAGCTGTAATTGAAAAGGGTACCTTATCATGCACTGTATGTCAATCTACTAGTAGCATTTCTTTTTGTTTTATCCCTGTGTAGTAATAGTCTGTTTTAAGTCTTGTCTGTTAGCTTTTTTGTCTATTAATAAATAATTCATTTAATAATAGACCAAATCAACCATTATTAAAGAACTTGTGGATAAGGTGGATTTTTGGGGTGCTGGTCACTTCAATACATCTCCTGCCTGCTGCCATAGGCCTGGGCAAAGACAGGAGCTGAACTAAATTCACAAAATCCATTCATAACACCAGGGCATCAGGCACCTCCCTGCTGCAGAGACTCCTGCAGTTTCAGGCAGTCTGGTTGGGCTATAAATATTACTCTATTTTCTGAGGATGAAAAGCAATTTTCCTGAATTTTCTGCACTAAGTAGAGTCAAAAGCTTGTGTGCTCCTTTCCTGTGAAGTTACAGCCAATTCCCTTAGAGATGGTGTGCTGGGTCAGTTATTTTTCAGGATCAGGTCAAAGAATGCACTGGTACTACACACATTCACCAATAGCTCCTCACCTCCAATTTGCTGCCCAGCATCAGAAATCTGGCAGATAAAATGGGATGGGTACTTTCTTACCTGCCTTTATCACTAACTTTTGAAGCAGACAAATACACAAATTAAATCTCCTTGACATTTTGAGTGTGCTTCAGGCATAGTATCAGTCAGGAAATGGGATTTTCTTGATCTTTATATAATGTAAGTCTTACGTTGTCAATACTATTCATTATGTTTTACACCAGGGAGGGAGGGAGGGAGTGAGCAAGAGATGGAAGTAAACTATCTTGATGCTGACCAAAAAAATGGAAATTCCCATGGAATGTTATGAAGGATGGAGCAGTCATACTAACCACATAACTGCAAAGATACACATAGAAAACACAAAGATAACAAAGAAAAACTCTTGGGATTTTTTTTCTTTCTTTTAGAAAAGATTCATTTGGGTTTGCTCCTATATTTCTCCAAAGAATCATTCATTTCCTATCTTGGCTATTTTTAACACATTTCACTCTATTTAAATAAACCAAAATATCCTAGAATGTCTTCCATTAACACCAGAAGAAGATAAAAGGTCTCATTTTAGTTTCTTCAATTAATTAAAATATGGCGGGCTGAATTTAAAAATAATTAATTGCAACTAATATTTTTAATGTTGGCCTGGTAATAAACTAAAACCAGAACAACTTGAATCCATTATTTTAATGAAACAAAGCTTATATTCTATTTGTTTAAATCTCTGCCACTCTTCCAATTAATTTAAATAGCACTGATTGACATAGAACATTTCTTTAATTGAAATTATACAAGTTAGACAATAATAAAATATTATCTGTATAAGAGCAGGGAGGAGATAGGAAGGATAGACTGCGCGTTTCTTTCACAGATGAAAAGATATGGGTCAAATGTTTTGTTTTACTTGACAATTTAAATATGACTTGCTAACAGCCCAGCAGGAGTATTAATATTTGACTCCTTTGTACTAGAAAGGCTCTATTTTTTTATCGGGACGTGCAGCATTGTGGTGTGTTCTCTGATGCTGTGTGACACCCATCTTGTCTGGTGCACAAAGGATCCTGCCCAGGGAGGGTGGAGGAGGGGTTGGGAGCACAGCTATCCTCAGCAGCTTGGGGCAGTGGGATGGGATTTTACAGGCAGCAGCATCTCCCACACCTCGTTCCTGGCTGCAGGCTTTCTCCTCCACACCCCACCTGCTGTCAGCTCTAGCACTCCTCAGCCTCCTGCGACACCAACTCGGTTACCTAAACTGCAGGGTAACAAGTGAAAACTTTGCTGCTGGGCTGGTGAGTTGAGGCATTCTGGGCATTTCTGAGGCCAGAGCCTGAACAAGGGAGGGAAAGCCTGTGGCTGGGAAAATGGACATGGGATGCAAGGGCAGGAGGAGACAGAGGAAGTAGAGGAATTCTTTCAACTCTCTTGGCTTTGCTGTGGGAGACGGACACGCCAGCTCAATAGTAGCTGCATTTTCTTATGTTTGTTAAACAACGAGCTGTCCTCAGACCTTCTTTGTCATTGAAAGTCACACATATAAATCAAATATTCTTTAATAGGTCATTTGTAGTTGGTGCAGGTGCATATGTTGTGAACAGCAAAGCAAGACCTGGTTAATGTCTAGGATTCCTAAGAGCTACAATATAAATAGCAACCATTGCCAGGCATGGTGGATTTTGCTGCCAAATACACAGCTTGCAGAATCAGGAGTGGCACAGAAATTCTGATGAGGAAACTAGAAATACACTCCTTCCTTTTGTTAGATCAAGCTATTTAATAATCTTTGAGGCATCAAGCCCTTCATGCTGGTTTGACAGCAAGCCAATCTCTTGGTACTGCTAGAAGAGATTGCAGAGTTTCAAATGAATCTGGAAATTTGTTTAATGGGTAAAAGAAAACATAATGGGTAACTAAGGTCTTAGGCCTGACATTTTCTGTTCATACATCATTTTCAGTCTCATTTGTGGAGGTGATTTTGACTCCTGTTCCCTATTTGTTTTCAGAAGAACTGAAGATACTTGAAAGTAAGCATGTGAAATTGCAAAAGTACAATCTAAATTATCATCAATTTCACCTAAATTTTCTGTTTGTTCCAAATTCTGAAGCTTGTACGATTTTAGGCCAAAGAAACTATGTTTCTAGTGGCGCATTTCATTATGTTACACGTTTACCTGCTAAACTGAATGGGCTACCTTATCAGCCTCCAAGCCTTATCCAATCCACTAATTTTCAAATGGTTGTCTCTCTCTTCCATTTACCAGTCCAGTCCAATTTAGCATTATCAGCAAATTTATGTACATTTGAAATTACATACTCCCTTCGAGGTCATTTATGTCCACAAAGAAACCTGCAATAAAAGAATATTAATGAGACAGAATAAAAGCAATTAAATTAACTCGCAGCTGAAATGTACCTTGTACCTCCTGTGAAACTGAACCACTATACAGTACTTTATAAAGCTGCAGGTGGCACTTCGTGGTGATCAATTAAAAAAGGCATATGGTACATTTCAGTTTTGTGTGTGATTTTCCTTCCCTTTATTGCTTTCTTTCATGATCTTTAGCCTAGCTTTAGTAATGCAATAATAAATTAAGGTCCTTCTCTGGTTGGTTTTGAAGCAAGAGTGCCTGTGGAATGCAACCTCTTCCTGAGTGTTTGCCTTTGGGAGAACCTGATTATGTAACTCTTGTGCAATGACATCAAAAGTTTCAATTTTCAAAAAACCATCTCTATCCAACTCCTCAATGCATTTCTTTCCTTGTTCCTGCATGGTAGATCTGAAAGGGTAAAGTAGTGGAAATTGGCCAAGCTGGAAGGAGAAACGGTCAATATGAAAGGACTTTCAGGGAGATAAATGTTATTAAAGATGAGTATTTTTGCCTACTCCGTGATGTGCCACCATGCTCAGGGAGCATCTTGAATAATGGATCCCAAATTGAGCCATGTTTCCAAAGAAAAATAAGGTTTTTATGCAATGGACAGAAGTTCATAGAAACAGATGTAATACTTCATTCCTGAAATGACTGGCCTATTTGGACTATAGGTGTCTTAGTCTTTTTTGGCTACTTAGAAAAAAATAAGTAGTTATGTGTTGAAAAATTTTTTCACTGAGAACAAATTTTACCCTTAAATGTCCTCCCTTCAAAGTAGTCTTTACAGAGTTTATTTTAGAACAAATGTCAAACAAAAAAAAAAAAAAAAAGAAAAAGCAGTGGATTCAACTGTCCACCTTCTAATTCTTTGAATTTTTAACTTGTTTCTGATATTGTGACAATGAATTTCTAAACATACTGCCTCATGCCCAGTGGCCTCCAGCAGCTCCCTCCTCTTCTACACCCACCTGCAGGTTGGGAAACCCTTCCCCACCCTCAGCAAGCTCAGACTCCATCCTGTCCACCAAAGATCCTGTCAAGCACACGAGGGGTGCCCAGCACAGCTCTCCTGCCTGCAGAGAGGCTCAGTGCCTCTCTCCAAAGACAACATGGACCTCTCTTTCCTCCTGCACCATCTCTTTAATTCAATTTCTTCTACCTATCTGAGTTGCATCATGATTTTTCCTGAAAATGATGCTGTTCTGAAGAATTGTATAAAATACATTTTTGAAATAAGGATAGATTTTTTTTCACTAAAGCAGCTAATTGAAGAGTTCAAGCATAACAGTGAGACACCTTTTTTTTCCCCCTTCAGGAATTCATAATGAATGTTCATCAATAAATTATAGTGCTGTAAAACCTTCTAATTATTTTCCTTTGGTTTTCCCTAACATTAAAAGCAAAGTGCACACAAATTCCTTGAGGCTGCCCTCATAGAAAAATAAAGAAGTGAGGATGATGATTTGGCTTGATTTTTCCCTTCTCTCTGGAGGTTGCACAGAAGAGACAATATAAGCCTTCAAGTTCAGGATACAAAACAGCCTGAATTAGCTGATCAAGAGTACAAAAATAATAGAAGTATTTAAATCAGTCAGTGTATGAATAAGCTATAGCACTCCTTCCTAAGTAACCCTTAGATAATCCTAAAGAATAAAGATTAGAAAATAGAAGCAAACATCTGGCAACTTGTAGTCACAACCCATGTAGTGTTTTATGATGGCAAAACATATTTTTCATATTTTTTCTAAAATACAAAATTATCTTATTTTTTTTTTCCTAAGCTTTATAGCTATCTTTTCAGGAAATAAAGGCACATTTTTTTGAAAATTATTATTTTTATGGTTTTCCTATAGTTATAAAATGAGTCTCATTCTGCTTTTTTTTCCCATTCTGCTGTTGGATCCTAAAGTACTTTAAAAATGCAATTGCTTTATAAGAAATAAATGAACAAATGCAAGGATTGTCAGAATAATTTCTTTTTACATCTTTGTTACTAAAATTAAGCTAATGCTTGCATGGAGTCCAATATTTGTTCAATTCAAATTACCTTACATCCCAGGACATTTTAAAGTTTGCATTTACAATATTTCTCTTATTGCACAGAAGCAGCATGAAAGCTAGTAAGGGACTTAATTTGTGTATGATCCTGTTCAAAAATGTAGTCCTGATATTAGCACTGTGTAGCACAGTTCTCAGATATTTTAAAATTATCTGCCTTTGTTTCTTATACTTTCTTCTGTCATGCACTTAAAAAAAATCTCATATTCATATTTTAATTCAATAACTGTTGCTTCAAGATAGTCACTAAATAGATGTGCAATAAATATTAACCTATGCAACATTTTTCTTCTGTACTCCACAGTTACTCAAATTATTCACATTGATTTTTAAAATTATTCAGCTTGTTCTTATATGCAGTAATTTGTTGAATCAATTTAGGTTTAATTTTCTATTACAGTCCCATAAATCTCCTATGTGCTGCTATGCCTTAGTGATATTGACTCTGTGCAAACAATTCAGGGGCTTCAGACATTTTTCAACACTCATCACATTATGTTCAAAATTTTCCCCACAGATCCTTATTCCAAGACGTGAAATATTTAGGACTCAGAATACTTCTTTCATTTCAAATATTGATGCAAGTGATTTAGGCATCTAGAAAAAGTGAGAGAAAATTAAACTCTTGTTCTCAGTATATCGCATGCCATGATTCTCCTGTTTCTGCACACTCAATTTCCTCTCTCTTACTAGAAAAATAGTGAGAAAGATATTTTCTTAAATCGTTTTAATTGTTGAACACAGTTGATCTTGATGGATTACAGCAATAAAGAAGAGAGTATTTTGATCTCAAAGTACAATCTATTCCCGGTTCCCTTTAATTTCAGACAGAGTTTGCTCTTCCCTGGAGAGTCCACACATTTTTCTGTTGATTGGATAATGTTGCCCTGTGCAAAGCTTTGTGAGAACAGAAGTAGCATTCTTCACAGGCTAATAGAGTCATAAGAGCTCCAAATTTGTGTATTCTAACTGTTGATAGCTGTAGTCTGTAGGTGCTGAATACATGTTTGCATCAGAAGAAAGGTATTTCCGTACATTCTTGTTACATGGAGAGGCGGCTGTGGGAATGCCTGGAGTCTGACCACAGGACTGTCTGCATGTACAGGAAGAGACTTTAAACTGCCAAAGCAGACTGTGCTGCCTAAACCATCTTCTCCTAGAACACCGTGAGCTGGATGGTTAATGGAATCTATCCCACTGTTTACAACAGCAAATGCCTTCTTTTTTCACTAAGCCTGAGCCCTGACTCCTGTAAAGTGTGTAAAGTAAGAAAAAAGGAGTGCATTTATTCTGACCACAACTGAGTCTTCTTGGCTACAGCTTGTCAAACATCTGAAACTTAAATTTTCTTTATTTTCTGAAGTTCTTACTTTTCTGCTATTGCTTTCTTTCAAGAGCATGGAATATCAGCAATCTTAAAACGTAGCCGTGTATGAATTCTCAGGAAAAAAATATGATCTTTTGCATAGTTTAGCGCTACTTCTGAGTACACAGACAGGCAAAAACTTAATCAGCAGCTTTGATGGCTCAAGGAAGATAAGACTTCTTCCTAATTTTGTCTTGAGTTCGACTGCTGAGTAAAGAGAAGCACTTATTGAAGCGCATAAAGAATTCATAGACATATTAAGAAAAAGATGATTTTAAGCTTCCTTTTTGCTTCTTCTCTAACTGAGAATTTAAGATTCTCCAAATGTCATGTAAACAGTAGGTAAGTGACCTCCATGTACTGCACTCCTCTGAACTATAGATCCCAAATTTATGTCTACAGAAACTCAAAAGTCCTATCCATGTGAAGATGGGGGATTTCATACAGTTTGGTTTTATGTACTTTTTTACATTTCTAAAAACAATAAATATTTAGATCAAACCACATCTACATCTAAGTGTTAGAAAATTTTCTAATCCCTTTTGAACTCATGAAGATTTTTGTTCTGCGCAATACTGTGTTGAATTGGGTTCATATCATATGAAGGAGGACTTCCAAGCACTCATTCCGTCTCCATGAAAACTGAGCATATATTCTGGCCTTTAGTTTCCTACCCTTTATCTGTGTGCTGTCCCACCTTCTTGTTTTATGACAAATTGTTTCCTTTAAGCGTTTGTGGTGCCAGAACTTCAGTGTCCCTATGAACATGGATTCCTTGAGAAACCCTCATGGTTGTATGAGGTGTGGCTCTTCTTTACAAACTTGGATTGACTCTTCCTCAATATCTTGACGACATCCATGTGCCAAATAATTTTGTTCTTTAAAAATCTCATTTTCGTGCAAATTTGAGACAAGATAGGACATTTTGCCTTTGTAGATCCTGAAAGAAATACCAGGTGCCAGTACCCAGGGACTTTGTACAGCAATGTCATGAACAAGTACTTGCTCTCAGGACCAGCTGAGGTGTTGCTTCTCCATTGACACTCCCTAACCACTCCTCAAAGCAGGCACTTGTGGTATCTGAGGATTTAGTCAGCTTGCTGATAAAACATCTGTTCAGACTACACAGGGGTAATTGCAGTCTCCCATTACCACTGTGTTTCCTCGCACTCTGGGCCTCTTTGCTGGCATTCACGATGTCAATCACCTGCCAGGCTGATTGTCATGTTCTCATTTCCACACCGGGCAGGTTTACCGAAAGCTGTGAGATGGATTGTTGCCATGCCACTGGCTGCAGGGCTGATAGCCTGGGCACGGCTTCACAGGGGCTGTCAGGAGATATTTTCACAGAACTGCTCATTGTTAGAAGTACCTTCTTTGAGAACAAAACGACCTGATAAAGAAGAGAGCATACAGCATACGGAACAGGACTGACTTTTCTAGTCAGCCTGCCAAGTAAGTTCTGTGCTGCTGTCCCTGCAGTGTTCATATTGAACGTGTGCTATTGAGACTGTTGTTTTTAAAAGCACATCTGGTGGCTCTTCCTCTTGTGTGCTGGTTTTGTTTTAGCAGTTTCATATGACTACTGCAAGACTAAATACATGTATGCAAATTTGTGTTACTCAGCTCAAGAACTAACCACACTTTTAAAATTTCTTAAGGGCCTCATAATGACTGATTATAGAAATTAAAAGGGTGAAAATAACGGTAAACTAAAAATACTTAATGACTGATGCAGAAGAAGTATGAAATAATTTCTCTGACTCAGTTTATTTTACTATGATGATTTTGGGGAGGGCACTAAAGTACAGCTACACAGAAACTGAATGAGGGCTTAATCTTGTTCCTTATGTCTGTTATACTTTGAAGAAGTAAAAAAAAAAGTGCATTAACAAAAATATCTGATTAAAAGTATCCATCAAATATACAGTTTGCATTGCCAAGTTCAGATACAGACATAGATACAGACATAGGTATATAGATACACATACAGATACAGAAAGGTATCATAAAGAAAAAGACCTACAAATTTTGTGTCATAAAAATTGACTTATAAAATCATCAATTTCTACTGCTATTACTAATTAGATGCCATAGCAATAGGTACAATCCACATACAGAGATGTGTTCACATTTATCCCTCAAATTAGGTCTAAGGAGGGTAAATTAGTCAAGGAATTAAACAATATTATTTATATCAGTATCTTGACTGAGAACCCCATACTTTTTTTCTGCTAGGAAAACACATCTGGGCCTTGTTTTCTCCTAATTATATGAGAGAATGTGTGTATTTTATACCTACATTTCTAACTAGACACACAAAAATTTGTTTCCTTAAGAAACAGTCTTGACTTGGTTTTGAATGACTGTACATGAATAATTTTAATTATAGAATTGCTTTTATTCCTTTTTAGGCATGATTTATATGGATATTATGATGAAGTATTCAGATATTTTTAATTTCATAAATTAAAACCAAAACAATTGGGAGCAAGATGGTTACTATAAAAAAAAAAAAAAATTACCAACTTAGGGATAAAATATAATTTAAAAATAAATTTCCATTCAAATTTGTGACAAAACCACTGAACCACATTATCTCTATTCAAAATCTGTTACCTTTAATCCAGTAAATTGCTCCAGAAAACTGAAAAAGTGAAAGCACACAAAATCAATCAAACAAAAAATTAAGATATAACCTGTAATATTTGTGTACATGTTGTCTTAGCCTTTGTCTTTACAGGAAGAATGTATTTGTTATATTTTTTCTGAATATTTAAAAGGTGTTACATTTAAATATAAAGCAATCATCTACTTTTCAGTTTTTATTTCTAATGCATTATATTATTGAAACTTAGGACAGAAATAATTTCGTAATCTTGTGAAATCATATAGAGAATCACAGAATATTCTGGGTTGGAAGGGACCCACAAGGATCACTGAGTCCTATTTTTAAGTAAATGGCCCTTACAGGGATTGAACCCACAATCTTGGTGTTATCAGCAGCAGGCTCTGACAAATCAGATATAACAATTTACTATTTCTGTGCAGGAAGTAAAATCATATCAATCATTATTTTGTAGTTGATATTATAATCACCATTGCTGTATTTCTCAATTGCCAGTACGTTTCAAAGAACTAAAGCACTTATTCTTCAGCCTGTCCACATAAGTACCCACTCTGCAATTAAAAATTAAATTAAAGTAATGTTATGGATAACTGGATTTGTGTAGGTGTGATTTAAGGTTTGACTGCATTGCCATCACTGTTGGACTTATCTAGAATAATGTGCTTTATAACGGTTACATGTGTTGCAACACAATCATATGTTTAACATATTGACAGTGATTATCCACAGCTAAGAGTTCTGTACAGCTAAAAACTTGTTGAGAGTCAGATACCCAAGGGACATGACACAGTGGAGAATTAAGCACATAATAAAAATATCTACAAATCCTCTGGGCTCTAAAAGAAAAAGGCAAATAGAAAGAAGTGTTCCTTTGATGTATTTTGTAGCCAAACTAATAAAATGTACTGTAATGGCTGTATGTGGGATCAGATGACAATTTGTGTGGATTGTGTATTGTTAATGTAACTGGAGTTTAAAATTTAAATCAGTACTTGTCTTCCTTTGTAGTTTGTAACCTCTGATTCAAGAGAAAAAAAGTAAATACAAAATATACAAGAGGGTCAGTGACACAGAATTTGCATCACAATCTTGAGCACGTTCAAGAAAGTTTAAAATTACATCCCTGTGTTTGCCCTACAGATGAATTCTATGAGAATATCTATAAATAAATATAATCTAAACATTTGTAAATCCACCTGTCAGGTAGATGTAATTAAGTGTCAAATAGAGAGGCTATGGAAAATGTAGGGTGGACTTTAAAATGAGAGGAAGGACAGGATTAATTGCTCTTACTGCTTATAACAGAGTTCAACAGATACAGGTTAAAGCAGCAGTGCTTTGTTTCTGCAGTTACACAGCAACCATTGTAAACCAGTGGGCATGAAGTAAATGTTGTGAGTTAACACCATACCTTAGCTACAGTGAAGATTTTTAATGGGTCCCTAGCTCAGAAAAGAAATAGCTACCTAAGGGCAGAGTGCCCAAAAAGCACACAGTCAATAATGGTGTACAGTACAATTTCGCTCTGAGAAATTAAATGTATACTGCACATGTAGTTATTTAATCAATGCAGGGGAAGAGCAAGCCACCTCGGAAAAGTCACCTGAGATCAAATAATCGCTAGTATTTCCCCTTGACTGTGAAATGGAAGGGGAAATTGTAGCGGCTCTTACCCCACCCTCCCATGCTAAAGGCATTTCAGAACGGGGTTCCCCCAGATTAGCATTCAACCGAGTGCCCCATAGCTATTGCATTGCCAGAGCTCCCACCCTGGGCTGCTTGTTCTCGCCTTGAGGAAACATGTGCTGTCCAGGAACTGTGAACCAGAGCACGTAGGGATGAGCAGGACATCCAATTCCAAAGTGCCCATCTGACTCAAACCAAAAGGCTCACGCAGGGGCATCCACTGTAACTGAACTGCATAAGGAGTGTGCAGGACTGGACACATGAAGAGCCCAGCTCTCTGTTTTCCCAAACTCTTCTGTGAACAGTTCTGTGAACTGCCACATCTCCAAAAGTCTCCACTTAACCAGAGGCTGTGCTCTTTGCAACACTTCCCTTCACAGTCATTCCCTGGAAAAACATCTACTTCTCTTTAGCCACAGATCTGAGTAATTACTGGTACCTGAAATGCATCCAGCTGTTATCTTTGATCCATATGCCTGGCATTGTTGATTATTACAGATGCTGGTGGCACAAATTTGTCTGCACAAATACAATGCCTATTAAAAACCTGCACTTTGGTTTACTCTACATTCTTCTGTTAGGAAGTCAGGACAACATGTTTACCCTGGGGGAAGGCTAAGACCTAACTCACTACCTGGAATGAAAAGCACATCCAAGGTGAATTTAATTCTGACAAATACAATCATTAACTGCTTTGATGGGATCTGATCATCCTGCAAGTGGGAAAGTTCAGTGGACTGCTTCCAGCAGTAAAGGAAAATAATATTTGAATTTTTCACAGAATACGATGAAATATTTTGTGAATACCTGCAATACCAACAGACAACCTACCCTTCTTTTAAAGAGTTGGATTGAGCTGTCAGCCAAAATTTAAGTCATCTTAAAAGACAGCAAAAAGTTTGACTGAAATGAACAACAAATGCAAAGAAAAAGAAGACCACGAACTGACAAAATTTCATCATTATTCTGTGTCTTTTCAACTGTTGGCCAAAGTGACACGGACAGAATGAGAACAGGAGCTGGTAACACATCTGAGTTACCCCACACTTCTGACCTTGTCCTTATTCTGTTTAAGGGTTCACTCCTGAAATTAGGAGATATCTTTGATCTGTTTCTAGCCCAGGAGACAAAACATTTTCTTTGCTCCCAACACTGGTAATGGCAAAAGCAGAAGCTGGCAAGGAAAGAAGCAGGGCAGAGGGAGTTAAATCATTCTAATCATAATTTAAATCAATAATCAGGAAATCTTGCTGTGATGAACTTTATTATCTTGTTTTTCATTAATAGTTTTTAGTTAGTTTCATAAAGGAAGGTTATTTCTCATTAGCTGGTAAGCCCATTTTACAGTTTTTTATGGATAATATAGAATTTACAGTAAGTATGATATGTTTTTCTTACTGGAAAGATCTGTAGTATATAGTTAAGTAATTATAGAATTCAACACAAATTTTATCTGCATTTAAATGTTCTTGTTTTATTTCTAGAAAATCAGTCTCTAGTTTCCTGATGAAGAGTATTTACCTTTTCTTTATTTCTGTCTGTATATGTAGAAATTATATTAGTATTGAAAATCAGATGTGGCTTAAAAAAAGAAAAAGCAATTATTTCAACTTTTTTTACACAGAACTAATGTAATGAGAACAAAATATTGCATACAATTAATGAGCTGAAGGAATTGACATTCTCCCTAAAGTGTTTGGACACAAGCAAGTCTGACATTTTCACATTTCCATCATGTAGGTGAGGAAAGCGGAAAAAAAAGTATATTTCCTTCTTAAATTCAGTGTAGGTTTTGTAATTGTGGAACTAGTCTTTGGGCTGAACTATAGGAATAAATTGAAATGAAAAAATTATTTCCTCAACATCCATGGTCATCATCAGAGGATGCTAATGCTAAGCAGAAGAATGTGGGTCCATAAGCATAGTATGCGTGTCTTAGTTTAGGTACAGTGGAAAGGATTTTTACCTTGAGTCTTGTTTGACCTTGTGTCTAATTTCAGAAAGAGTATTCTGTCTAACCCTTTTCTGTTACACCACTCTATGTCAAACCCTGCAAAAAGATTTAAGTGTGTTGAAAACCTGGATTACAGCACAGATGTCACTTTTCCCACTATGCTGAAAATTTAGAGATAGTCTTATTGATGTTACATGAAATGATGGCTGGTATGCCATCAGGAATGTTAAATTGTAAAGTAGAGTATGTTCTCCATCATGCCCTTTAGCTATAATGTTGTGTTTCTACTTGAAAGCCTGCAAGATGGTGATATTGCAGGATGATTTCCTGTTCCCATATGTTTTACTTTAATAAGAACTGTAGACAACCTGGTTTAACTAGTTAATTTTAGAGACAACCAGGGAATATATAGCTGTGACTATAGCATACAGAAAGGTGCATTAAAATGAATTATGTATTTCAAAGCCATAATAAAGGAAGTAGCAAAGAAAATTATTCAGGGAGTTGACCAGTGGCCTAGAGTCCAAGCTGTACTACCATATTTGTGCAAGTTATAGCTTTGGTAAAGCATTCTGCAGCTGATTCCAAGGAGTTTATTATTTTAAACGCATAATGATTTTACTACATTGCTACAATATTAATGTAGTGTGCTGTCATACAGTTCAAAGATCAGAAGAACAGTAGCCAGTCTCCATGGCCAGCTTCCAAACTACTGCAGTAACTTATCCATGGGCACAGCTGAAGTGATACCAGTTTTTCATTGCAAGGTCAATTCTACTTTCATCTGACAGAATTTGAAAGCTGACCTGGTCATCTGCAAATATCTTCTTGAGCCACTCTTTCTTTGAAGAGTAAAAGATATATTCTAAGGCTTTAGTTTGACAATGATGAGAAAGTAATCAGGAAAAGTCAATATAGTTTCACCAAGGGAAAATAAAGCTTGATCAGCCTGACTGCTCTCTACAATGAAATGATTGACTAAGGGGATGAGGATAAAGTGCTGGCTGTGAAAAAGCTTGAAATTAATAAGATTTTGATTCTGCTTTCCACAGAATTCTGATTTGGAATTTGAGATAGGCAGGACAAACAGACTGCTAGGTGGACTGAAAAGCAATTGGACAACAACAACCAAAGGCAAGCCATCAGTAGCTTGACACCTGTGTGGAATAGCTGCTTAGCCAGGAGTCAGTACTAACACAGTATTTCTTCAATAGCTTCATCACTGACTTGGGTGACAAGACAAATCTGTGAACAATACTAAATCAGAGGGAGTGGTGGCACATCCAACATTAGAGCTTCAGACCAGAAGGACCCTGGGAAACTTAAGCATTGGACTGGCAAGGGATTGACTCTACCACAACAAGGGCAAAGATTGCACCTGGGACAGAATAATCCCTTCCATCAATCAAGACAGGGGACCAACTGACTGAGCACCGTCCATGGTGAAAAGGACCTGGATGTTACAGCAGAGTATGAGCCAACAGTGCGCCTCAATCACAAACACAGAAAACATAGCCGCACCCTGAAAGAGCCCGATTCAGAAGACAAATTTATCTTCTTCCATGTGTTTAAGGTGAGGCTGTGTGTAGACTAGAGTTTGCAGTTTTGGGCCTGCTGTTCCAGCTGGACATTGAGAAACTGGAAGGAATCCATGGGGGTTACCAAGACAGCTAATGGCACATGACATAGGAGGAACAATACAGAGAAATGGAATTGGTTAGTCTGGCAAAGAGGATGTTGACAGGTAATTTAATGCCTTCCTACAACTACCTGAACAGGTGTGTCAAAGTGACAGAATAAAATTCCTCTCTGAAGAAACAGAAGGAAAAACAAGGGGCAGCAGCCATGACTTTCAAGCTGAAAGTTCAGGTTGGACATAAAGAACCACATTTTCAGGAGAGCAGTGCTGTACTGGAAGGGTTATTGGTATCCAGAGAGACTGTGGAAAGTCCTCAAATTAAAACTCAGTTGGATAAAGTCACAGCTGGCCCAGTTCTTACATTCCAATAGTCCTCCCTCAAGCAGATGAAGTTCCTTCCAACCAACACTTCTGTGAGTCAGTGATTCCTTCAAATTCTGCTTTCTGCACCAGGTTAATTTGAGGATGAACATGGATAAAATCTCCTCCATTTAGTTTTCGTTCTTTTTATGTGCCAGGCTGGTGGGGACTGTAATGGTTTTCAGGGTTTTTCCCATGACAATTTTCAAACCAAAAATCTGAACTGATTGAAGAAGAAACAACTGGAAGCACTAGGCCAGTTACTATAGTTAATACCACAGGATTAAGAATTGCATAGTCTCAGGAAAAAACACGGAGCAATAAAAAAAAACAAACCAAAAACCAGAAAACAAAACAAATATTTGTAATCCTTGACACAAGGGGTTTATTTTACTTTATAATATGCTTATAAAATATAATTGGATAGAGGGTTAGCTGGCTGCACATGCATAACCTTGGCTGCAGTGGTAGGAAGAAAGTTGTGTAATTTGTAGACAGCTAAAATAATTTAGAATTGATTTGAAATTCATGGCTTTAGTCACTGTATGGAAGAAGAATTTAGTCACAGTGGATTCATGTTATTGTGACACTTGAAAGATGCTGGGTTACTTTATTCAAAATTCAGATAAAGCAGTGACTTATCCTTCTGAAAACAAAATGGTGTCTGAGTATATAGAGCTCATCTACTGATAAAAAGGACTCTCCTAGTAATTAATGTGTTTTACCAAAATAGGTTATAGTGTGTAAGAGATTTTAATGTAAACTATTCAAAATGCAATGTATAATATTTTTTTTTAAAAAATAAGACGCCACACACTGTTCAGAGCTCTACATAACAAAATACATAACTTCTGTTCCAGTAAGCTCTATTTTTCAGATCACAGAAAATCTACAAAGAAAACCCTGTTGAGAGAAAACTGCAATAGATGCTAAGAAAAGGAAACCTCTCAGTTTCTAATTCTGACCTTATTAATCAACAGTGTACTGGAGCTGCACAGTGCACTAGCATTCACACATAATGAGAAACGGGGAGATCATTCTCGGCAGACATATGGCTTGAGGAATGCTAGACTATTTTAAAACCTCACTGGTGAGAATCAAGGACTTTCAAGGCCCCTTGCAGAGTTTCTACTCTCCTTTGTCTAATTGTGCTGTTTAGGAATACAGGGCTCTTCTTTCTTCAGCTATTGTTTTGCAAAGAGATGGGTAAATCCAGCTGAAGCAGCTCTTAATTCAGCCCCTTCTCACTGTTGCTTCCTCTTGAACGGAGTGAAAAAGTGACACATCTTGTGCTTTAGCTTGAATAGCATTTGTACCAGTGAAGCTGGAGGAATATGTGAGCATCAAGAGATACTCTCCCTTGACGATATTCTCAGGAACTGAGCTGGAGAGATTCATGGATTTTTCTTTCAAGGGATCAGCTGTCTCAGCATAAAACCATAAAATGTGTTACATGCTACTTGTACATGGGGAAAGGATAATTACCACCATCAGTCACAGAGCTGGAGATTGAATTTTAGCAGAAAGAGCAAAAAAAAAAAAAAAAGCCTTTTTATGTAGTGATAACCACATGGTCACATGGGAAACCTGATGAGATGTACAGCATGTGATTGGAAATACCTGGGGAGAATCACAGTCAAAGGAATTTGGGCAGTAGTGTTCCAGGCAGAGCTGCAGCTATTGTAAGTTCAGGTTACATAAAAGTCAGTCTCTCATGATGTCATTGTGTTTTTTGAGATATCATTAAGTTATCGATATCAAGATAAGCTCCCACCTAGAAACTTAACCCTGCCCCCTTCATATGGATATTGATTGTCTGAGTGTGTGAGAGTGTGATAGGCAACAAAAGCAAGCATGAAAGACTTTAGTCTTTAGTGGGCTTTTTCTTGTATGACTGTTTGCCTGTGCTGTGTTCAGGGAAAGGGGATTTTAGGTACATTCAATATATATAAAAAGATAACATCAAAGAAATACCTGATTTGCATAATCAATTTCACTTCTGGAGCAACATTTAAAGACAATCAAACAAGCATACTAAAAGACAAGCACATGCTAAACAAATCTTTAAAAATCAATAAAGTAGATGTTTAAAATACTAGTTAATGAGTTTCTAATCATGGTAGATCTCAGCGTTGATATTCTTCCCTGATACACATCTTTCCTTTAAAGGAAAACAAAACCACCAATTAAATTGCACACACTTCAGAGGATGTCTCATATTCAGTGCCTGTTCATGCCATGACTTGGTTGCCTGACCAGTTACCAGGTTGACATACATAACATATATAACATATGTTATAAATAGGGTCATTTTGAGTACCTGCCTATTAGAACTTAGTGTTTAGTTTTCAGTTTCCCTAGACTGTTGCCTACTCACAAAATGATTATTTAAAAGCCAGTATTCTAAACATAGATACCATGTTAGCATTGATTAGGCCGTAGTAAAAAAAACAGCAACTAAAATCATATTTTGTAGATAGAGCAGATACAAGACCATGCTAATTTATTTCTAAAGACAGAAAGTCCTAAAAGGAAAAACCCACAAGGAATTTCACAGGGACTCAATGAGTGGACTGGAAAAGACAGTGATAATTCAGTGATGATAAATGCAACAGTAATGCACAGTGAAGGAGAAAAATGGGGTACTTGTAAGTATTAAGTCTAAATTAACTGTACTAATTAACAGGTACACTGACATTACTCTGGATGGCACTACAATGAGAAATTGCAGATTCTGCTAAAAGACTGGGGCAGATGCTTACTTGGGGCACTGCTGGTAAATTTAAAAAAAATTATTGCAAGCAAATTGAAAATAGGAAACAAGAAACTTCTATTTTATCCAGTTCTGCATTTGCATTTTCAGTAACTTTCCTGATTAGTTGTTAATTCTCGTCAACTTACATAAACATTAAAATATGAAATCTTTACATTTGTTTAGTTGCTTTCTTTGCTGAAATTTACACTTTATAATTATTTAATTAAATAGTTCTGTAGTTTCACAGGTATTTGTTCATTTTTTTTCACTTTTTCTTTCCATTATTCTAGAAAATGTTCAATAATTCACCTATGTTTATTACATTTTTATGTTCTTTATAATTTTCTTCTTTTTAAATTACATGCAGACTTTTCATGTTAAGTTTGGGTGAAACTGTATTTGGATTGAAATAGGTATTGAATTGAAACATATCAAGAAGTATTTTAAATTCATTTAAGAGCCAATGGAAATGCCTACATTTTTAAAAGAGAAGATTGAAAAAGGAACACTAACTGGTAGAAGGCAAATGTTAAACCCATATTTAAAAAGGCAAGCAAGAGAATCTAGAAAAGTACAGGAAAGTCAAATCCACACTAATACATGTAGGGTTTTATGTATCAGTTCCTCCTAAAAGCCATTTTGAAGCATGGGAGGAACAAGAAGTTTACTTGGCACAGCCAGTGTGGATTTATGAAGGGGAATTGGTACTTTACCACCTGATTTGCTCCTGTGATGAAATGGCCACCACCATGTAGAGGTGTCATTTATCTCGTCCTTCTGTATCATCTCCTGTAGTATTTTGCTGGCCAAACTGTAGGGTGGGAGACCCAGAAGGAATCTCGTGGAGACCAACACAGAAACACGCCAAGATTTGCACTTAGGATGTAATAGCTCAGTGTTGAGGTTTTAAAAAGGGGTTCTCAGTTTTTTTTCCTTCTTCTCTTAAAGAACTTTTCCCCATACATGTTGCTAGGAAACAAATTGCCGAGTACTTAAGAGAGACAAAAGACCTGGCCAGAGGGACAGGTCCGGGTGGCTGCTCTCTTTTACCTGGGACGTTATCGTGAAAAGCGAGAGCCCACAAGATTTTGAACTGAATAAAAGAAGGGAGATAGGAGCCCTCAGTTTCTTGCTTTTCGGGCATTGGAGTGGAGAGTGGCTGCTTTCGTGGTGCAAAGAATCCATCGCTTTGTGCTCTTGGTGTCGGGGAAGCCCGGGATTCCAAGCCCGCTTTTTCCCTGCCCCGCCGGGAGCCAGGCGGCCCCTCCGCCGTTCCTCTGCCGCTGCTTCGCTGCCCTGCACCAACACCCCTGCCTGCCGAGACCTCCCGGGGTTCCCGCTGCAGCTCCAGAGCTTGGTACATCTCGCCTGCCACCCGGGATTGCTCATTCCTGCTGTTCCAGCCTGCTGTTCCCGACC
Source organism: Daphoenositta chrysoptera (assembly GCA_013397915.1). Taxonomy (NCBI): domain Eukaryota; kingdom Metazoa; phylum Chordata; class Aves; order Passeriformes; genus Daphoenositta; species Daphoenositta chrysoptera. The sequence goes on from VZRO01002894.1 coordinate 41,238, forward strand.
GGCTGCCCCAGGGAGGTTTGTGAAGCTTTTCCCTTCCCTCCCTTCCCGGCCCGGCCCGGCCGCCATCGCCGCGTGCTCCCCCGGCTCGCTCCGGAGCGCCCCCTGCAGCTGCGGGAGAACCATCGCACCCGCCCTGCTACCCAGCAGCCACCAGCGCCCCTGCCGGCCGTGAGTGGAACTGCACCGACGGGGAAAGTGCCTGACAGGCGAGAGAGGCTGGCACTGGGTTCTGGTTCTGTTTGGTGTTATTGCATAGTTATTTTTGGTTGTTTGCCTTGTTATATATATACATATATATATATATATTAGTAAAGAGATGTTATTCCTATTCCTCATATCTTTGCTTGAAAGCCCTTAATTTCGAAATTATAATAATCCGGAGGGAAGGGGGTTGCATTCTCCATTCCAGGGGAGGCTCTTGCCTTCCTTAACAGACACCTGTCTTTTCAAACCAAGACATGCAGGAAGACACTACATGCAGGGGACTGCCTTCTTGGGAGCAGACCTGCAGAAAAAGAGCTGAAGGTCTTGGTGGGAAAATTGAACAGTCAGCAGTGCACCCCTGTGGCAACCACCCACCCTGTAGCACTTATTTTTCATGCATCAGCTGGAAGCAGAAAACCAGAATTCTGGCTTCTTCAATTTCACACTCTTTTCAATGAGAAAAAAAACCCAAACAAAAACTATTTGTTCTAAAGCAGCTCACTACAGAAAAAGTACCCAAAAATATTTTCTACATGTAGGTATTCGAAAAGATTTGGTTTTTTGTGTTAAATATATCTACATTTTCCGCACTACAAATACTGAAAATTATACAGGTACTACATTACATGTAATAATACATGTAATAGTATGTGTAGAATATTACACTAAGATACATTTATAAAGCTTGAACTGACTTAAAAATTTAAACACTTCCCAACTTTCTGATTCTGTAAGTAGTTATGCAACCTTTAATTTTCATATCTGATGAAGGTCATGAGTATAGCACATAACATGATTTACTGAAATAAATTTTCAAGGTTATAGTAGTTTAAAGCCTTAAGTTTAGATTGTCATATTTTTGCATTTTATTTTAATTTTTTTCTTTTAAAAAATGTACATTTAATTTAAATAACCATAACGGTACTTATTTAGACTACTTTCTGTGCATTTATTATCAAAGAGTATATTTGGAAAATTAGAAGGATTCATCAGAAAGAGAAGGAGGCTTTATGGAGAAATGCAAAAAGTTTGATTTGAAGAAAAATACAAACTATTTCTCTGCAAGGGGAGACATGATAACAAGGTACTCCGCACTCTTCCATGCCTTCATTTCCTCCTATGAAAAGAAGTGTCTGATGTTATGCTCCCTTGTCTTGTCCACCAGTCCTGTCCAAGCATCCACCTTTAGCCATGCTCCCATCATTTCTCATATTCTGCTAGTCACAGAAGAACTCTCTCAGACTTTCTCAGCACAAAACCTGTGTTTTGTAGCTTCCTAGTTTCCATTGCTTTTTAACTTATTTCACATGTCTTTCACAACCAGTCATCAGTTATTTGGTCATGCTGAGCTTTCCATAAGTCTTGCTCCTCCTTTGTGAAACCTCTGAGCCAGATTCATACGACTTGCAATTTAGAAGCCACTTCCAAACATTTATTTATGTAACCTACCAGCAAGGGCAATATGATGGAATGAGCTTATGGTATATCAGTTGCAAGATTTCTCAGGCTGAATCAGGAGCAAATGATATTCAGTTTAGTCCCTTCATGTTGTGAGACTCACACAAAACACAAGCAATATGCAATCTTGACCACTAGAATTGGTATTTTGTTCTGATAAATTCCTTGCTCATCTAAGCTGAAGTGTCAGAGTTACTTGTATTTCATTTTAAATATTAACTCTGTACCTCTTGTCATATGATCCATATTGTTAAGAAAAGACCATTCTGGAACTAAAGATTGGATGAAAATGTGCAGGACTTTCTAAAGCATGTTGCTGTCAGCTAATGTTTTTCTTTAATCAGGAAGGTTACATTGTATTAATTATACTTGTGATCTCTTCAACTATTTTTCTATCATCCTCCAAGAGTGAATCAAAGATTGCATGAGACAAGAAGTCACATATTGTCTGACTCAGTCTGCATTTTAAATTATATATAAGCTAAAGAAATTTTGTTGGCAATTACAGAACACATTACACTGCTTCTTCAGTTCTTTTTTCCTCTTAACAGTGTCAGGGGTGGACCATGATTGCATGTACTTTGACTCAACCACAATGAGAGGCTGTTTTCTGGTTAGTCACAGGAGTGAGTTAAAAACTGCAGTTCAAACATCTATTACTGTCTCCAAGATTAGCAAGCACTAGGTATTTCAATGCAAAAGAGCTTTATACTGAGCCAATATGAGATAAATTACCTCTCTGAAGGTTTCATCCGAATGTGTCATAGTCAAATACTAGTTTAAGTCTCAAAGGAAGTTTTTAGTCTTGCCAATGTTTATTAGCAACAATTTCACAACTAGCTATGAGTAGAAATGTCCTATATTTCTGTGTATCTTTCACATCTTATGGCAATGAGTCCCGTTTCCTAATTACTTGTGTTCCCACAGTACTGCGCAGCACAGTATTGCTGTACCAGTGCTGCTGACATACTTACAAAGCCATTTTGAGGTAAGTCAAAATGTGCTTACAAGACCACACTGCATGGATGCACACACTGGGATCATTTTCATGAGTCATACTGTTTTGTGCTGTTCGCTTGTTCATACTTTGCAAGTTCACATTTACCACCTCAGAATGGAGCATCACAGAATCAGGCTGGAAAAGGCCTCTAGATCAAGTCCAACCTATGACCAAACTACACCTTGTCAACCAGACCATGGCACTGAGTGCCATATCCAGTGTTTCCTTAAACACCTTCAGGGATGGTGACTCCAACACCTCCCTGGGCAGCTGCTTCCAATGTCTAGTGTCCCCTTCTGTGAAGAAATTCCTCCTATTATCCAACCTGAACCTTCCCTGGAGCAGATTGAGACTGTGTCCTGTTGTCTCGTCTAATTGCCTGGGAGAAGAGCCTGACCTCCACCTGGTTACAACTTCCTTCAGACAGTTGTAGAGAGTGATAAGGTCACCCCTGAGCTTGCTTTTCTCTAGGCTAAACAACTCCAGCACCCTCAGCTGCTCCTCAGACCCTTCATCAGCTCCATTGCCCTTCTCTGTAGAAGATATGCAGAGAAAGAAAGCAACATAAAGGAACAGCAGAAAATGCAGAAAATTAAAAAGGTCACAACAATATGGCACACTATTTTAACCCATAAAATATGAGACAGTCTAAATGCTTCCTGACACCTCATTCTAATGACAAATACTGTAATAAGAAACATAAATGGCACAAATTATTCCATTCACTTAACAAAGATTATGAAAGCAGGAAGAGATGCAAAATTAATCAGTACCTTTTGTATATCTGTATTCATGTAGTGTTCTTTAGACATATTATTTAGAATGAGTAAATAACAGCTCTAACTTAGCCATTAACTATAATAAAAGAAAATGGTAAGAGATTTTCCTTAAATTGATTATTCCAATTTTTAAATAAAAGTCCTTAAGCAAGTGAATTACTGTTAAATCATTTTTTGTTCACTCCAGTATAACTTTTTGTCTGGTATAACATGTTGTATTAACTTCTTTCTTTGCAGGAAAAGCTCCAATGGAGCAAGAATCACATTTAACTCAAAAGGAAAAAATTGATCAGAATTAATTAATAGGTTTCTTACCTTGCCTGCTAGCATGCTGCAAGAATGTTCTTTAGTATCCTAAATATTCTAGAGAGGATATTTTTGTTTGTAACTAATCATGTTTTATCCAGTTTTCAAGACAGAGAAAGGCTTTTTGCTAATAACAATGCTATTTTCAATGTAATCAGTTTGTCAGAGAGGTAACTTTGCTGGCACAGAATGAAGCAAGCAGAGGATACGTGCTCTTTTAGGCAGCCCCACTGAAGCAGTTGCTGACACTGAACTGACTGAAAGCTCTTTAACAGTGCAGCTGAAGTTTGCCGTAGGCTTACCTCAGTCACCTCTTGGACCTTGTTAGCGCACAGCTATTCCTTTCTTGCACATTCCTCAGGCTGAGGAACAAGGTTCATGCTTCTTTATGCTTGTATTAGTAAGCAGTTTTTGCAAAACAATGTTCCCCCCTCTTCTTATTACACTCTAAGGACATGCACAAGGCTTTCCACCTCAACAGCTACAGTTTTCACTCATTTTGTGTTTTGAGACATAGCCCAAGCATAACAAGGCTGTGGCTATCAATGCACTGATATCTCTCACACCAGAGATATCACACATGATAAATAGTAGAGTGAGGTTTTTGGATGTTCCATATCTTTTTTTTTTTAGCGAAAAGTGAGCAAGGAATAGCGGCTAATTTCTCTCACAGGCATTTCCTGGGACATGGGTGCACATCCTGTCCCCTACTACCATCCCTAGTGGAGCAATGGCCACTTGGGAGCCATGAAGGATCACAGAGTAACTAAACAATTCTGGCTAGAAGGGAGTTCAGAGGACCTCCAGTCCGACCCCCGGCTCACAGCAGATCCAGCTGGGGTCAGACCGGGTTCCTCAGGGCTTCACCCAGCTGGGTGCAGAAAAACGTTGTGTTTTGTAAACTAGCATAGAGATTGCACACCCTTCCTGGATAACCTGTGCCATTGCTTGGTTGCCCCAATGAGAAAAAAGGCTTTTTGTCCCTTTATCCAGTCTGAACCTCTGCAGTTCTGTTTGTGTTCATTTTGTCTTATCCTCCTGCCACACACTGTTGGGAAGACCACAGTTCCATCTTCTCAATAGTCTCTACATAAGTATTGGCTCTTATTTGGGTCCCCCCATAAAAAATTCTCTTATTGAGGCTGAACAAGCCCAGTTTCACTGCAGGTGATCAATGTATTCCTGAGCAGAACAGGATACTGATTTCCCTCCATCCACTGACTGTGCTCCTCTCAATACAGTCCTGTATGTTGGTGGCCTGTATTTCTGCATGTACTGCCTTCCCCTGTGCAAGATTTAGCACTGAATCATTGACTTTCACAGGGTTCCTGTTGGCTGTTTCCTCCACTGGGTACAGGTCTCCATTCGGTGGCAGCTTTGCAGTCCTTTCTCTCCTCAACTCCCCAGACTGTGGGGTATGAATCTCACACAGCCAGGGAAGCTGGCCATTTTTACTACTGCAAGTAACAGTGCTTTACAGAGGAGCTCATAACTCATGTGTTTCTCCACTTGATGAGGACTCATAAACTTGTTCAGAACACAACATTCCCTACAGAATTGCATAAATTCTCCTTGCTGTCTATACACATGACATGGAACCAAGTAAGTCATATTTTTATTAATCTGCACACATTGCAATTTGGTCAGTAAAATAAACCTCCTCATTTGTCAGTGAGGATTTAATATCGAGCACTTTGCACTACCATAACCTTATAAAACTGCAAGATAGAATGTGAGCATAGGGAATAGACATACATTTTTTTTATGGTTGTTTATATGAAGTATCTCATATAAATCAAGGAAAGTATTCATGTAATTAAAGAGATTGCAACCTAGCTTTGGAATGCTGTTATATGTGCAAAATATTGCACCCAAATTTTTTATGGGTCTGTTAAAAGCACTAAAGAAGTAATATGATATAAACTGTAATCATCCATTACATTATACTTGAGATTATTTTGATACAAAATTCTTGGTTTTGTCTATTTAGGGAGTTCATGTAACTCCAATTTGACAAATTCAGTCTTTTGAAATGGATAGGCTGGAATTCTGCATGGATTTCAAGTATTTTGCCAAGCAAGCCACAATATTTTCAGGGAAGTTAACATTAAAATACGCATACACATTCAAAAATTCTACTTCACCATGGTTGGCCAAAGCCAAGCAGACTGTTTTGAAAAGAAAATATGCATACAAAAAAAGCAAAGATGTAAGAGTTGTGAAGTACCAATACCAATGTTCTAGGTACAAAAACGAAATGCAAGCCAATGGTAACCACCTCTCTTTGAAATGGGTGCTACAAAAGGTGATGAATAAATCTTAGATCTCCACCTCTTCCTCCTGTTTCTCTCAAACCTCCACTTGTCAGGGTGTCAGACCTCCCTGTGGCTCCTTCATCCCTCCATCTCCAGAGCAGAGGCCAGGTCAGCTCCCCCAGTTCTGGAAGTCCTGCTCTTAACAGCTGTAGCTGCTGCCTTGACCATTGATGGTGTTTCTCCTTTATCTTCTAACACTCATTTGTCCAAAATTTTAAGGATCACTTTTTCATTTCTGACCCTCACAGGCCTTGGAAACTATTCTTTCTATGCTGCTACCTATTCCTACTTTTATTTTTTTGCCCCTGTGCTGTTACAGCAGCAGTGCAATGCAGGCAGTTTCATCATCATCTGGGCACCTGATGAGTGACCAGCACTGACCAGAATGGTTCTGTGTATTAAGAGTGAAATACTACAACAATCAGCTCAGTCTCAGCTAACTCTGACCCTTTGGTCAGCAGAGACATGAGGCTAGTGACTAAAAACTGTGCATGCACCTGGAGAGAAAGCTACATGTTCACCTGTTACTGTCATCTCAGAAAACAGGATGACAAAAGTTAATGTAAGGACACGCGAGCTGACCTGGTGCCTCTGTGGAGTTAAGGAGAAGGAGCAAAAGGAGCGTCAGCATTCACAGGCTGACAGCCTTCAGCCAGGCCTTCAACCTGTACTACACAGGCTGCACCAGTCAGCAAAGAACAAATACAGAAAACTTAAATATAAATTAGATATATTTTGAATCTAGATTTAAAAGCAATATTATTTCTATTTTTCTAATCTACAAAAATTTCTCAGATTTCTTTATGCAGATTATAGCTGATAGTGTCCTTCTGTCCTCCCTTTGCTTTTCCTCTGTTCTAAATGCTTGAAGACAATTGCTTTGAGAATGACCACTTATCACATGGTTATGCTGGTATTTCAACAGTTTCCGTCTTAATCCATAAAAGATATTAATCCTTAAATTTAAAGAATTCGTAAGAGTAAAGCCAGATTCTTCTTCTTCAGAGAATTGAGGTGTAGCACTATTTCTGCAACAACAAACACAAGTTTCCCCTCCTCATTTACAAAATTTCCCCTTACATTTCTTCCATCCTGGCCCTGTCAATTGACTCCTACCTACTTTATCTGGGTGTCCTCTCAGCTCTCTCATGACTATGCAGAACAACTCTTTTTTCCCAAGTGTCATGAATGGATTTTGTGAATTTAGTTCAGCTCCTGTCTTTGCCCAGGCCTACGGCAGCAGGGAGGAGATGTATTGAAGTGACCAGCACCCCAAAAATCCACTCTATCCACAAGTTCTTTAATAATGGCTGATTCAGTCTATTATGAAATGAATTATTAATAGACAAGAAAACTGACAGACAAGACTTAAAATAGACTATTACTACACAGGGATAAAACAAAAGAGATACTACCAGTAGATTGACATACAGTGTGCGATAAGGTACCCTTTCAATTACAGCTAGCGAAGAAATAGCATAAGCTTAGGATTCAATGAATCTTACCATTCGAATGTTGGTGGCACACACATCGAGATCCTTTCCCTCAGTCCCCGGGGAAGTAACCACGAAGCCTGCGTCCAAGCTTCAGGGAGAAGTCTTGAACACTTTCAGGGTGTAAGAGGCTTCTCCCCGAAGTCAATGATAACTCGTGTATCTTTTATAGTCGTAAAAATGGTGTTTCTTAAGTCAGAAATATTTCTTATCTCTTCCCCCATTGGCTCGCTAGACTAAGATGTTAATTCTTAGATGGGCGTGAATCACTCTTGGCACCAGAGATAACCCCTGCTGGGCCTTTCCGCCCTCGGGCTATCTCTTTATGCACCAGCTATTGAGATACACAGAGTGGGGAGGGTAGATGCCCTGCCACACCAAGTATTGGCAACTTTCTGTCATTTAATCTCTCTTACCTTTACATTCAAGTCACATGGATCCCAATCACCTTCTTCAGTTTTGTTATTTTCTCCTGGCACCAATATTATCCTATTGACACAATGACAAAATATTTGCCTGTCTTTCTTATTTTAATATTCATTTCTTTCTAATCTATCACACCACTCTGTTGTCACTTACTGAATGCACCAAAGACACTGTTGTCAGTTCCGCAAGGTTTGATCTTGCTATCACTCTTGTCTTTCAGAAAAAAAATAGAATTTTATGAAACTTCTTACGAATGTAACCATATAAAAATAAATTGAATTGTTTTGTTCCATTCGTGCCTGAGTGTATCTCAGAATTAAATGTATCTTTTGGGAAAAAAAAAAATCTGAATTTGAAAGTCTTGACAGGTTAGGATTTTCATGGCTTTTAATGACATTTTAAGCATTGCCTGCAGCAGAGGAACCAAAAAATGTGGCTAAAGGAAATACATATGTGTATAAAGTAACATAATACACTGCAATAACTGCAAATAAATTAGAGATAATTGATTAGAACAATTATTTTAGTAATTTAATAGATAAAAATAATAATGACTGAGTTATTTTCTATCAATTTCTCTGGCTACCACTTAGCTCCATAGTGTTATGAAACATTGCAGGAGGGCATTAAGCATATGGACTCTCATGGCTCTCTTGCAGTTATATTAAAAGAACAGAAAGGAATGTACTCCATAACAGCTGTACAGAAAACAAAAAGACAATCACAGTCAAATGTGTATGTTCACTGGGATAACAATAAAGATATAACTTCTGACATATGGTATAAACACACCGAGACTGCCACAAACAGGAATTCAGATGAGGATGCAAAAATTGCATAGTTATAAATAATAATAATACTTTTAAATTATTATGAATGTGAGAAATATATATTTCAAAATGGGAAGTTCTTCTATATTTTATTTTTAAAATACTGTGATGAAATGAATAAAAAGAACACCTTGAGAAAGTGATTATTCTTCTCTTCAGAGGTTGAAGGGCAAATGAAATGGCAACATGCATCTCCAGAGGCACAATGATGATGGGATGAAATCCTGTGCTCTCTCACAGTTGCTCTCCCACATCACGTCCTGCAGAGCATGTGCCTCACAGGGTGTGTCAGTTGAAAAGCTTCAGGTCTCCTCAGTAAAATCACCCTGCATTTTACATAAAATTTTACAAGATTTTCTTCACATGTGGGAGATTCTTCTCTTGACTGCTTTAAGGCTCTCTCTCTTTCATATGATACAGCTCCTTAAATTTTTTATGGAGCTGGAAGGAAAAGAAGCATGTGTGTTCACATGATCTAGTTGAAATATTCTATAAAAGGAAATAGAACTGTAGGTTTGGTGATGGTAGAATTCATGACTCACCATTTCTCTCATTATTGTCTCCTTCTTTGGAAAGGGATTTCATAAATTAGAATTTCACTATCCTTTGGAATCCAGGCTTTATACAACATACCTGCTGGTGAACTGTAATGATCTGCCTTTGAGATAGAATATAATTTTCATTTTTAGCACTCTTCTCTTTAGAAAAGATTTCCTGAGCCCTAAGTACTTCTTTCAGCAGGGAAGAATTTAATCCTTGACTGAAATGACCAGTTGATCAAATGTACAGTGAAAGAAAACAAACAAAGCAGCTGTAAATGATCAAAAATAAACATATTTATGTAAAATATCATTATGTTCCTACCTGTTTCACTGTAATAATAAGCCAAAAAAACCATAGACCATCTGCATGTATAAAATATTTCCACTTTCATGGCATGAGGCTTTGATAGTCCTTAGTGAAGCCCTTTTTGGCTTGAAATGTAGATATTATCTAACTGCTGGGCTTTCATTATAATTTCAGTGGGGCTTTTGTCCTGAACAATTTGAGTTCACTGTCTTTTCTTCTGTGTAAAAACGTTGAAAGAAATTTGCTCCTCTGAAATCACAAATACCCCAAACATGGGAGTTACAGCTTTGTATGCTCCAGTTGTTTTACGAATGAAAAATGGTAAGACTCGAGCCTGCTCTTGTCATATTTCTTGTACACGTCCAGTAGAAAACTACATCAGAAGGTGGTATATTGCTTGGAAACTAATTCAAATTAGAAATGTAAAGGAGATGTCCCTCTTTGCTTAGCAAATACATTCTCCACAAACCTATCTCTAACCTTTAAGGATCACAATTTAACTTTCCATTACAGTGACAGCAAGACAGAGATACAAAGGTGAGAGGCAAAAAAACCTCTCAATTCACAGTGTCCAAACATTAAGAATTTTTTGTATGCCTCTTTTCTCTTGGCTGGTTAATAAATTTGTACACTACCAACCACTAAACAGCAGGAATGTGGAAGCCCTCAGATTCGCACAGGAAAAGTTGCACTGTTTTCTTCAGTCTTCCTCTCTGCTGTGGAATTGATTGTCAACTGTTCCCTTAAGACCTGGAGGAATTTCTTTCTTAATGGAAATGCTTTGTGTAGTGCATGTTGTTGACATTTCCCGAATACATATTCAGTACTTTTCTTGTTCTAAAAAATGGAAGTGCTTATAACCACTGGGTTGATAGTTATTTTCTAACAGAAATTTCATCCAATTTTTGTACAACAGTACAGTGTAGCAGTAGCCTGGATATGAAATCTGGAAGGGACCATGCTTGTAAGGATCAGTCTTAGCCTGACTACGAAATTAAAAAAATAACATGGAAACCTTTTTTCTAGTCTAAGAATTTGCAAAAATTGGTTTCAGGAAGCCTATCTCTCAGCTATGTTTCCTTTGATATTGTTTGAGGTCCAGTAGGACACATGAAAGGTGTGTAAAAAAGAAAAAGGATTTAACCATATTCTTAAAAGTGCTGACATCCATCACAAAGGGACAACAGTATTCATGCATCTCCATAGGACTGAATGGACTTTAGGCTTATCAGACCAGGCAGACAAAACCTTAATTCTACATTGTCTCCAGCAGCACTTATTCTTCTTTTTATTTTTGGCAGTACTACAAGGTTAATTTTAAAGAGTCACTATAGTGTATCCTGTAATCACAAGAAATTTCCACAAAATGGATGAGTAGAAAGTGGAGAGTTCAGCAACTTCTAAATGCAGGTTTCTATGGGAAAAGATTTTTGTTTCTGAAATAATTCTAAAGAACCAATTTTCAGCAGGTAGACATCTGGATACACATGTCAAAATTGGACAAGAATTATAGCCCTGAACACACAAATCAATACCTACCAAGCAGCCATTTGAACAAAAATGCCTACCTAGTATGTGATATCTTCAGTTACTCATTTTGCAACAACTGTTGTTTGTGTTCTTTTGTACTTACATCTCCTTTTGGCAGACTTCAAGACTGACTGAAACTTTTAACCACAATTCTACCTGACCATTAAGAATGGTTTATTTGTTATCTGTGCAAGAATATGAACAAAAATCCTCTCCAGCTATTTTCTCATCCTACTGAAAGCCAAAAGCATGGGTTTAATTTGTGTTTACATTTTCTGTGACATTAGCAACATTTCAGAAAATTTATGAAAGCAGATCAGAGAGTAAAATCTTCATGTAATTTTGAAATTTCTAAAATGTTAAAAATTATTTGTTTTCCTGTTTTTATCCACAGTATGCTCAGATAAATAATTCTCTTCACGAATGCAGTACTTTAATGCACAAACAGCTCTAGTGTCTTAAGTGAGAATTCCCTTCCAATTTAGTTCAGTGCACTTAAGGAAAATGTCCCAGGATTGTACTATTCTTAAAGTTGGGAATTCATGATGGAAACTTCTGAAAGTTATTGTAAACCAATTTAAAAAGACACATTTTGAAAATGTTTCAGCAGTAAGTGGCATACATCCATTTGGACTCTTCCGAACAAGACTAAAGGGACACCAGTACAGACCTTTCTCTATGACTCTCACTAAACTTGTTAGAAGGACTCAGCCTCTATGAGATGGGACCATACATGCAATTTTGAGGAAGACTATGATGACGTGAGACTGCAAGGAGAGATGGAGGTCTAATATCACCTTCTCTACTGACTTAATTAAAATTGTGTTCAGCAAGTCCACCTTTTCCCAGATTGAGGTGAAATGGAGAAAGTGCAGTTGTCTCCCTGAAGTGCTCTGTGTTCTCTAGGCTGGGGTGAGTTTGACAAGAAAGTAGGAGTAGTCATAATGAATCAGACCAAGTATCGTGTCCATTTAATCCAGTCCTCTGTCTCAAGCCTACATCCTAGGCTCAGACGTCTAAGGGTAGAACAAGAACAAGACAACTGTGCAGTGATAACTCCCAAGAAGAAGTCCTTGCATTCAGTGTTTTCTAGATTAAGAAGGCAGGACCTTCTTCCAGGGCATGAGGTGTGTTTCTCAGGGCATGAGGTGTTTTTCTCTTGCAGAATCAAGCACTTGAGATGCAGGAAACAAAGACAGTTATGTCCAAATTTCACATAATTAAACACCAGTCTTGAAATTTCTTTTAATAATTGTTCTACAATAACACAAAAACTAACACATGGCATCTCTCCTCCTATCAAGAAAAGCTTTTTGTTTCCTGAAGAGTTTCTCTTACATGAGATATATGTCCTCTGGTAACCATTATGTGCCGTAAGATTACATATTCTGAGCTTTAAAATTGCCAGTAAGGGTCTCTAGATTGTTAGTTTAGGGTATATCATAGCTTTAGATACTTGAGGTCATATTCCCCTCCAGAATTACGTTCTTGAAATTCCATGGATTAATTTTGCACAGAGTTAGTGGGATTTTTACAAAACTTCACCCAGAGAGCAATTGCTTCACGTTGGATGATAAATTTAAGTCTTTTATTCTATCTGACAAATCACTTTGCTGCCAAAGCATTTGAAAAGTTCACAGCTCTTCTGTTTCCAAGGTGCAGTATATTCATCATTCAATCCTTCACTTGACTACAAGGTATCAAAGATTTCAGGGTCATGTTCTCAAGTATTGCTACAAAATTATTCAGGTTCTAAAAAGCTCATGAGATTATTTCTGCAGTTATTTTTCAGTGCCTTTTCTGCAAACCAGAAGTAAAAAAATTGACTAGGCAAATATCAGAAATATCAGTGGTCTTATGCCACTTTATTGTTGACAGAGGAGCCAAAACACTTGAGTGTGAACGGGCTCTGCAGAACCATATACATATATGTGTATCTCTATTACTCTATGGATGAACACATACAGATTCATTCACATGTATAAACATGTACAGCTATGCATCTATATGCATACATTTGTTAGTTATAAAAGTATTTATTAGCATTTTTGTAAAACCTTCTGTTTAAACTATTTCTGTCATTAACTGACCTATTAAAAAATGAGAAATGAAAAATGTCCTGGCAGATTTTCGTTGAAGATTCATGCAGTCATATTCCTCTGCATTTTTATGGGCTTGCAAGAAATATGTTTTATCAAAAGCATAAATATAAATATACATGGCCAGCTGGCTGGTTTATATATTTATTAAAATAGTGTGTGATAAAGCGACTTCCTTTTCTATCTTTGCTATCAGGAAATCAGAAACTAAGGAGGAAAAATGAAGCCATTGTAACATTTTTTTAATACTTCAGTTACACTTGTTAGTCTAGTCTTCTTTACAATCCGATTTAAAATTGTTACAAGCAATCTTAATTACCTTTGCAATAAAGTAAATAATTTTCTTTAGAGACTTAACATTGTAATACAAAATACCACAGTGGGTCTATAACATATCTCTGAGACTCATTCTGCAAATATTATTAGGGCTATTCAAAACGCAGCATAAATAAATGACTGAATGGAGAACTGTCTAACGCAAAGTAGTCTTCATCACTACTTGGACATATTTCTAATATAATAGTTTGCAAATAGAATAGCTGAAAAGAATAAAGAGGACACTGTAACTTTTCTTCTTATGATGCATGAGAAAATATTTTTTATATAAAGAGAAAACAGATTATTGAATAATCTCTTCAGAAAATGAGGAAAACAGACACTTCTGTGGTTGATTACATCTAGTATTCCTGCATTGTTGGCTACTGCACTTTCTGTAGTCTACAAGAAAAAGTTGCTTGGAGTTTTTAAGAATGAGGACTTTCTACTGACCCTGTGTGGCCTGCACCACACACAAGAACACAGAACCTATCTGTGTTCCCAACTCATTCCATGGACACTGATACAAACAAGTTAGTTATCCAGCTGCCAAGATTTCATTACTTATAACTGCAAAGTTTTCTACCTGCTGGAAAGAAAATTGGTTATGTCACATGCAGACTACTACTGGTTGGGAATTAGCCTTGGGGAACTGTAGGATGTTAAAAATGTGTTGTTCCTTGCTGCAGCAATGCTGTCAGTCTGCAGTACATAAAATATCATGTCACTTTTATCACCCAGAATCTGTACTGTTTACCCATTCAGATCACAAAACTGCTCACATGTCTTGCAAGTCCCATTGTTTGAGAATACAGCACTTATCCACTTCACAAGCTTCAGAAGCTCGACTGTTTGTGTAATAGGACTAATACTGGATTTGGCTGCAAGCCTGAATGATGATGGATATTGATCAACCACTCATGCAACATTACAGTCTTCTTCTCCTCTTTATGCCTAAAGATTTTTAAAATATTGAGGTTCTCCACTGACAGAGAACACATACACCCAGGAAAAAAGAGAACTGGTTATTGTAGTTTCCACCCCATGACACAAGGGAAGAAGGGATGGAGAACACAAAGGGGAGGAGGAAGTGGAAGGAAAACGTGTAAAGACTGTCATGAAAATGGCAGCTGTAGTCCTGAACTCCTCCTCTATTTCCTCTCTTCTTTTCTGTAAGTATCAGGAGAATCAAAAGCTTTCCCGAGATGAGGTGCATCCTAGGGAAAGAGAATGGGAGTGAAGGACAAGAAACTTCGGGGTAGATGGAAAAAATGGATAGAGAGATCAGAGGAGGGGGTTGGAAAACAGCAGTGCCACAGGCAGGGTTCCTGCAATGAGACTGGGCAGCAGTGAGATGGTAATGTATCATCCCATAATAAATTAAGTATATGTTTTAAATGCACAAAAAATAGTAGAATGGTAAATACCTACCAATGCCTACCAATATAGCCTATGAATAAGCATTAAAAAAAGTAAGATTTTTTTATTTTCATAGACTTGTCAGATAAAGTCAGGCCTTGAATCAGGTTCTTACAGCAGAACTTCTTAAAAAAGCTCCTGGGAAGCTTCAATAGTGTACTCCCGTTTGCTTAGGCAGCTACTAGATTTACTAGATTTTCATGTGCAAATATTTGAGTTCTGTGCACATTCATGGAAAAGTAGACAGACAGACTGACATTAAAATACATTAGAGAACAGGATCTCTTAGCCAGACTTTCAGTGTGCCATTAAACGTAATTCTATGCCAATTACAATTAACAGAAGAAAATAAAAAGAAAATTAGCTTTTAGCAGAAAACAGTTAACCTCAAGTGAGAAATAAGAGCAGTGAAGGGAATGACATAAGACCTCTACTTTCCTCATAATTACTACAGAGTTAAAACATTGTGGAGTAAGTGCTTCCAGGAATAGACCAATTGGATTTTCCACTGAGAAGTAGAAAGAAAAAAACTGTGGTCATGACATTCTGTAGTTTGTAACTGGAGCATTCACCTACAGGCTGCTCTTATAGTTTACATACCTACCTTGCTGGCTATTGAACACAACATCTGAAGAGTTATAGAATGTATCTAGCTACACTGGGAGGCCACATTTAGATTGATTTTTCCTTTTTGAAACTTTGGTTCTCATCTAACAGCAGAACTATACCAAGATGTTTATTTGTGTGGTCGGTTTTGATTGCTTTTGTTTTAAAATAACTTTACGTGAAGGGCAGGCTTTGTAACATTATGTTTTCAAAAATGATTAGGTTCCTAGCTTTGTATTATATAAGACTCTTAAAAATATAAGCTATGTGTGTTGGATTCCTGCCTCCCTGGTGTAGCTGGACTTCTTAGTTAGGTTTTCCCCCTAACGGGGGACTGATTTTAAAAAAAACTTTCAGCACTCTCTGCTTCAAGACAGTTTATTACGTCTTATCAGAGAAACAAGGTCACAAGCGTAACCTAGACATAGCATACACCAGGGAAGTGCAGAAGAAAGTCTGCAGAATGTCTGAGAATGTCTGCAGAATGTCCGCTTATCAAGTAACATGGTCTTCTTAAAGGTCAATCATCCAATTAAGGCTTAAAATGAAAGATATTTTCACTTTTTTACCAATGTTAGACAAATGCTTTAGTCACGTATACAGGAACTGCGGAATTTTTCATCCAATAATTTTTAGGAGCCTACTACTGCAAAATATGTCATACTAGAAGAAGAAGAAGAAAGTCCCTAGAAACAATAACAATCCTCCATTTTGGAGTTTTTTGCTTTTTATCTACTTACTACATTAATAAGCCCAAAACCTTTAGATTTTTCACCCTGTGATAACCTTACATAATACTCTATTATTTAGTTCTCACTGAATTAGATTCTAGCTCTTCCCAAAGAGTTGGCAGTTTTCTCCATGGATAAAGGTCAAATACAGTGTTATCCAGGGGGGTAGAACCCTTCAAAACAGGCACGGAAATATTCTCTGCATTCAGGGCTCCTACATATGTGCAAATAATATTTTATTGACTAACCACATACGAGATATCCATGTTTTATAATGGATAGATGACTGGTAAATACAAAAATCTGTTTGCAGTGGTTTATCTCTGGCTTACACAGACAAATTGCTTTATGACTCTCATGCTGTCCAGTTTTTAGGAACATGTCTCCAAACACAGTAAGTTGAAAATTGTTGCTGCCCATGACAATATAAATGTCCTATAATTTTTAAAGCTTTTTCACCTGTGAGTCTAGACAGTGTCTACCCAGTGATTGAGTGCCATTAGACCCAGCAATAACTCCACAAATAAACAGTGCAGGTGTCCATCTGTATCTTACAGGCACAGCACTCATAATTCACTAAGTGTACTTGAATGAATTTTAAGGTCCCTGTGGAGCAGAATGAGAAAAGTATTGCTGGGAGAGGTGATGTCCCGTATTACACTAACTGATACTGCTGGAAAAAAAACAGGTTATCAGACATGCAATCCATTTTTCATATCTAAAAGAGAAACAGATTGTTCTTCAACTGGGAAGAATTACTATGGCTCTAAATGAAATGTTTCACGCAGTTATAAAACCTGAGGGGAAAAGAAAAAGGGGGCGGGGGAGAGAGGGTGGACGTGAGAAAGGAGCTTGCTTATATAAAAGAGCAAACTATGATTAACAGGGGGAAAAGTTGTGATGGGTAGGGTACTTGAAGGGTACTTGAAGACAGGGAAGAGAGATGACTGTGGTAGCAGGGCCCTGACAAGGGTGAGTAACTAGCTGGTGATGGCTTTTGGGATAAATTCTAGTGCATTGTAAAACCAAAGGGTTTACATGGTTAGTAATTTTCAGCCTAATATAATTAGAATATTTCCTTTTCTAGGCTATATTGACTCACTGGGTTCAGAACACTGCTGTAGTCCAGTGGCCCAGGACAAAAGTGTTTTCCTGTACTATTTTCGTTCCAACTTCTGGGCAATAAATTACTCTTTAAATTTCCCTCATGAAGCAGATTGTCCTCCACAGTCACACCCAGTGAGCTGTTTTCCTTGAGTAGCAGGTAACCAGAGCTTTTCCCACACTTAACTCTTTCTTTTCCCTACAGTTTCAGTTCAGATGGAAATTTTTCAACTAACAACCCTGCTGTTTTCCTCTCAGGACCATCACTGAAATCTCATACACTTCACATTCATCAACAATGTGAGTAAGAGGACTGAGGAATTCACTTGGTTAAGTCTCTCAGAGTAAATGTAGATCAGCTTGCTTACCTGCACTCTCCAAAATCATATATATTATCACCATAATCATCACCATTGGTTCATATCTTTTGGATTCACTGCCACTGTCCATCATGGATTCAACTGTCCACATAGAAAATTAATTCAGTGCCGATTTCTTTTCTTCTTTAAATTTGATTTACACCATTTTCAGTCAAACTATGAAGGTTTCCAGTTAGCATTTTGTAACGGGTTTGATTTAGTGAACAAGCTGAAACACCAGCTCACTGCCGTGATTAAGTTCACTAATTTGTTTCTGTGAGATATAAATATATAAATTAGGAGGAGAATGACAAAACAGGCCTAAAAACTTCTAAAAGTATAAAGATAGTTTATTGTTACTAGGTAGGATTAACAGAAAAAGAAAACTACACCGAGAAAGTAAAAAGGAAAAAAAACCCCACATTCCTTCTTTTGCCAATTCCCCACCACTCCCCCCAGGCTCTCTAGAGCACTCAGACTTCCTCACAGGTTTCTCAGGAGAGAGGACAAAGAAATTAACAAAAATCGAATTTCTGGTCAGTAGTAGAGTTCTTAAAAAGTCTTTCCAAACTCCAGGAAAAAGAAAGAGGTCCTCTTTGCTTCTGTGTGGGTCCAGAACTGTCACCGCAATAGTTTATCTGATTAGAGACATCCTATCGCACTGAGCATCCAAACATGGGGTATTCTCAGTTCCCCCCATGTCCTTTAAATGGATAACAGAACAGTTTATGGTAAT